>JAULUF010000023.1:18017500-18407500 GCA_031834385.1 Semotilus atromaculatus | reverse complement strand
AGAATCTTCTTGCTTCTCTTGCTAGGTTTCAATCGAATATCAAAATGCAAGCATCTAAATGATTAATATCGTTTTCACATTATTAGCTTTGTTTGCAAGAATTTGCTCATCATAAACCATTGATGTTTTTATTTAAGTTTATTGGTTACAGTACAATAAGTTTCCAGTTGGAAACAGTAGTCAACTAGTTAACATGAACTAACAATGTATTTTGATATTTCAGTTGTATTGTTATTATCTAACGCTTACAAAGATTAATATGTACTACTAAATGTATTGCTCATCGTTTGTTAATGTTATTCAATGCATTAACTAATGGGACCTTATTGTAAAGTGTTACCCATTTATTTATATATTGCATGTCATTTGACTTGATATTATTCGAAATTTGAAGAAAGGGAATATTAGATTTCAATAACACATATTTATCAACAAATTATCTCGAGATCAGTTTATTTGTGCTATGCTATTCACATGCATTGTATTGAACTGTCAAAAATTATCCTTTTATATTAATTGTTATTTGCCCTTGCAGAGATTTGGAGAGATCAATAAAACATAATTGTAAGTTCCATTAATTCATTTGTCCTCTTAGGGATGTAGGCTTTTATAAGGCACTCTTTTATACTTTTTGAATGTATACTTAAAAATCCAAACCCTTACTGATCCTACATCAGCCGAGCTCAATGAGCAGAATAAAAATGATTTGAAAGTGTTCATTCAGACAGTACGATGATGTGACCTTGCTTTTCATCTTGTGCCCTTCAGCACTAACTCTTTTAGTGTTGTAAAAAGGCCCTGCTTGAACCACAGGTTTATCAAAGAGTGCATGGCGACAAAGGTGATGCAATCCATGTGACATCCTTCAATCTCCATGCATTATGCATAGAACAGTGTCAAATGGTGAACAGTAAAATGCATTAAATAAACCAGAAAATGCAATAGCACACAAAGGCGTTGTTTTCTAAGATCCGTCTGTTATTCCACAGAGAATATGAAAGCTTTCATTTGCAGGGCATCTTGTATAAAAATGACGGATTTAAAGAAATAAAACTGCTATTGTAGTCTCACAGATGTGTGAAATGGGACCATAACCTCCTTCCAACATCTCTCTTCGACACACTTCGCCCTAAAGCATTACGTGCTCCAAATCCGGACAATAGGGAAGTCAGTGACCAAGGTTAATGTGGATCCGTGATATCCTGCGATTTTCTCACAAGGCACTGGCTATAGACAGATGTCAGGGATTTAATCATCTGTCATAGAGCACACACACACAAGCAACCCAGCCATGCGTGGGGCGTAGAGAAGTTTGCAAATCACAATTCATCTCTTGGAGTCCAAACTCTCAGTGCAATTATTCTCCCATGCTGACTTCACATCATTTGTGTCATTTTATTTTATAATTTTTTTGGTAAGTTGGATTGGATTAAATACGAAAAATGCACATTGTGGACCGCATGTGTTGAGTGATGTAACCATCCTAAAACATAAAGTGTGGCAAAACTGTTGTGAAGGGTTATGACAGTAGAACATTATAGGATGCCTCAGGGAACTTGAGCTTGGTTGAAGGTTAGGATTTACTTGTTATTGAATGGCTATAAAAACTGTTTATGCAAAGCCAACATCAACCTTGACGATTGCCATAAAAGGTAAATTCATCCACAGCCATCCCATAAATATTTCAGGTATTTTCTCAAGGTCTGGAGCAATGCAGTGAAAATTGTCTTATTTTCATCAGCAAAAGCGGATGCACAAAATGTCCTTGCTTGACTTTTTTTCTGTTTGTACTGCTTTTAGACCATATTATACCTGGTAGAGTATAATATGGTCATAATAACTCTCCATTGTTTTATAGCCTCTCCAGGTTTTCAGTTGATTTCAGATGAGTCCATGAGTAAAATAATGAATAATGCTTACATCTCTGTTCTTCCCTCATAAAAGCCCCACTCGTGAGGACAGGTTGCAGTGGAAAATGTAACTGCACCAAAGTTACACTTTCATAGTTAAGGAGACTGGAGTTTCAACATTGGTTCAGATAATAATAATTTTAATAATTCGTTACATTTATATAGCGCTTTTCTGGGTACTCAAAGCGATTTACATGGAAGGGGGAATCTTCTCGACCACCACCAATGTGCAGCATCACCTGGATGATGCCACGGCAGCCATATTGCGCCAGTACGCCCACCACACGCCAGCTTACTGGAGGAGAGGAGACAGTGATGAAGCCAATCAGTATACGGGGAAGATTAGGAGGCCATGAAGGGGCAAATTTGGCCAGGATGCTTGGCGCAAGGACATCCTGGGATGTTTATTCTAAAACCAATTTGACAATTGTTGACCACACATACTCTTCGAAAGAGTAAGAGTGTTGAGCTCAGTTTGAGACATTGATCTCTTCTGAAACACTAAAGGAGACACATTTTGGGACTATTGGGGTCTAAAGAAAAACTTCAAAATTCAAACATTATAATTTCTATAATCTCTTTCCCATCCAATATGATCATCGAAGCATTGTTAGAAGAGACATCCATCTATTTACAATAGGGATTCACAATATATCAATACCATATTGGTTATTGACCTTTTTTTTCCATTTATCTGTATTGATGGATGTTTAATTGTGTATGTTCATTTCTTCAGTTTTTACATTTAGATTACTTTTTCCATTATCTAACACTCAATGTTAATATTTAAAAACAAAACAAATTTTCAAACATTAATTTAACACTACACTAACACTTAACACTATTAATGGGTTAATTTTGTCACATTTTGTAATCGATTCACCCTCATATTGTTCCAAACCCATAAATATTTTGTTCATCTTCAGAACACAATTCAAAATATTGCAAATGCGATTAAAGTAAAATTTTCCGTATTTGAGTGCTTTTTACATGGCCACTGATCAGTGTTTATATGTGAATAAAAGCCTAATTTAAATCTGTTCATCAAATAAAGCAATCGTGTCTCTTCAGAAGACTTGGTTTTATTTCATGACCTCGCTTTAAAAGTTTTGGGTCAATGGAGGGACAGAAATCAATCAGATTTCATATCTTAATTTGTGTTTCAAAGATGAACGAACGCTAATGGGTTTGGAACGATATGAGAGTAAGTTATTGATGATAGAATTGTCTTTTTGGGGGGGGTGCTTGAACTGTCCATTTAAATGTAATCTTTAACACTTCTATAATGGTGTGATGCCAAAATTCACTTTTTAAAATGATTGGTTTGAATTTTTTTTGTTTTACTTTTTAAGTATAGGCCAAAAAAGTTTGAATCAGGTCATATAAAAAGAGGATTGTAACTAAAGTCAAAAAAATATTAATTACAGGCCTTAAATATCATCCATTCACTTCCATAATTTTTTATATGGTTCCATGGTTCACACAGTGCTCATTGACTCACACAGCAGCTTTAGAGTTCGCTAGTCAGAGTCAGACTCGGGCCCCTTGGGTTCGGCCCTCAGCCGATAAGGCTGTAGTAGCAGGCTGATAAATGGCACAGGCTCCGTGTTGCTGTATCTGTTTTGACAGCAGACTCCCACTTTCTTCAGGCCTTGTGAATGTGTGGAGATTGCCACAACATACACCAATGAATTTTAATCTACCTGTCTCCTGCGCTCCCCTAATGAGAGGCAGCAGCAGAATATTAACTGTTTGGGAAAATAGTACACGGTCACACTCGTCTGTGCTCAGAGGAACTCTTTGGCTTTCACATATCAGGATATCATGAATAATATGACAAATGTTGTACACTATTATGCTCTAGGGCAAGAAGATGCTTTTTGAGTGAAGCGTTTTCTGGCAGAATAAGTGTTTACGAACAACATACAGTATAAAGGTCAAAAGTCAATGTATAGCTGTTTCACTAGTGCTCCTGTTTCATCTCTGTTATTGTTTTGAATAAGCGACATCTAGCGGTGAAACTGCATCTTCAAATGTATTTTTACATTTGATGTTTCACATATTACTTGCAGTATTACTTGCATCAGTTGTTGCTTATCTTTTCCTTCATGTCAAATTACAAGTTAGGTTAGCGACTCTGCTATGACAATTATTTTTCTACTTACAATATATATACTTTATTGTAGGATACTTGTATTATTCATTTTTCCAGCGTTTAAAGTCGGCATGAAAAGTCAGCATGAAATGGAAGTTCCTTATTGCAACATATCTGAGTGAAACAGCTCTGTGAAGAAGGAAAAAAAAAATGTAGGGCGGGGCTTGATTTTGTTCATGGGAAATTGATTGGATGGTTGTCATTTGCTATTGGTCAACCTCATGTGAGTGACAGGTTGTCCCGCCCTCACGCCACTAAACACATCATCAGAGTAATCACATTAACCTCATGAGTAGATTTATTATTATTATTATTATTATTATTATGAAGATAAAGTTCAGCCTTAGGTGATTAGCTCAGAGGAAATGTTTCAGAATGACAATGAAGCAGTGGTTGGTCTTGTCCCAAATGGCCCACTTGATGTGGTGGGGAAAAAAGTGCACCAAATAAATAGCGCTGTAATATTATTGTGGATAGCATTTAGCTACCATAGCCCATTTGGTCCTGGGAGAATTTGATGGGAAATTATTGAGGAATTTCTTAGTTTATAGAGTTTCTCTGAGGTTTGAATGCAGACTTTGGTATTTTATCAAATCAGAGCAGTTTGTAGAGATCTCTTCTGAAACTTGACAGGCCTTCTCTCATGAGAAGCTGGAGATTTAAGCAAAAGTCTGCTTCGAGGAGAAACAGTTTAGACTTTAAACGACCCCATTTGTGATTTGTCTATCCTATGGAGATAAAAGTCTAGATAATATGTTTTTTTCTTTCTTTTTACATTTCCTGAGGGCTAAAGAAAGTGAACTGAACTCATCTGACATCTGAATTTCTAATCAAAATTGAATGTTATTGTCCCCTTTATCATAAGTAGCTTTCTTATTCTCCACACCTGAATGCATGTGAATGCATACTCTTTGTGAAACCACACAGTCTTTGCTGTGATTAGTAGGCAGGGGACTGGACTACATTTGCAAACCATCCTGGATTGAAATTCCATTTCATCTAGAGAGGTCACAGCAACATATGGATGTTGAGAATCTACCCGTCTCTCACATTTATGTTTTGAATACATTATTTCTGTAAGGTGAAATCTCATTAGTTAGCTAACTGCAAGAGCTTCGTGTATAGGGCACAAATTGAGGATTTTTCATTCTATTGTAGATTTTGGGTGGATCACAAGTTTAATGCATTCAATTGCTGTGTATGTATTTTATCCATTATCCAGTGTCAAACCTGGTTAAAACTATTGTGCTTCTACTGATTGGTTTTTAATGAATATAAACTGTTGGACAACTGCACATTTAGAATAAAACTACAAAAAATAAATAAAATAAAAATAAAGAATCAATCAGGAAAACTTGATTGGAACAAGTAGTTGGCGTTGTCCTCTAACCCAGGTGTGCTGATTATTCATCATAAACTGCAGCAATCTCAGATGAGCTCTGATAGGCTGATATACAGAGGTCTTCCTGTTATTGAACTTCCTGCTGTTCTCAACAGGATTCCAATCACCTGATAGTGTCCTGCTAAGTGGACTTCACAGAGAATTTGTATAAATCTTATATAATTATTTATATTAATAACCACAGACAAGGCTTAAAGGGATACTTCACCTCTGGAAAGACTACTACTCAGCTTTCTCCACAGAACAAGAGCCTGCGAGCTTAGCTTCCAAAAAAAGATGGCTGACACTATGGGCCCTATTTTAACGATCTGAAACGCAAGTATCAAGCGCGAAGCGCAAGTAACTTTGTGGGTGGGTCTTGGGCGCTGTTGCTATTTTACCGGTGGGATAAATGACTGTTGCGCCCGACGCAACTTTAAAAGGGGTTGGTCTGAAGTAGCTTCATTATTCATAGGTGTGGTTTGGGCGTAACGTGAAATAAACCAATCACATCGTCATCACACATTCCCTTTAAGAGCATGATGAACGAGGTGCGCTTGTTCCATGGCGCAATACTATTATAACGGCGCATTTACCAGGAGCGCTTCAGAATCGGTTCACAGCCGAGGAGATCGATGTTCTCGTCAGGGCCGTAAAAGAAAGAGAAGTGACATTGGGGATGGGACAAACTCACCCAAATTAGCTTCGGTTATATAATAATTTGGGTAAATATGTAAGCTTTATGCCTATTTTTCCCATCGTCATGGACACAACAATGATTTCCCTCGTGTTTTAATATTTTTCCTTATAATAATGTATCATTTGCAAAAAGGAAAATGCATATGTATAGATGAGAGAATCATCTACAGTGTATGCGCGTTGTTCACACTCTGTATTATGACCAAGCATGCGCGCTTAAAATAGCATCTGAATGTACGCTCAACGCGCCACTGACTTTAGACTAGTTTTTTTCTGGTCAGTGGCGCAATTGTTTTCTGGAACTGCAAAATAGCACCAGGGATTGTTTGCGCCAGAACACGCCTCCTTTTTTTGCGCTGAACCGCACAGGGAACGCAAGTTCATTCTCTAGTTTGCCGGCGTGCGTCTGTGGAGGGAAAAGTCCACTTTGTGCGGGTGCAAAATAAGAATGATACATGCGTCAGTGTACAAAGTCATGTGCGCCGGGTGCAAGATAGGGCCCTATGTGTACATTCTGTGAATGAGATCCCACCCTCTATGGGCAGGTTGAGAACATGCGGGACAGCCCCTACTACTGGCTGTAGCCTTTAGCCTCTGGTCCAAAAATCCTCAGATGACGAAAAATGGCGATTTTTGCGTCATCTGAGGATTTTTTCCAGACAAAAAATAAATCTCTCGTCTCAGGGGCATATGAGGGTGGAAAGCACGGTAATTTGAAAATACTACAGGTTTTCTACTAATAGAAATCTTAATGCTAAATCCTGAAGTATCCCTTTAAGCCTAGTCCCAGACTAAAAAGGATGTTTGAGCTGTTTTAACTAAAAGCAACTTGTCCAAAATGTCCTAATTGAACTAAGGCCTAGTCCTGGCTCAATCTAAGCCATTATACAATGTCAAGCTGAAAACATACCTGCACGATTCAATTAGCAAATGTAAAAAAATTAACAATTAGGCAAATTATTGATTTTGACTCAAGGTGCTCATAGAGCCCTGTGACAAACTTGTGATTATTTCACCCTCTCCCTCTGTAATGTGCTGAACTTGTGGTAATAGAAGTGAAGGCAGTGTCAAAGTCTTAATGTCAGTCAATGAGTGATAGTGAAAGAGTCATTACTCTCAGTCCATTGAGTTCATTATTGCCTCTCACTGTAATAACCGTATATCAGAGAACTCCGCAACTCATTCGCTCCCATTCTGTATTTATTGATTCACTGTTTAAGGTCAGATGTCCAGGTCAAGGCATAAAGCTCATAATATTTAATAATATGAAGCCTTGCACACTGAGGAGAAAATCTCTTTATTCAATGATGATTAAAACACCAATGACTGACATTATTGCAAATTATAGTACAATCAGAAATATGCAATAGTTTCGTAATGTCATAGTTAATATAGTCTTGATAAAATAGTAGTGTGAATTCTGACAGCATAAAATTTGTTGTTATTGTTAACTAAAATTATTACAAATCATTTTCGGTAGTTTATATATACATAATATTAAATATATAAATATTAGATAATGAAAATTAGAGAGCTTGTCTTGGCAACTAACTGAAATAAACAAGTTTAAGCATAAAAATAATAAAACTGATATAAAAAATAAATATATAACTAATAAATAAAACCCCTAAATTAAAATTAAAATCTACTTAAACTAATAATGGACAACATTTTTTATTTATAATAAAAGCTAACTCAATATATTCATAACTATTATAAATACACTGGTTTCCTTGCAAACTACTAAGTATATATTACTAAGCTAATGATTTATCTTGCTATTATGATTATATTGGCACTATATTGATAGTATAGTGACTAGTGTAGAGAGGAAAAATGATGTGCGTTCTTGTCTCACAAATGTTTAGCGTTCCCCCGAGAAACATCGCTTGCAAAGAACACAAAAGTTTGGAGAGCGAACGCAACGTTTCTTGAGGGAACGCAAAACTTATACGAGTGAATGAAAATGCATTGAAATAATTTAGTTTTTCTGCCATCTCATATTTTTTTCCATCACCATGTCACTTTAGGGGCTCAGTAAAGACATAATTTAAGGCATAAATTATATATATTAAGGGATAAGATTACATAGACTAACAAACTATTTTAGGATTTCTAATGAGGAATAGAGATTACAGATTACCCTCAGAAAGTGATTTCATCTAATTTAATTGTTTAGGTTTGGATTTGGCCCAACACTGAATATTAAATGTTACCAATACTGAAAGTATTGAATCTCGCCTATACATTTATTGTTAGGAATACTGGTAAAGAAATGCCAGTCTGAACGGGATTAGTTGACTGTTTAATGTGACCAGTAGGGTAGCACAGCGTCGGCACTGCAAGGCAGGAATAAGCCTCATGCTTTCTGTTGTGGGGCTTTTTTTTAGGATGGCATTGAGAGATCAGAGGCAAAGAGCAGCAGCTGACCGACTCTTAGGGCGTTTTCTGCAAGATCCACAAGATTTTAAAGGCTCAGAATACATTGATCTGTAAGTGTGGCATACTGTGTTGCTCCTTTCACTGGACTGTATCACCACATTATTATTTCAGTTCACAAATTCCACACTTTAATGGCATCACATTTTGCTGTTGTGTTATGCTGAAGTATCCCGTGATGAAAGCAATTCGATATTTTGTAGTTAACCATAATGTGTGATTTGCAGATAAATTACATCTATTAGAAAGGCAACAGCCATGTAAGTAAAGCATTATGGTCACTGCTTTGTTTTCATCTTATACTCTCAATGGCCTTAATCTTGTTCTAAATGACATGATGGATTTGGAAATCAAAGCAAGAGCCTGATGTTCAAAGGATTATCTAAAAGTGCTTTATACCACCTCTTAGTAATCTCAGAAAGATCAGCTCTCAGAAATATTTCAGTAGAAAACGTCCATAATGAGGAGAACTATTTCATGACCTATTCAAGCTTATATTCTCAAATCCAAAGCCAGTTATTCTCAATATCAGTGCGCACTGTTTCTGAAATCTCTGAAATGCCTTGATCGTAGTCTTGAGTTTTCTTTCAGGAACATAGACATCACAAAATCCTTCATTTATATAATTTCCACCCCAAGGAATTCACCAAATAAAGGGGGCGGGGCCTGGTTGAGTTGCGTTGGTAGTGTGTTGAAACTCCCAGTTATGGTAAGGGGCGTGACATTTCCAAAACAAGCTCAAAGCGGTTGACCAATCACAGTACACTGGTCAAGCCTACCAATCAGAGTACATTGCACTTTTCGGGAGGAGGGGCTTCACTGAGACAGGAACGAAACAGAACGCTACTCTTAGACTGCTATCAGCCTGGCTAACGTCAGACCTAGTCTCATTGAGACGCGTATTTGAGGTGTGGTTTACGAATGCCCAGAGCCATTTAATGCGCCTGTACGTAGCTCATAGCCAATTGTTTTAATTATACCAGATGACGTACGTAGAGCGACAGAAAAGTTGCTCTTTTTTAAAATAAACTTCTTTTCGTTCTAAACTACTTAGAACAATATCTAAGGCTGCATCGAAAAGTAACTTGGCGTCTGCTGCCATGTTGGATCCATAGATATAAACAAACTGCTTCGGTGTGTCGCATAGATAGACATCGTCATCGCCTTGCTGCTCCCTCCCCGTTCTGTGATTGGTTCCCTATCTGAGGCGCAAATCTGGTCCATGGAATCCAGGCTGCCTAGCAGCGAGAATAAAATTGCGCTGCGCGCAAGGCAGCATGGAGGAACCCAGGCTAGACTGCTATGGCAATAATGTCAAATATGTGAAAAATAAGGTGTTTTTTTACATTCAAGCATGAAACCCTATTCTAGTAGAGCCCAAAACAAAATCAAGACTTTGAAAAAGGGTATACTAGGTCACCTTTAAATACCTTAAAAATTTGGCAGATATGGTTTCTTCTCTTTGATCAATAATGAAACTATCGCCTTAGAACTGCTTTATAGCTTAATTGAATTCGTTACATAGTTGATGGGCATCTAGGCTACACTGTTTTTTTATGTTTATTTTATATAGAACATCTAATTTCAAAGATGCATTTTAAGTTTTGTGTAAATTTATTTCATTGTCAAATTTTTCAGTTAAAAATCAAGAAGCAACACTGCATAAGACTTTTAGAGAATGAATCTTTAATACAAGTGTAAATTGTTCTTACTGCACTGACAGATTTAACAGTTAAAAAGAATTGACACAAAACTTCTGGTGCAGTAAGACAAAATACACTTACATTTAAATGTTAAACAAGTCTATTATGCAGCTGCTTACTAAGTAAAGGAATCCTGTCATTTAGATAATTTATTTACAGCATAATGTATTTACTTATATCAGAATCACAATCAGAAAGAGCTTTATTCACATACGAGGAATTTATTTTGGTGACTGAAGCTTCCACAGCACAAACAGAATGACAGTGACAAGACCCAGATAATACAAATAATAAAAATAGAACAAAAGAAGAACAAATGCATATCAGTGTCAAAAATGGTTGGCCATATTTAGCATTCCAAAATATTTAATACAGATGAGGGGTGCCTTGGAAACCGATGCACATATTATTCCTTTACAAAGATGACCGACATGGAATGAATGATAATTTCAATGACTGCGAGGTATCACAGCGTGTGTTCTGTGATCATCTGTGTCTGATTTCTGAACAGTCAATGCAAAGGCTCAGAGATGCTGTTCATTAAATGTTATAACATTCAAAATGCATCAAACCCTCACAGAAGCTGAGTGTTTATCAAGAATCAGAATACCCAGATGTTTTGTGATAGTAACTAATTAATAGTGTGCTGTGTGAAGAAATATCTCTATATGATATTATTGCAAGCACTGCAGCATCATTTAAACCAAAAAAAATTTTAAACCGGTAACTATTTACAGGTTTGAAAATTTAGTTAATTTGTGCTAAAATGTTATAACTAATTTCATTTGGTATAGAAAGGAAATGGAAAGGACTTGCTGTACTATATAGTTCCTGAGCTCAAATTATTTAAGCTCAAATTAAAGTTTTTTTTTTTTTTTTTTTTTGACTTTTTTTTTTTTTTACTAACACTGGGACTATTTGAAATTGTTTAGTGATAATTGATGCCACAGATGCTGTCAGTAGAGCTTCCGTTTTCACTTTATTTTGATGGTCCCTTTAACACATTCTGTTGACTATAAGTAACGTTGCTCCTACATGTCTACTAACTCTCATTAGAGTGTTAGCTGAGTAATAATAGACTGGTAGGTTTAGGGTTAGATAAAGTTGACATGTAGTTGCAAAATGACTTATAGTCAGTAGAGTGTCTGTTGGAGGACGATCACAATAAAGTATTTGCAGATATTAAGCAGACAGTCTACTAATACTCCAATGAGAGTTAGTTGACATTTAGTTGCAAAGTTACTTATAGCATGTTCAAAAGGGGCCATCAAAATAAAGTGTTGCCGAGCTTCCCTTAACTGTCATCCTTCTTTTTGAGCATAGACGTGAAAATGCACTATCCAAAATGAAATGACTGTAATTCATGAATGCTTTGGAATACAGACCTAAAAAAGAAGACACTCAGCAGATTCTTGCTGAAGTGAAAGCACATCAAAAGATGGAGCTGTAAAAAGGTTATCGAGGTTTACATTTAGCAAATGTACTGTACTAAAAAAAAATATGGAACCTTGAATCTCAGACCATTCCGACGATATTTTGTCAAGATTAGAAAAAGTTTTGATGATAAAATAAATGTTGTAATATGAAACAGGACACCACTAGGGGGAGCCCGCTAAAATATTTGAAAGTACTTTTTTCAGGGTATCTCAATGTCCAATTTTAAAACAGTTTTCACAGGATGAATTCTGAGTGTTTATATATGATGATTATTACTAAAATATGTGATAAAAAAGGCAATAACAAAGCGGCAAGCGGCCCATTAGAGATAGGTGACAGTTAAGGGGTTAGAGGTGAAGTATGTAAGATTTGTTTATGTTAAAATACATTCTCTTAACCCAGCTTATTTTACATTGACTACTATTCATGGGGTTATCTCCCCAGATAGTGTCAACACTGAGCCCTCCAGGCACCATCAAAACACTGAGAGCGGTCCATTCAGACCTGTCAATCACTTACAAGCTCAACCAATAGCAAGAGTTTTGGGTGTGGCTATCTAGCAGGCGGAGCCAGAGGCTCTTTAGGCAGTGTGGGACCATGACTGGCGCATTACATGTAAAAAGACATTCAGCTTCGGTTACAGACCTTTAAAGATTAAACAGGTGATGAACAAATAAGCGAATGGGACATTACAATACAACGCGCTACAATGGACGCTTCAGTACCACAGCATCATCATGCATGTTTTTATTGTTTACTTTGATGTGTCCAGTGTCCAGTGTTGACAGCCTCAAACAGTTGTGGCACGTCATGTCAAAAATGTGTAAATGGGTCTATTATAAGCAAGACGCTCATGTTCGCTGTAGACAGAATGTTAGCTCAATTGTTTTCTCATGACACATAACAACACAGCTAAAAGAACTCCTAATATGTTGGACCTTTTATTGAAAGTATAGTCTATTTTCACCTGTTGAGACATGCCTTCACGAGCAGCCGTAAAAGCTGTGTTTGTGATTTTTGATTTGGGCAGACATGGCGTGCAAAAAGGGGCGTTTGCAAAATATGCTTTATTTTTGTAATTCCACTAAGTGTCTCTAGTGTCACAGTCATAAACTACATACTTCACCTTTAAATTGTAAAGATCTCACCATATTCCTAAGTGTATTGTGACTAGCATTGCTTGTAACTCCTCTACTCTTTCCGATAGTAGTTGTTAGATAAAATTTCCCATACTCAGTGCATGCATCAGCATTCATCAAGAAGACTATCAGCATATGTTCTGTCAAGATGTTTATCTGTATCCCGTCTACAGGATCAGGCGACATGAGCTGTCCCTGCTACATTAAGTGCAAAACTCTTTTCAGGGTTATAAGAAGAGAACGGCGGGCAGAAAATTGACTGGGACGAGTCATTAAATCCTCTGTCTGCTTAATACAAATCTCTTCCACCTGTGTCTCACCGGCAGGTGATGCCTCGCAGCTCACTGAGGAATCCAAAAGAACCGGATAATCAATTTGATGAAAAGGGTTTTATATTAAAGAGATGATAGTGATTCACGGCAGCACAGAACACATTTGTGTCATTGTACATTGTGGAAATGATCACACATATTTGGGCCTATTATATATGAATAAAATATATTTGTTTAAGTGTTAGTCCATTAGAAGGAACGAGGGAGTCTTAGCAACAAATGAAATGTAGATGTTGTCTTATATTTGATGAACCAAAATGTGATTTTACAAAACAAGAACTATGGTACTATGGTTTGTTTTTAGAAGAAGCGAAGAGAATGTGAAGAGAAAACCTGGAAAGGGTTTTTTTTGAAGAAGAAGAAGAAGAAGAAGAAATGTACACATTGATTCATCATGGATTGATCAAAAGCTGCAGTAAATGTTTTTATAATGTTACAAATTTTTTTTTTTAAGTTTAAAATACCGTTTAAACTTTCTATTTATCAGAGATTCCTGTAAAAAAAAAAAAAAAAAGTATTACGGTTTCCACAAAAATATTAAGCATTACAACTTGCTGATAATAATAAGAAATGTTTCAAATCAGCATATTAGAATGATTTCTGAAGGATCATGTGACACTGGAGTAATGACTGGAGTAATGATACTGAAAAATATATTTCTTTCTTTTTTCTTTCAAATACTATGATAATATGATAGACAGCATGGTTGTTAATTAGCATAGTCTATTAATACCGTACCGTATTCCATTTAACATCAACACTGTACCATAATGATGCTATTGCACTTATTTACCCATTTCTAATACCAGGTCTACCTACTAATTCCAAGTAAAAGTAAAAAATGCTCTTATTGTAATGCTAAATAGGATTCATATAAAATCACCAAATACTGGATGTGCATATGCTTTGCGATCATATAGACCAGTGGTTCCCAAACTGGGGGGTAAGGGGTGCCTGCAGTTTTAAAAAGGGGGGCACTGCAAGGCTATGGGATAGTGTACAGTTAGCATATTGTTATGCAACAGAAACCTCTTCAGGGTGATGCAAGACCTCACTGTGAAATTATCCTACTTACTTGCTATATAAAGTTGTATTGGATGTTGTCGCGGAATAACAGACCGATAGATGGTGAAGAATCAGAATTGAGTAAAAGGTGACTCAGACATTTGAGAGGTGCTTCAGTAAAGGGTTGCCATAAGAGAGAAAAAATAGATTTGTTGTACCATCAAGACTGAGCTAGATGATGAGGGGCATTATAATGAAATCAGCAGTAATGTTTTCCTCTGCCACCCCATCAGTCCTGGGGTTCTCCGTTAGCTTGATAATGATGTCATCCAGATCCTTACTCACAGATCTCATTTTTTAAATTTGACTTTGATTGTATGCAGTACTAAAAGTTATGTTAAAAGGGAAGAGCGAAGAAGTTTTTGGATTCCAGTTTTACAGCAACATTTATACGAATACTTTGGAAACAAAAAAACTTTTTTAGTTTCTGAACATAGTTTTGAGTAAAGAAACAACTCTTAAAAGTGTCTGTTTATAGATGCTGCCCACCACGAGACAAACGTGTCTCTTTTCTCAAAAAACGATTGTCAACTTGATGGATGAAGAAGTATTTACATCTTGGGTTTCTAGTCTCACCCTGAGCATGCTTGTATGCCATTTGTGTTTGGATTCACCAGAAATTAGTGTTTTTTCCCCCCTGTGGTCCTGATCTCCATGGTCCAACAATGTCATTACTTAAATGACGGGAGAGGGGTGGGGAGAGAAAAGGTGTCCTCATTTGCCCGCCATATCTGCTTTCTGTGAAGTAAATTAGTCCTGCCATGAATGAGTCCTCCATGAGCAGCACAGCAGTATGCTTTATTCATTTAGTTTGTCTTGGCAGCGGTTCCATGCAGGAATTCCAGGAGTCAATGGAATAGACATGCCCACAACATTAAGTACAATAAGCAGAGGCTCCTTGTGCACAGCGGGGAGTGTGTCTCTGTGTGTGTGTGTGTGTGTGTATTACTTTTACTCTCTGATTAATTAAAATAAGTGACAACTGTCATGAATGGATTTGTTAATGGATCGTTTATTTTTTCTTTCTCATTACATCTTAATGCTGTTGTAGTTTGATGCTGTGAATGACTTTTTTTTTGTCTTAAAATAGCATTGTTCATTTTAGGAGCGTTCCAGTTATTTGCCACTTATACTCTGGGGCTGTTGACGAACAATCTGATTGGTTGACGAACGTTCTAAGGTTTGCAATTATTTTCAGGGAAACGCATGGCTAAAGTAGTTCCAGGCAGGTCTTGACCGCATTACATCCATATAACTTTGCCAAATGATTTCAGTTATTTCAAAGGTCCTTACTGACTACAACAGCAAATTAACCAAAACTCACAATGACACTGACCAAGCAAATAAATATAGTAAACAATAGGATAAAAACAACAAATTATTGACATGTTTTTGCCACAAAATTACGTTTTATTATGTATGGAAAGCATACACTCTCTTTCTCCCGCTCTCTCGCCCACTCAAATGCACACACATACAGTACGGACACACACTTGCACAGAAACATGTTGTCAGCATTGCTCTGATGATTTTATCAGTAAAAAAAGTTTAACCACTTAAAAGCTGCATGACATTTCTCACTAGTGAGGTAATAACAACGCTGTTCTTGGAACAAATAAACTTACAGTTTCTCTATTAGTAAAGATATATACTATAACTGCAAAAAATAACTGCATTAGTCTGCTAGCAGTGACTTAAGCCTTCATTACAAGCTCTAAAATGACGGAGGCATAGGATTAGATGTGTAAGAAATTAGTCCCACACACAAAAGCGTTTTAAGGACAAAAACCTGACAAATGTCTTGAAATACATAATCTGAACAATGTTTTGAGGCATTGTAACCTTAGTATACTAATGGCCATAATATTGACAAATAATGCACACTCTGCGCACAATCTCTTCATATGTCTTGGCTGCATTACTACCTCGGTTGTGCATTTTTTTTCTAATAATTCAACGGCCTATCGTCAATAATTCCTTACTTGTTCATTTAAAGTTCTAGCCTGGTTGACACCAGATCCTTCTCAGTCGTAACTGAGAGTGGGTCTGGGGAAGGTTCATTCACAGCCCATTTCCAAAGGGGCGTCACCAACGGACTTCGCTCAAATGCCTCTGGGCGCAATTGGATAGACCTAAAACCAGATCGACCATCATTGTGTAAAGCCCGCCTCAACGTGTGTGATTGGTGCCTCGATTTGGAAAGATTGGAAATGGGCTTCAATGGGCCCTTGGCCAGACTGACTTGCAGTGCAAATTTAAATTTGCCGGAAGTTTGTGTGAGTTTTCCCAGGCTACTAAAGTTCCCCTCCAGCGTTCAATTACTCCTTATTACTATTTCCTTCACTTACAGCATCACCTCCTGCCCAGTGGCAACATAAAGCTATAACCACATCACAAATATAGACTTAGTTATTGATCAGCCTTTAAATAAATTTTTCATATT
Organism: Semotilus atromaculatus; assembly: GCA_031834385.1. Classification (NCBI taxonomy): domain Eukaryota; kingdom Metazoa; phylum Chordata; class Actinopteri; order Cypriniformes; family Leuciscidae; genus Semotilus; species Semotilus atromaculatus. The sequence continues at coordinate 18,390,797 of JAULUF010000023.1, read as the reverse complement.
TCTTCCCACTGTTCAAACTAGTTTTTGAGCTAGTGCACTAGCTGGATAGCATTAAATTGATCTTTGTTATTGCTATGAACATAATTAATTTTGTATTTTTAAAAAAATATTACTTTATTTTGTATTTAAAAAAAATTTTTTGTTAATTATTATATAAATTTATTCACATTAAATATTTTTTTTATAATTATATTGTATATGTGTATTCTTTACATCTCTTACTGCGGACAACAACCCCAATGTAAAGAGACTTGCTTTGGTATTAATGAACACTGACGTAAAAGTGACATAGTGAGTATTTCCTGCCAAAAGAAACTACTGGTCATGTGTCATACAGGAACAAAAGCATTTTCACAGGAATCATTGGATATGTACTTTCTATTCACACGCATTTACAATAATCCTCTCTGTGGTGCTCGGCAGGCATGGGCCAGCTGATGTAGCAGATGGTTCAGGCTGGACCCAGGAAGGTGTTTGATGGGTGGAAATAGGTGTATTTAATTGCATGTCAAGTCTGGCACCTCTGCCAGGGTTAAAGGGGGCTGTCTGTTCCTGTGCCTGTTAGCCCTCACAGCTCCTTCAGCCAAGACTCACCACTGTCCCTGGAAATCATCGCTAATACCATACACACATACACACCAAAACAATACATCTCCACTGCTTCTCCACACGGCTTAGACATATCTCAAAACAGTAGCTACAGTTAACAAGCAAAAGTTATGTTTCTGGCCACATTTGCCAAGTGACAGATTAGGTTTTGTAGTCCTTTGTATTCCTTTAGTAACTATATGGACTATGCGCTGATGCTGAGGTTCTATTTTCACAGTAAGAGAGGTGGAGGACTATGTGGAACCCCAAAGGATTTTTTTGGTCGGTGGTTACTTGTCACCAGCTCCTGTTCACTCCTGTCCATACCCGAACCAGCCGTCGTGGCTCCCTGGAGGGGAAATTAATTCTATTTTATATTATTATATATTCATATATTATATATTAATTAGATTGAAGGTCTACAAAACCTAACACAGAAACTTAATATAGGAACAAAAGGAACGTCTCGGTTACGGATGTATCCCTCGTTCCCTGAGTAGGAAACGGAGACGTTACTTCGAATGACGACGAAATGGGGTTTCGCTTAGAAAGCCCATTTCGCCGTCATTCAACGTAGTCGAAGTGACTACGAAAGGGAACAGAATTATACTTCAAAATAAGATTCCAACACAACACAGGAGAACATATTTATCACTGGGATCAATGACGCAAACCATATTGTTAGTTGCATTTTATTATTCACATTTCCTGATGTCCAACAGACATTCCTGGGTCCATCCCAGCATTTCTGGGTCCATTCAAAGACCATTCAAAAAAAAAAAATTGAATCAAAATGTAATCAAAATTGACATCAAAATGACCTTGGTCTAATTTTGCACACTTCTTCAATGTGTAGTTACTGTAAAGAAAATTTAAGCTTTTTAATATTTCATTAAATGTGGATGTTTTCACAATACAATTACTGTACAAGTCATGCACAATTTTTTTACTAATGTACTGTATATAATGCTTTACTTGGGGATCCCTTGTGGTGGAAGTTAAATGATGAGCAAAAACCGTTGAAAACTAGTTTTCTTTAGACATACAGTTTTGTTGTGCAATACATTATCCCCACCATTCATATGACAAAAAGTGTGATACAATGTGTTTAAACCAATACAGGTTGTAAACTCTTCTTGCATCATCCAAAGAATGTGAACTCTGTTGTATCATGCATTGTTACACAGTTTTTACACTTGTTTTCCAAACTGAAACAAAGCCAGAAGAGTTTTTGATATGCATGAATGAAGCCTGGCATCTCTGAGATTCCACGCTAGGATTAGTCTCTGGGATCAGTGAGACAATCACTCATCAAATACTTCATTAAAACCTGCCGAACAGCCCTCGGTGCTCAGTTGGACAAAAATGAAAAGAGAAGCTGATGTTAACACTGTTGCCAGGCGCACAGGCTTTTTTTAATAATAAAAAAAAAAAACTTAAAGTGTCTATTTTATCTGGTTGTTGCATGGCAGATGTTTACCGTTGCAAAAGCAGGTCAGTGGAAGCACAAACATATATGAACCTTCGCTCACTAATTTGGCTAATTACTTTCTTAAAGTAATGACCTGTGTCAGTACCCACAATATGTGCGATGGAGCGCCCATATGGAGAAAAAGATTTATGATTGTGTCCTGAGGACATTCCACACATTGTTTAGAGAACCTAATGCTGCTTTGGAAAGTTTCCAAATATTTCTTTGGTTTGTTTTTTACTTCTCACCCACCTAATTTGTATTGTCTTTCATAGCTGCAGTTATTCAAAGCTTGCAATTTATGCAAGACAATACATTATGAAGGATTCATTTGCTTTGATCCATCTCTTATTTTTCTGTCCTTTACCTGTTTTTCTCTCTCTCTTTCTCCTCTGCAGTGTGTCCTGGCACTGATAACAAGCTCAGCACGCTGTCTGATTTGGACCAGCAGTACAAAACTCTTCGGAAGTTCTATGAGAACTGTGAGGTGGTCATGGGTAATCTGGAGATCACCAGTATTGAAAGAAACCGCAACCTGTCTTTCCTCAAGGTGAGATTATCATTAACTACGTTTTATGGATCATTAGGCACAGTCGAGTAAACCAATCGGTAAATTATAAATGTTTGTGCAAATTTGATGCAAAATATAATGGGGCTGGGGTTGGTTGTTAGTTGTGGGGTTAGTTGTGCTAGTAACTTGTAAAGGCTTTCGGTCATGTCATTTTCTCAACCCATACCCAACCTATCACAACCCATATGTTTTCCCCATAATTATTGTTTTAATATTTTGTCCATTGACTAGTTAAAAGTTCACAAAGGATGTGATAATAGAAACCTAAAGGCCCCGATATACTCACAGGGAGGTTCTTTTTCGTTCTGCGCTTAGGGGTAAAAAGGAGTACAAAATACATTTGCAGCGATATACTGTTTATATTATTCCGCTAAAGACAATTATTCAGTTTATTTAACTGTTCCGCAGACTTTCCTTTCAATAACAAAAGAAACACAACAAAAATGACAGCGGTGAGAAAACAGAAAACAGAAAACAGTTCTGAGAAAACAGTATAACATGAATTACCCATAGCAGATCTATACAGGTGGAGCTGGGGAAGGTGGAGGGTTTCTGAAAGCGTGCTGCACTTCTAAGGCAAATAATGACCAAGTATTTAAAGGTTGAGCACACAAGCTCATTGGCTTCTGATACAGCAGGAGACAGTCAGCTGTGCCCTATAGATAATGATGTGATTGCAAGCAGATTGAGTTCAGGACTTATCAGCCTGCGCCATCTAGAGTTTCATGACAGAACTTTGTATTAGCTATGAAAAAAAAGTGTCAGTGACTTTTTCAATTAGAATTACTTTGCTCTCCAGTGTGTTCATATTTCTCGCGGCTGTCCGACCTCGACGGACTGAACAGAAGAAATGAACAGAATTAATAATATTTTCACACCAAAGAAGATATGGAGCCTCAGAGTAAACCTACCTATTTTGTAATCACCATGGACCTAAAGCGTTTACCAGCTGGAGTAGTTTTCCAGAAAGTTTGCTTTAACCAGCTGTTTCGAACTCATGAAACAAACTTCGTTTTGGCCTGATTTTGTACGAAATGACATCACACCATAATGTCCGTTCTTCGATTTTGCTTGTTGTATGTCAGGGCCTTAAATAATGTTTATGTTTCAGGTACCTTTTTTCCATGAAAAGTGAATTATTACGTTACGCTACATACGTTACGTTAACATTACGAAATATACGTTATTATTTTAATAACGTATTAGTAAATGTTGAAATTAGCATTAACTAATATTAATACATGCTGAAGAAGTATTGTTCATTCTTAGTGCATGTTAACTAAGGTAGTTAATTAATGTTATTAATGACCCTTACTGTAAAGTGTTACCGTGTTTTTTCTTTATTGTCTCAACTGAAAACTCAGGATGACTCAAAAGTATTTAAATTAATCAATTATTAATAATATATTAAAATCATTTAAATTAATATGCAAATAAAGCCAAAGTCAAAAAGTTTGAGAAGCACTGGTCTAGGCTGTTGTTTTTTACTAGACAGGTTATAATCTGTGTTCTCTTCTCATGTTGCTCTTACATATGAGGGTATTTTTTGGACCTGCAGAGAACAGGGGCTTAAGTCTGCATTCCCTTTGATTATCTGAAGAGTAATGTAGTGTAGTGATCAGGGATGGAGGAAATTAATCAGAAACCTCTCAAGTTACTGTTTCTTTATTATTAATAAATTCCTAATCAGTGAAAAAGAGGATGGAGAAAAAAAACTGATTTAAAGTTTTAAATGTGAAAGTTTTTAAAGGAATTAAAGTTTTGTTTAATATTGTAAAGTAAAAATATTGTAATATACAGTATTTAGATGCAGTCTAACACACAGTCTTTATCAAAAGTTAAATAGTATATAATATTAATGTACTTTTTCACTTATTGTGTTAGTTTGTCTCATATGGTGTTGTTAAAGGTGGGGTATGTGATTCTCTTTTTTGTCCATTTTTTCAAAATCACTTGAAATCCTATTCATAACCCACTTACAGCCACTGAGTTAGAAGCACTGAAATGAAAATTAAGCAATTTAATAATCTGTGGAACGGACAGGACTCGAAAAACTCCAGCCAATCATTTCCAAGACCACCTAGAATCATTGGACAGTAAGTCCGTCAATCAAACGGTTGTACCACACCCCCCTCCCCCCCCATCCCCCTCGCGCGAATCAGGGCCAGCGTTGGAGGAAAGAAGGTAGGACCATTTAAGTTGTGTATTTTCAAAATCTGCCGGCCGTTTTGCAAATCACATACCCTACCTTTAAGATGCATCTTGCTTTACAATGCTGTCCTTCTCTAGATGTATTGCCCTTTTTAATGTACACTAGCATTCAAAAGTTATGTATTACTTTTGTGAAATATTATTACACTTTAAATTAACTGTTCTATATTTGAATATTTGATTGAAATATTGGATTTAAAATGCTTTGAGCACAGCAAACGTCGATGTATATGATGACATTTACAATCAGTAATTTAGCTGGCTGAAGACACTTACTGAAAATTGCAGATTATATATACTGTATATACTTTGTTAAATGCTACTTTATAAAGTGGTGGTTTATAAGCTCGATCAAGTCTATGACGCACCTGTTTATTAGTTATTTATCTGCAATTTTAAGTTAAGTGTCTTCAGCATCACTTTATGTTCAGCAAAGTACCTTCTTGTCAGGCATTTTTCTCTCTCTTTTTTGTGTGTGTGTGTGTGTGTGTGTGTACTACTACTACTACTGTGTATGACAGTCATCACCTTTTTGCTAGCCTGTTATGTCACTAAAGCCTGTCCACTGTCAGGATCCTGTGATGATTTTAGAGGGTTTGATTGACAGTTCATTAAAGTCTAATCAGACCACCTGATTGTTACAAGCCAGCTGACTGGGAACATCAAGCTCAGTGTCCAAGTAGAGACAGATAATTGCCTTTGTCAACTAAAATATGTGAAAAATGTAAACCTTGTGGGTTGATGTTGTTCAGTAGTGTAGTTTTCTGCAGACCAAGCAGGATTTTCAGCACAATGGGGCTGTACGCCGGTGTAATAATGCTTGAGTTGTTCTGGCTGGCTCTTGTTCTCTCACACGGGTCATTGACTCCCGTCTCTATGGTCGTTGAGAAGAGCGAAGTGGTTTCGGGCAGTTGTGAGGATGATGACATTGTCTTAAAAGAATATTAGACGCAACAATTTGCTGCTCCACAGTATCAGAGGAATGGGTTTGGATATTTTTTTTGACAGTTATTAGTTTTACATCGTATGTTATTAGTGGTGTTTGATATAGAAAACTAAAATAAACTGAAAATGAAGCTTCTGTGGAGATAATATGTAAATACATATTTTAACGGTGACATGAAATAAACAAGGGTAATGAAACATATTCTTGTGAACATAGCAATATGTGTAAACACCATGTACACTCTTTTTTGTCTGCATCAGTTTGCAGTTTGTTGGATTGCTTAATATTATATATATATTTACTCACCCCCATGTCATCCAAGATGTCCATGTCTTTCTTTCTTCAGTCAAAGAAAGAAAATTTTCAAAGAAATTAAAAGAAATTAAGGTTTTTGATGAAAAGATTCCAGGATTTTTCTCCATAGAATGGACTTCGATGGAACCCAAACGGTTCAAGGTCCAAATGACAGTTTCAGTGCAGCTTCAAAGGGCTTTAAACGATACCAGACGATGAATAAGGGTCTTATCTAGCGTAACGATCTGTCATTTCAAAAATAAATAAAACGTTTAAATTTTATAAGCACAAATGCTCGCCTTGCTCTATTCGTGGCTCAGTAATACGCAATTACGTTGAAAAGGTCACGCGTAGGCGGAAGTACCGAGTCAGTGTTTACAAATGTGAGGAAGGAGAACCATACACACATATTCACATGTCTTTGTGTCAGTTTATCGGTTAAAATGGCCATTTCGTGTGCGTATCCTGGGTGTTTTAATATTAAAAAGGCTAAAAGAAAATTTTCGTCAGGACAGAAGCGCGACCTTTTCAATGTAATTGCGTATTACGTGACGTCACGAACGCGCATCACAGAACAGAGCAAGGCGAGCATTTGTGCTTATAAAACTTAAACTTGTTTATGTATTTTTTAAATGACCGATCGTTTCACTAGATAAGACCCTTTTCATCGTCTGGTGTCGTTTATAGCCCTTTGAAGCTGCACTGAAACTGTCATTTGGACCTTGAACCGTTTGGGATCCATTGAAGTCCATTTTATTTAGAAAAATCCAGGAATCTTTTCATCAAAAACCTTAATTTCTTTTCGACTGAAGAAAGAAAGACATGGACATCTTGGATGACATGGGGGTGAGTAAATTATCAGCAAAAGTGTTTTTTTTAAAAGTGAACTAATCCTTTACTGTATTATTTTGGGGGGATTTTCAGTACTACTGTTACTTTACTTAAATTAAAATCCCAAATTGGCTTTCTGTACAGATTGTAGCCAGGACTGAGATCACCAAAAAGAGAGGTGTGCAAGAGTTTACAAGACGATATGAAATGTAAATTGCGACCCTTGTTGTGGAGGATGATCAGATTTATTTTAAATTATTAATCGTTAAAATAGTGGTTTGTGCTGAGAATTCCATGCAGGCCAAGAATGGTTTGTAATCGTGCTGTGCCAAACCAATCTATCGTGGAAATATAACCGGAACCGCTCCTTGCCGTTTTTAGAACAGTTGGGCCCAACAGGGGAAAAGCGGATAATGATAATATTGTTGTAAATAATTTCAAATTTACAGTGTTTCTAGTCTGGGAATACAGACTATTCATGGGTATATCCAATTCCCTTTTGTCTAACCAAATGTTCTCTAGATTGAAATATTCTCTAATGTCCCTCCTGTCTCTGACTTACAACAAGTAGCAAATCAAGCTATTTGCTATTTTAAAAGAACAGTGATGTTAAACAAGCACAAAGGAAGGAAAGTTGCATTCAATGTGTACATTTTGCCAATGAATGCTTTCCCTAGGAATTGAACCCATTCACTTGGTGGTTATGGCTCCATGCAGGAATGCATTTTCATGTGGTCTAAATTGTCAAAAAATCTATTTATGTTTCCTGCATCCCTTCCTATCTACAGCTTTCTGTGTGGCTCAGTGTAAGGGCCACTTGCACACTCACAAGAGAATTTAAACGGAGCCTGTAATGTTGAGGGAGAGCCACAAAAAGCCACTCGACTCCTGGATTTCGGCTCTTCGGTTTTAGACAGCCTGCATTTTCACACTGGAATAAAATGTGAAAGAAGGATTTTCAGTGATATACTGTCCAGAGAGTAGGACTGTTAGAGGAAGTATTAATCACTGTGATGGGCTAACAGCTCTGCCTCATTATCACTCTTTCACTGTGAGAGGTTTGGGCAGGTTCAGTGCAGGGCTGAGTGTTACTGCGAGCTTCAAGCGACTCATTTGTTAAGGCTTGCACCTCACTAACTCATTGCTATAGCATTAGCAGTGTAAACGTGTGAGTTGTATTCATGTTCCTTGCTCTAAGATGCACGCAAGAGTTTGTATGTTTGTTCATCATTTGCTGATTTTTCACAGGTAATTAGTATTAGATGTTTAGCATTGTTTGTGTCCCTCATGATTGTTTAGGGCAAAAGCTTTTTAATAGTATTTTATAATGCTAACTAGCCATATAGTTGTGCATAAATAGAATAGATGTTCCTCCTACATCCCAGACTATGAACCAGAACTGTGAATCTGCTTTACTAACTCAGGCTGACTCAACCGGGCTACATGGAAGCCCCTCATTCTAAATTGATAATGAATTTCATTAATACCTGTATACATTTTTGTGTTTATCTCTGCAGAACTCTTGACTGTCACAGCATGATTTAGTTGGCCTTTTCACTAGTTTACTGGTATCCCGTGGCCCTGTATATGTGACACAATGGTTCTGCTCCAACATTTAATGAGCTGCCTTGTTGCGTTCTGCCAATATAGACAGCTGTCTTCTATGACAGCATCCAAATAGAGACGGAAGCTCATACGTGACCGAATCTTGAACCCTCTGCATAAGGAGTAACTCAAATACCAATGTACAAGAGACTCTACTTACAGGTGACTCTGTTTGACGTTAACATGTTTTTAACAATGAATCAGCCTCTTCAATGTTAATACCCTTGTAGGGGCATAAAAATACATACATATTTTTTTTTCTTAATAAATTGATACTTTTATGCACAGAGGTATATTAAGTTGATCAAAAGAAAAGTAGTAAAGAAGTAAAGGCAGTAAAGACTTTTACAAAGTTACAAACTAAATTATATTTTAAATAAATGCTGTTCTTTAGATCTTATATAGGCTATTCGTATTATACTGTAAGCTATTCGTATAACTTATTTTATACCATCTATCTGAATACTCAGGCGCGTAAGAATATCTCTCTCTCTTTTATTAATTAATTAAAATAAATCGATTAAACGATTTTAATGCACTTTGCAGAGGCTAGTGTATATTTAAAATCTTCATTTCTCAGTATTTGAATTTTCTCTGCACATCACAGTTCATTTATGGATTCTCTTATCTGCGAAGGATACGATACTGCTTTCTTTGTGAAAACAAAGTACATCTTAGAAGTTGCCTCCCATTTGGAACAGCAACTGGAAGTGTGCCTGTGCTGTCTAACTAGGCAGCTCACTAAGTTTTGGAACAGAGCTAATAATTCACAGTTTCACTGGCATTAAAAAATGTTTTTCTAACAATTTCATTCTTCAGAAGTTACATTCAGACAAGAAACAGGCCTGCTGGGTAAACCAATATTGCTATCCAGCCTAGGATTTCCTAGCAAATTATTATTACTTGCTTTCTTAAATTTTTTTTATCTACAGAACTTTCCCAGAAAGCACAAGATGGAGTAATATTTGTATCATTTCAAGGATGTTTCTCCTGCAGCAAATACTCGAGCACAGACCAGGGCTTGTTAAACTCTTCAGTTTGTGATAATGCAAAGGCCATCTATAAATAGATAGGGTCACGATGAACTGAGCTGCATGGTGGATTGTTCTGTGTCCAACGCCCTGCAGTGGTGTAGAGTTGTGTTCTTATTAGTGGGTAAACAGATGGGAGGATGACTAAGGTGAGCTGATGTTTGAGATGCTGCTGGCAACTGCAGGCCAACAGCTTGTCCTATACTATTAGAGTTCATGCATGGTGATGTGGCTGTACATTTGCTTGGTTATAAACTCATGTATAGGCTACATACCTAAAAACATTTTAGACAGGTGTGTTCTCGACACAGTAAGCAGCCTTTTAATGTATGCTGGCTTTTGTCACTTAAATAGACAGCATTGCATATTCTTCACAGATAAAGCAATCCCACAATGCATTGTGATATTTTCATCCAACATCAGAGTCAATAGTGTAACGTTCTCAGGTGTAGAAAGCGCACAACAAGGATCTTGGAGATAAATACAGGAATTTAATAAAACACGAGGATTACCACATACACGTATACATGAACAATAACCGACAGTGAACACAGGCATGGAAGGAACTTAAAAACACAGAGGAGTAATGAGAACAACAGCTGACGACAATGAGTGGGCATGACTGGCAGGTGCAGGAATTGGAGAAGGATGTGCAGGTGTGAGCCAAGGAGGATGCTGGGACATGTAGTGAAGACGAAGACTGTGATGGAACAGACGAAGACTGTGTCAAATAGAAAGTTCAATAGAAAATGACCTACTTCACCTATTATGTGCTGTCTATGTTTTTGGTTTAGCATTATTCTAATGTCAGTGTTCAAGAGAATCAATCTCTTTGTTGATTTTCTGTCTCATTTGAATCCTTAATGCAATTAATTTTGCTTTAGAAAAGCTGTTCAAAAGTTTAGGGTCAGTATTTTTTTCAAAGAAACGCATTCAAAAAGTGATCAAAAGTTACAGTGAAGATGTGTAACAAAAGAGTTGTATTTCAAATAAATGCCTTTTTTTAAACAATCTATTCATCAAAGAATCTTTGGGGGTGTATCATGGTTTTTACAAAAAATATTGTTAAAAACAACTCTATTCAACATTGATAATGATAAATGTTTCTTTAGCAGAAAATTGCCATATAATAATGATTTCTGAGGGATCATGTGACACTGAAGGCTGGAGTAATGATGTTGAAAAACAGGCTTTACCATCACAGGGAAAAATTACATTTTAAAATAAATGAAAATATAACATAGCTATATGATTTGTAACAATATTACTGTTTTTACTGTATTTTTATCAAATAAATGCACCCTTGCATAAGAAACTTATTTCAAGACCATTAAAAAAATCTCCAAACTTTTGAATTGTAGTGTAGCTATCTAGGTAGTAGACATCGTTCCGTTTTGCACACATCCCATGTGAAGTCCTAATAAGTTGCATAAGCTAATGTGAAAATAAAATTGATTTTAAGGCCTTGATTTTATTCCTGCTCATAGGGTATTATAATGCAGTTTCTGACCCCGGTTGCACTTAATCTTAACCCTTCTGAAAGTAAAGGGCAAAACTGATCACGTATCAGCAGTTAGTATTAACTTCTGTCGTATTTTAGAAAGCCACTGTTGTTTCCATTCTAGCTTCCGCAGTTTCTTATTAGATCCGACACAGCACTGTGGCAAGGTCTCAGAGGTGAAATAATTTCCTGAGAGCAATTACAGGCACCAGGAATTCCCATGATTGCCATTATATTAAAAGGTATGGCTATAAAAGCGAATTATAATTGAACGATCACCATTTATCTGAATAAGGCTCCATCTTTCCTTGCATCACAAGGGGAAATGCTGTCCGTTTAAGCTACCAGTTTAAATCAAGTTCATCGTACATTCATAATTGTTTAAAGCAGCCTCAGGCTTTTTGTGTGTTTGTCCACAAGCATGAAGTATATTACTGCGAGTCAAGGTTTAAAGGAGACTTTGATGTGATCTTAAAGACTTAAAAATTGCAATGTAATGGAATTAGCAACAGATAATTTCTTCCATTTTGTGATGAAAAAAAGTAGGGTGGAGACTTGTTGATTGGTAGATCTGAATGCGAACAAGTAGTTGATTGTAAAAAGGGGTGGAGTTTAAGCAGGCTAATTAATTTGGGAAGTCAGTCATTGGATCACCATAGAAGACCAGAAAATTGTTTGTAAAAAAAAAAAAAAGACAAAATAAGAAAAGAAAAAGACACATGCATGGATGAATTGTTCACAATAATATCTTTTTTACAAGATGTAATATAAGTCTCAAGTGTCCCCAGAATGTGCCTGTGAAGTTTCAGCTCAAAATACCCCACCACAGATAATTGATTATACCATGTTGTAAATGCATTTTTGAGTGGAAGGAAAAACATGCTGTTTTCGTACATGTATCTTTAAATGCAAATGAGCTGCTGCTCCCCTCCCCCTATCATGAAGAGGGCGGAGCCTGTACAGCTCGTGCTCGGAATACTCGGATACTCTGCCAAAAACTAAAATATCTGTTTGGTTTTTATTGCGGTCACGCTCAAATTACATTGCAGTTCTTCATCATTATTAAAGTTTATTATCTGCGTGAGTTTTAAAGCCATATCCGTCTAAACTTCTGATATATGGTTTTATGAGCGCACACATCTGAAGCCTGAGCACACAGAGAGCTGACTGCAGACAAATCCTGTGAGTATTAAACTAAGTTCTCTTTCACTCTGCGCTTTAACTGTCAAAAACACAAGGTTATGTCAAAACACACACATTTCACATAAACACAGTCAGTTTCTGTGAACGTAAACAGCAAGTAAAGAAATCATGTGTATTTTAGATGTGTATTAAAGTGAAAAGTAAAAATAGAGCAGCCGCACACTCAGACACTGTGCAAGATCAAAAGATAAATTTATTAACAAGCTTTCGGTCTTGCGACCTTCTTCAGGCCTCAAGTTAGAAAAAATAGAAAAGAACCACCGCTCATCCGTCAAAAAAGTCTTGTGGAGAGGTGCTGCTACTAATATTAGATGTGTATTAAAGTGAAAGCAGCGTTATATAGGCCTACAGTACATACTGCTAAATATGCTGTTAATATGAATCAAACAACAAAAGTAAAACAGAAAATTTCTTGATTAAGTAACTTTAGTAGCCTTAATAAGAATACATTTCTCACTTGAATGCTGCTGTTAACATGGCGGACTGTGTACAGCTCACTCAGAGCAGGTCCATGCTAATAGGTCAGAGACTGGCTGCGTCCCGATTCGCCTACTTATACTACGCCCTAAAAGTATGTACTCTTTTTGTGAAGAAAAAGTACATACTTTTGAGTGTGTAGCAAAAGAGTAGGCAAGCTTTGGGACATACTACTCCGTCATCTTTAACGGACAGCTCTGTCGCGCGCGCCGTCACCGTAAACTGCCCTGTCAATCATCTTGTCACAGTTAAAATCCTCCATTCAATCTAATTTAATTTCCTACCGTTTCTGAGAGAAGTGTAATAGCTCTTTCATCTGCCCGTCGCGGGTCTTTCATGCGGAGACTCTCCTCATGTGTTTGCAATTTGAATGTAATGATGCATTTAAAAGTTAATGGTTAAACGTATCTTTACAAAAGTTCACAATGCTGATGCAGATGCAATATAATGTAGACAACATTGAATAAATAAATTTTCGTCAGGTTAGATACTGGTAATTAATCACTCAAACCCCTTTATCTAAACCTCTCTACATAACCGCCGGACTCGCGCGTCCTCCATGTCTGTAGTTTTTCAACACTTTTCACTCGTGTTTGTAGTTCTAATCGAATCCTCGTCCAACGCGCGATGGGTTGTGGGCAATATCAGCCGTTAGAGTGCGCATCGATCTACACTTCGGATTCTGACCGGATATAGTAGACCAGGGGTCGGCAACAGGCGGCCCGCGGGCCAAAACTGGCCCGCCAGCAATATTTTCTGGCCCGCCGGATTATTTTGGAAGTCCGTTTTTTTTTTTTTTTTTTTTTTAATAGCCTATTTTTATTTTACAATAACGGTTTACAAATGCCCCGTGTATCATTCGTTCAATCGTTTTGGTACTTGATCTGTTTAAAATGCCTACTTTGATATATGCCTACTACGGTGTTAAATTAAAAATAAAAATGTGTCTAATTCAGTATAGGCAACGCATCCTCATCCCAAGGCGTCATATTCTGACACTTTGACAAAGCGTCTAAATCCAACGCCCATGGAACCCTTTAGCGTCAATATAACACGCAGAGAGATGGGTAGGTTTAGGTATGGTGTAGGGTTAGGGTTAGACCGCTAGGAGGCGCCTTCTGCCCCATATATATCAGCGTCTCATATTGACGCTAAAGGGTGCCATGCGCGTTCGATATAGACGCTTTGGCAAAAGCGTCATTATATTACGCCTTGGGATGAAATTATTTTTTATTTTTTTTATCTGAGCACACAATCAGAAAATTCGTTGTTATTCGTTTTTTCATTTTATAGTTCAGCAAATATATAATGGAAAAACAAGGCGTTTTTCATTATTTTATTTTTGGTTTTAATTTGAAAAAATGATTGAACGAATGATACACGGACCCATCATATTCCACGATTATTTGCCTACTGCAGGCGCAAACAGACAAAGAAACAACCATTTTTGTAGCAATTTTTAATGTCGTCTTTCGTCTTTTAAATCTAAAATAAAGACAATGTTGCTTGACAAAAGATTGGATAGCCCACATTGTGTGTTTTAGCAAGACGGGATGTGTTGTAAAATGCCGCAATATTTCGGGAGACGTGTGTCAGACATGATTTGACCTCTTCATTAAGTTTTGTTTTGTAGAAAGCCTGTTTAAAATGTAAATTTTAAATTTTCGTTTTGTATCAATTGTATCTTAATTTTAATCAAGGTTTCAACAACCAATTCCCTGGATTTAATGAATAAAAAGCAAATAGCAGACAAAATAATAACAGGACATGGAGGCGCCGCCGCGATTGCTTGTGAACTGGAGCTCGTCTTATAAATGAACCGAAATTCAGCGTTTAAGCTCCCTCACAGACACGAGAAATATATATAGCTATTCTATTCAATTTAATTCAAATTTATTTGTATAGCGCTTTTCACAATACACATTGTTTCAAAGCAGCTTTACAGAAAGTGCATTAGAAATGTAGCCTACATAGAAAATACAGTTAGTTCATCATGTATTAATTTAGGGCATAACATATCGCCGGCGTTGAGTCGTCCCTCCACAGGCGTTTTGTCGTCTCATCACAGGTGTTGGATCATCTGAAGTCTCCGTGAGAGGCTGGATACAAACTGGAGCTGACGAACGCTATCTACCTCGGGACTTGCATATAGAAAGCTTGTTTATTAAAAACAATAAAAATGTCTCCTACATTTGTAGCATTCATAATCATTACTTTTGCCGGTTCCTTGTGACAGTTTTTGCGTTAGGCTATTGACAGCGATAAAACATGATTTCTCGTTACATGAACGCGTCACCACCGAATCAACACCGCAAACATGGGGATTTTTTAGACAATAATCACACAACCTATTCGAAAATCTATAATTAAATAAACTAATCGAATATTCGTCAGTGTAAAACCCGGACACCGCCACACATATGTCTATGTGGCTTTTTGTTAATTACTGTTTTACTACAGGATTTAACACAGAGTAACAGTCCAGTACCAGTTACAAAATACACTGTACCAGTCTGTCACAGCAGGCAATTCGCATTTTTCATCAGTTAATTTCTTAAATTATCCGTTGACTATGCTCTGGCCCGCCATCTAGTGGGAAAATATTTTTTTGGCCCGATGCCAAACTTACTTGCCGACCCCTGTAGTAGACCATCCGGGTATCTTTGAAACACTCATTTCAACATACTACGATTTGGGACGTACTAATTCTACTTTCGAATACTATTTAGGACGGATAGTATGCGAATTGGGACGCAGCAACTGTCATCGGTCGTATGCGGGGCCTGGGTAATGTGACGTCACATTGCATAGAAAGGGTAAACAGCTTATTCTGAGACACTGCTTATGATTTATGGGGATTAACAAAAAGGAGTGGGTGGATTTTTACCATTATAGGCTGGTTGTGTACACAAACTGCAGACTCATCTCTATTCAAACACCATGTAAAAGTGTTTTTTGTATAATAGGTCCCCTTTAATGTATAGGTCAAACATACAGCCTTTCAAAGTATACTCCACAGGCTCTCAACACATGCACACTAAAAAGACTAATCCTTGTCCAGTGTCTGTGCTTTTTCTTTCCAAATGTTATGAGCGATAAAAATGTCTTTGTACTCATTTAAACTAGAGTTGTGGGTAACTTTTAATCCCCTCACATAAACACTCGTCAATTTAGGCATATATAGTTTTTTTTGCTTTTTAATTGTTTCTTCAGTAGTTTGTCGTTGTTCTTGTTTGCCTCCTCCGGTTATTTTCGGACCGTGAAACAACGGCCCAAGCCAGTGTTGCCATCTTGTGGACAAACTAATGCTTCATTCCATTTACCTCGAAGGAGGGATGTCATAGCTGGGAATGACGTCACACCCGAGTTGACAGCGTTCTAGAACACTAAGATGGACGTGTCCAGGCAAACCTTCACTGTACGCATACCCTAGCATACGTGTAAAAAACGAAGTAAACTTTGAGTTTCACTGCTTTGCTTTCGATCCCAATAAAAGCCACTTTGAGGTGGGATGTTCTTGGCCTTGTTTGCAGACATCATCAATTTAACATAATATGTTAATCCAGCCTAAAGGATTTAAGCACCTCCTTTTGGGGTGGGGTCTCTAAAGTGGAGATTGTCTAAAATCAACATGGTCTCACGAATCATCTGACAAAGTCCTATAACAAGGGTTTGGTGAAGCCTCCTGTGTTCGTGATATTCAGACGTTCAACTGAATTGTTTCTCTCCATGGATTTTTAATATCTACCCTGTCACAGATGGTTTTGATCAAGCACATGTGTTATGTCACCTGCTGGTAAAGTGGAACAAATAGATTGCATTTAACATTGACATTTATATTGTTTGCTCTTGGGCTGGAATTCAAAACGAGTGATTGCTGCCCGCTCAGCTTTATCTTTACCACATTCGCTCAGTGTTGATGATAACGACTCAGCATTGCTGGCTCACCTCCAGAAAGTGTTGTAGAATAGCGTCTTTGCTCTATTTTTTCTTTTTCTTTTGCACACTATTAGTGCAGGAATCCAAGACTAAAATTCAAACTGCAGAGATGTTTGCTTGTTGTGTGAGATTTGTACTTGTAAGAGTGTAATTTTTAGCATTTTCCAAAATATCTAATAATAATACTACATAAACGATAGAGTAATTGTATGGTTCCAGAGCTAAAGGGGAGGGGGATAGTTTGTTTTACAATCTAATGATGCCTGCAAGAAAAATAAAGATGTATAATTTGAGTGAGCGTTTGAAACTTGACTGTGTTTGATTTCTGGGATTACATTTGGTACATTACTGCTATTTGAGCTATACATATCTGAGTTTTTTCCTGCTGTGTCTTTGCACTGTGTATCACAGCAAACCGGTCGTTGTTTGTAATGTATGTTGAGGTGTTTGTAATGTATGTTGAAACGGTGTTACAAAACCAATATTATATTTCTAAGTATAAAGGTGAACATTAGTGAGATTTTGAAAGTAACATTAAATGTGTAGTATTGTTTTATATGTATAGGTGCTTTATATAACTACAGTTTAAGCGTTTGGGATCAGTAAGATCATTTTTAGGAAAGAAGACTCAGAAAATAGAAAGCAGTTATTTTAAATTCTAATATTATTTCACACAACTGCTTTCTATTTTAATATCTTTTGTAATGTAATTCTAATATGCTGATTTGCTTCTCAAGAAATATTTATCAATGTTGAAACCATTCGTGTCATTTAATGTGACACATGTAACATACATGAATTAACCCCCGTAGCAGATCTATACAGGTGGAGCTGGGGAAGGTGGAGGGTTTCTGAAAGCGTGCTACAGACTGATAACAGCAACACTATACCGGTTTGTGTTTGAATGTTGAGCTGCAGCTCATTTACCGCTGATGCAACAACAACCAATCAGCTTCGCTACATAGATGATCATGTGATCGCTACCAAATGAGTTAAAGACCTATCAGCCTGTGCCATCCAGATTTTCAGCCTAGAACTAGGTATTTATTTATTTATTTTCATAATGCAATTTGATAGTTTTTGTGAATGGTTCATCAGTTTTTGTTTCCAAAAAGAATATCTTGATCTAAATTGATCTAATAATCTAATAATATTTATAAATATGTTGTGTTGGTGTGTATTTTCTTTAGTGACACTGGTGGATTTTACTGAACATGTAATATGTGTTTGAACCTATTAGAAAATGAACAAATCTAAAAGGGTGTAAATTGTATAAAAGAGAAAGCATGGTGCAAAAAATTTATTTTCTTTTTTTTCCTGTAGTGTGGGGCTTTGATATGTTATTTGTTCTTCATCAGTCTGCCTGTATGAAAGGTATAATCAAGCTAATTACTGATTACAGAATTCATCCTTTGTTCGCTGTCTCTCGTGTCACGTGAGGACAATGAGAATCTTTCTGCCCGCACTAGGAGATATGCTTGATTTAAGACTTCATCTACTAACAACTATTACTTGAAACGCAGATGGCTTGAATTGAATGGACTCCTACTTAATAATTATCCTAAAACTTGACTGGTTTATAAAGACACTAATACAAAGACAGAAACTACTACAATATTATCACAGTCGAGTGATTGCATCCAATGCACATTTTCATGTGTATTACCAATTACCAATGGTATTACCTTGCTGTATGTCAAAAAAAAAATTCTACTTGGATACTATGAAATAAAAAGAAGATATTTTGAAGAATGTTGATAACCAAAGAGTTTCGGTTCCCATTGACTTCCATTTTATAGACTGGAAGTCACAGGGGAACTGAAACGGTTTGGTTACCAACATTCTTTAAAATATTTATTTTATTTTCCACAGAAGAAAAAAAGACTACTCCTGTGATGGTAAATGTTAAGCAGGCATTTTATTAATTGCTGTGACTGACCAATCAGAATCCGGCATTTAAAACCGCAGTATAAAAATGATCTCAGTGGCCTTCCAGTGCGCGTGACTGGCAGGTGACAGCTGTCACCGTGTGCTCGGTCAGCTCTTCAGATGGATTTCCGTGACTACAGCAGCAGTATGTGTGTGTCCGATCAGAACGGCTATATCACATTCACTTCTTCTGCATGAAATAGACCTGTCCTCTGTGCCTGCTAATGATACGCAGTGTGAAACAGTGATTGGATGTCAACATGATTGATGTGGGTGTGGAGAGGGAGGGTCCAGTGCTCTCCTGGGCCATTATCTCTTCAAATTATATCAAGGCTGTCTCTTTGGGAGTCCTTCTGGTGATTCTCAATCGCTGTGATGACCGAGGGCATTGAGTCTTTGTGGGACCTAAAGTAGAGGACAAATCTCTGCCTAAGGAGATATCAAATTATATTCCGTGAGATAGATATGAATAAATTTGAAAGATCTCACAAGCACACTTTTAGCTACATTTCACAGAACGGATCATTTGAATTTCGTGTTTTGCTTAAATTGTTAATCGTGTCTAATAGAAAATATTCATATCTGTATCTCTGCAGTCTATCCGGGAGGTGACGGGTTACGTGTTGGTGGCTCTGAACCAGTTTGACTATCTTCCTCTGGAGAATCTGCGGATCATCCGTGGCACTAAACTGTATGAAGGACGCTACGCTCTGGCCATCTTTCTCAACTACAGACGAGATGCCTACTTCGGCCTTAGACAACTCGGCCTCAAGAACCTGACAGGTATGTCTGTATTTCTATGGGCCTCATTGCTATGCAGTATACATAATTTAGAAATACACATGAAAGAGCATATGGGTCCATGGCAGATTTCTAAAAGAATATCCTTTTTTCACCTTTTTTACTAAAATACATTAATCAGTTAATTATATTATGTTTTCATTTAGATAATTAATGTGCATTAGGCATCTAAAAATGTGGTGAATAAATGGCAAATAAATCCTGTGATGTATAGCAATTTTTAACAAACAACCTAAAACTAAGCTAATGCTATTAACATTATAATATTAATAATTTGTATACAAAAATTTTATAGTTTTTAAACACACATATTATTTATTGAATTATTTAGTATTTTATATATAAAACAAAGATACTTCCTGTCTGCTTTTTTTCCAGCAAATTTATTGTTATGTGTAAATATTTCTAGGATCAGTAAAAGATTCAACAACTGAGACATAAACAGAACAAATTTCACAGACATTTGTTGAACATGAATGGAATAATGCGTCCCAAACCAGAGCGTCAATATCAAAGGTAGCAGTCCGTAAGTAGTAGTCAATATGTGGTGTTTTTCACTAGCTGCTTTAAACTCTACATTTCAACTGATCTTCATGGACTGAGAAAGATTTGCCAGTTCTTGCTGTGAGACGTTTCTCCACAAGTTCTCTGGGGGGACATATGGTCACACGTGGTTTGGCACTGCAAAGATGATCAGCTGTCCTTCCTGTCTTCCTATAACACTGTCTCAGGCATCTTACAGTACATCATAGACATTGCAGTTTATTGCGCTGGGCACATCTGCAGTCCTCATGCCTCCCTGCAGTAGGACTATGTCATGTTCTCTTTAAGGTCTCTTTAATGTCTTGAGTTTTGGAGTTATTGGAACTGTGACGTTAATTTCCTTCTACCTGTAAGCTGTTAGCATCTTAAAGGGATAGTTCACCAAAAAATGAAAATTCTGTCATCATTTACTCAGCCTCAAGTAAACCTTTATGAATTTCTTTCTTTTCCTGAACACAAAAGTAGATATTTTGAAGAATATGGGTAACCAAACAATTGATGGGTCCCAATACTATGGAAGTCAATGGGGTAAGTAATAGGTGAGGGTAAGCAAATTATGACAGAATTTTCATTTTTAGATGAACTATCCCTTTAAGGACTGTTCCATGGGTGCATTAAACCAAGATTACACACATTTTTCTTTGGTAGAAAGAACATTGTTGTTGCTGATCTCCCCTCTTTACTGAATAATGCCAATTTAATCACATAAGCTGTAATTATCTCTGGAATTAAATCTACAATAATTAACAAATAAGGTTGTTTGTCATATTGTAGAGGGGAACTTCAAGGTTTCACTTGAGAGTTAACAGAAACATATTTTGTAGAAGAGGCTACACAACTCTTTGATAGGACGTGCTTGGTTTGATGGTTAAGCTGCCTATAGATGCTGTGTGTCAGAATGTTGCTATAGGCAAAAACATATTTTAACTCCCCCCCCCCCCCCCCCCCCCACACACACACACACGTCTTGTCCGCTATCTTTGTGGGGACTCTCCATAGACATGGAGGTGGGGACCAAAAAAATTTCCCCACAAGGACAAGGATTTCAGATATTGCTATCTTTGTGGGGACATTTGGTCCTCACAATGTAATATAAACATGAGCACACACACACACACACCAGTGTTCTAAGTATTTTTTTCCCATGCCCAAGGCCCTTTTGTTGACCCAAAGGAGTTAAAGATGAGAGAAAATGGAGAGAGAAAGCCATCAGTATGCCCACCAGAAACAACTACTGCCCAGCCATAATACATTTTTTATACACTATATACATGATTTGAGGTTTAGTTACTTTGTTAAAGTTGGATTTATTATTGGGCTGAGAGTAATTTGTATGATCTGCCACCAATGACATCAACTTGTTAGTAACATTAACAAACATTACATATAATTTACTGTATATTCAGATAGAAATGCCATAAAACTTAGATTTTTCATTTTTTCATACATAAATTACTGATACTGTATATTAAACATAATTGAATGGTCCTGAATGACTCATAAAGATACAGTTATAGAATATTACCATCATTGTGTTGCAAAGTCCTACGGTTAGGTCTGTAATTCCCTGTGTAGAATACATAGTTACAACTACCTTCTAATATACTTTTTCTTAGAATTATTCCATTACTCCAATCCCGCAGTGTTCCTGGTAAAGAGATGAAAGCATGCATCTTCGTTTCTGAGACACAGCACATTGATGCTTAATGGATCCTTTGATAGTTGTTGTTGTCATCATCTCTGCCCTGTTCTTATTTTCTTTTACTGATGGCAAGTAGCTTTCATACTATATATGTGGTCACTTCAGCACAAATATAACCATATTTATCTAAATAAATCATTCAAGCAAATGTTTTTAATAATTTTTATAAAAATAATTAAAAAAAATGTTCTAGATATAAATTATCTAGATTATAATTATCTAGAATTAAAAGAGATAGATGATTATTTTAGAATTATACACACTGCATACACTGTATATACAATTCTAGTTTTTTTTTTTCTCCTTCAATATTTAGCTTAAAGCTACACTGTGTGATATTTTAAATAGATTTTTAGCACTTTTTTAAAAATTATATTTTCTCATTAATGAGTAATCACTTCAACCAACGAATTAAGTATTCTCGTAAGTGTATAATCTCCCATTCAGAATACATATGAGCGAGCCGCTCAAATGGCAGAAGCCATGTTGCGCATCCATCATGAAAATACATTTTCGAGCCAAAGTGGGACATACCTGGAAATTCAAGCTTCGCCTTCTCCGTTTTTACATTCAGTGACACCGCGAGGAAAGCGAGAGGGAGATTACTCGCGACTGCTGGCAGATTTGAAATAATACGGCCACCGTAGGAGTTAAAACGCCCTCGGAATGGGAGGGGCTAGAAACTAATATTCAGTTGGTAGTCGTATACAATGTCACTGCTAGATGGGAAGAAATCCTACACAGTGTAGCTTTAAATTACACGTCATTCCAAACCTGTATGACTTTCTTTCTCTACACAAAACACAAAAGAAGATATAAATAAAAATATATATATATAGGCTATATAAACTCAAAAAATTTGAATATCGTGCAAAAGTTATCATTTTGGTGATTATGGCTGCATGATTATTTCATAAATTTGGATTATGGCCAAATTAAAAATCATGAAATCACATAAAAAAAAGAAGAGGATTTCATTAAAAAAAGTGATTTTAAATACAGAAATGTTGGCCCTCTGAAAAGTATGATCATATGTATATAGTTATACATATTAAATATATTAGTTTCACCTTTTAATTTGAATGGCTGATATTTGCACCATATTCAAATTTTTCGAGTTTCACCTTTGTGTGTGTGTGTGTGTGTCTGTGTGTGTGTGTGTGTGTGTGTGTGTGTGTGTGTGTGTGTGTGTGTGTGTGTATATATAAACCAGGGTGATAGAACATGTTGCTTTGGGCTGACATGTCCCTTTAACACATGGTTGTTTACCAAATAAATAAATGAACATGTTATAAATATATATATATATATGAATTTAAATATTTGTATTATGTCAGAAGAAAGAGAGGTCAGAGAAACAGAGCACAACTATTTAGGTAACTGATTTCCCGGAGATATGGTCATCTTTACAGTGTTTTCAAGGTCAGTGGTCGCTATTCAGAATTATTTGGCTGCGGAATGAAGTCAAATAAGAAGTGTTCCAGAGGTATTTGCAATAATTTATGACATGTACCCTAGAAAACAATAATGAAGAGGAAATATTCTATTCTCATGCCAGTATTTGCAGACTGGTGAATGTAAAGCTCTGACCACACACTCTCATGCCAGTAGGTCTCAGTATGTACATTATCATAAAAAGCAATTAGACCAGAACTGTTAATGCATACAGATTAAAGTTCATATCAGATCAACTTATCCAGCCTGAATAATAGTGATAAAATCCTAATTTCTGAGAACAGTGGAATGTAAATGGTAATGGTCTTTCTCCTGTATTTCTTAATTAAAGAATATCACAAGCTTGATTCGAAATATATGTAGTCTGAGGTTCGATAATTATTAGTATCCATGACTGATGATCGTGAAATGATTAGCAGGTTAGACATAGAAACACTGTCTAAGAGAGAGTTGGGAAGAGTACAGTTTACATGTTTACCAAAGCTAAACTCTTGCAGGTATACAAATAAAAAGATGCCCCCTCCTTTACTGACATTTAAGAAGCACACATATCCACAGGCTTTAACACACATATCCGCAGGCTTTAACGCACATATCCGCAGGCTTTAGTTTAGTTCTCCTCTATGTTGTTGTTGTCTAATTGAAAGCATGCCAATCAGCTCAGTACAGTCTAAAGAGAACATGTAATTTCTCTCTCCATCTGCTGGCTGTGTGTACACCCAAATGCTTGGTAAATGGTTAGAAGCGATACATTAATACATACTCAACACATTAAATGGTCACTTTACGTTTCTTTTCAAATGCAACAATTTGTGAATCAGGGCGTATAGAAAATGAAAGAGAAATAATATGACTGAAATACAAATTGTACATTGCAGATGTGTGTCAAATACGTACATTGCAGCAACACTTTTTTTTGTTATATAAATTATGCATACACTGTATATACAATTCTAGTTTTTTTTTCTAGTTTGTGGTTTTTTCCACCACAGTGTCTGAAGTGGTTTTGAGAGACTACTCTTCTCTGATTGGTCAGATGGCCCAGTCTGTTGTGATTGGTTGACCGCTTATAGCGCATGTCGGAAACAAAAAAAACATTACCATAGCTGAATTTCTGCTCTGGAGGCTTCCTCAGCACTCTTAAACACAGATATGAATAGTAATGATGGCATTGGTTTTACCATATTAACTTCATCCTTTGGAAGTGCATGCAAAGTGGGTTTGCTTTCGCAGCACAGAAAACAGCGTCTTCT
Source organism: Semotilus atromaculatus (assembly GCA_031834385.1). NCBI lineage: Eukaryota > Metazoa > Chordata > Actinopteri > Cypriniformes > Leuciscidae > Semotilus > Semotilus atromaculatus. Next base: position 18,366,446 of record JAULUF010000023.1, on the reverse strand, counting down.
TGACGGGTCGACAACATGAATCAAACTCTTCCAGGCCTCAACTACAACTACAGTGTTTGAAGGCGGGTCAAAGTAGATGTTGTTCACAGGCAGCCAATGAAGACCATAGGGTTGCATTATGCAAATGTTTTACAAATCTACGTAGGTTTGAGCAGGAAGGCTGGAATTGACATGACGACTCGTTTCAGGCAGTTCAGAATCGGTTCTTTCTTTTGGGAGACAAAGCTTTTTTTATTGTGCACTTAGATCTTTGAAACTTTGCATACATTTTACATTCAGAAACAGCTATGTTACATACTGCATTAAAGGTAATAACCGGAAAAGCATAAGAGGGGCACTTTAAAATCAAAAAACAATGCTAGGGTGTTATGAGTGGTTGCCAGGGCATTGCTATGCAGTTTATGTAGTGTTCTAAGTGTTTTTTAGTATTATGTTGCTCTGCAATTCCCCCTTTGCCGGAAGTTTGGTTCATAGGCAAACTGACCCATCAATTTCAAACCATTTGGAGCATGATTCAGACCCTGACAATGTTAACAAACAAGAGGATCGTGCTGAACGATTTCAAGCACGGATTTCACAGGACGTTTCAGAGTGGTATGCTTTTTTTTTGTAATGTTCTTATAGATACAATGCTATCCACCATTTAATCATATTAGCATCCTAGCAGAGGCATTTACATTGCATCACAGCTATCATAGCAACTACGTCTTATTATTGGAACTTCTAGTAGAAAACGCAACTACAGATAATAAGACATACTTACAAGTTGTGATCCATAAACAACAGATTGTCCCGGATTGCTTTTGTGTGTATAACCTGCATTGCACTCTGTCTGTCTGCTGTTCTCCGTAAAATATTTCCTCCAGTAATTTTGCTATATTTTATTAATTATATATTAAAATGAATTGTACTGATAATATAAACACCCCATTGGATGTAATGGGTTCCGGGCTCCTTGGTTGAGAACCATTGTGCTAGGGTGTTAAAAACCACATATTGTCATTTATATAGATATTGCTCTCATTCCTCCTTAGGTCTGTGGGATTTTTTATCATCCATCAGGTTATTTGTTTTACTTTCATGTATGCCTACATCGTTGCTGCCTCGATGATTGTTGAGCCCTGTTTATTCTCCATGCTCTTGTAAGCCATTACAGATCCTTGATAGTTACAAGCCTCATCTCTCAGTTTGAATCCTCATATATATATATATATATATATATACATATATATGTATAAGTATAAGTATAAGTATATGGATGTGTGTGTGTGTGTGTGTGCGTGTTCACATATGTTTGATTAAATGTGCTGTCTTGGTGTAAAATCCCCCAACACACTCTTACCCATCATTACGGCTCATGTTTTCAGGTTTCATCCTTCCACCATGTAATGCTGGCTGCTCATATACCCCTCAGTTCAAGGTGGAGGTCATTCTAGTCTTATTTACTCCACAATAATGTTAGTGTTTTTTTTGTTTTGTTTTTTTGTCTGGATTGTGTTGTCATTGTGTATTTCCAGTGCTACATAATGATTGCTTTTGAGTGATAATATTCTTTATATAAACACAACCTTTCCACACATATTAGGCAATGCTGACTTGTACACAGATATCTGTGTCTGTCATCACAGAGAAAATATTTTAATATTGATTTAGTGGCGTAACAAGACCAAATTCTATGGACGGTATACATGACTGTTCCTAAAAACATATACACATGAGGTATTGCAAACATCTTGCTTTTAAGGTCCTTCAGACTGTTCAGGAAACCCAGAACAAGCAAACATGAATTTAAAAACTCTTATCTGAATTTTATAATTTGCAAGTCAGCCAAGGCTTGCCCAGTAACATCTTGACGGTTTGTCATCTAACGTCTTGACGTGTACAGGAGGTTGGCAGAGGTTGCGGTAAATATTCAATATTTTAATATACTCTCAGTCTATGACATTCCTGGCAGCTCCTGAATCAATAAGAATGTGATGTGTTCCTATTAGAAATTTGGACATTGACAGATATTTGGCACTGCAGGGAAAATTTTACTACAAATGTCTTTTAAGGGATAGAGCTATTGTAAACCAGACTAGAATTATGACAATAGCTAAATTGGCCACAAATACATTGGTTTGAATCTAAAGGTAAATCAGCTTGTAATATGAAAAAGGCTTTTACTTACAGATTCCTCCATTTGGCCACTGATGTTAAATATATAATGGCATTGTTTTTGACCTCTTTAATGCATTTTTAATGGAATATTGCATTATTTATTAGAAATCATGTATCCATATTTTTTTTAATATGTGCCCTCATAATCTTTAATCAAAATAACTTCCCTCCCAAAAAAGTTAAAAAAAAGTAACTGATTAGCTACATTTATTTTGTAATTAAATGTAACCTGTTACAGTTACTTTTTTGGCATCATTATTATTACATAGTAGTATCTTTTCATTTGTACAATAATTGTACATTAGAGAAATCATGCTAAATTTTAATGTCACACACACAATATTATATGTAATGTTAAAATAAAAAACAACTCATCCTGACCGAGCTATTCTGGGAATTTAGAACATGTGTGAAAAGGCTAAAGTGAAATGAAGAGAGCAGAGCTAATACCATCTCATCGGTCTGTTGCTCAAAAAGGCTAAGAGAGGAACAGCTCCATTAATAATGGATCCAGTATCATCATTATGCAGCAAAATGTTTAAACTACACAGAATCTCAGAGCTTCAAACACAGCTTTACTTTTGAAAAACATTCCCCCGTGAAACTGAGCTAATGTCAGCGAATCTTGAAGCAGATAACCGAAGTTATCAGCAAAGTGAAAGTTTGAGGGAGGGGTCATTTATTTACTTCAATCTAGTAAATATGTTTTAAGCATGCCGCAGCCTCAATGGAAAAGTGTAATATATATATATATATATATATATATATATATATATTTTAAACTCCACAATGTGATGTGTGTGTGTATAATGTGGATGTTTCTAATGTATCAGCTTATTTTGCATTGACATTTTTTCATGGTAGAAAAAAAAACGGTGCAAAATCAGCAGTTTGAAAGGATGGATAGGCCTACAGATAAAAAAGGAAATCAAGAATGTGCTCTAAATAATGATTTGTATCGCCAAAACTGCTAGAAAAACAAAAACAATAATGCATTTAATGAGGTGTATGCTTAAAACGGGTAAAAGAAACTGCGAATGGAACAAAATGCACTTAGCCTATCTTATGCAATTTAATTTCTCATGTAAATTTTTAAAGATTCACACTGAGCACAGTGTTATTAATTACCTAGGTCCGTCTTAATCTAATCTGTGCCTCTAGTTTCAAAACGAACTGAAAATATTTGAAAACTTCTCATAATAACATAAAAGGTCTCTGACGTCATTTTGCGCCATTGCTTTTCTGTATCTGCAAAGCAAAGTATCTGTCAAAAGAACTAAAATAGAATGTAATGTATATAGTCTGTTTGTGCTGCGTGTGCACTTTTGCTGCCTTAACGTCCAATTGGAATTATCATAAATACAAGTTTCCTAGTTAGAAGTTGGACAAGAATGAATGCCCTCCTAAGTCGTATTTACCACTGGGAAGCACAGGGATATTTTGATACCCAAGTTCCCGATATTGATGGGGCATAAACTTTAAACATGGTGTAGAAGGAAAAGCTATACAATGATTGAATTACATTTACATTTATGCATTTGGCAGCTGATTTGATCCAAAAGACTTGCATTGCATATACATTTGTTTAGCAGCTCATGCATTGAAATAAACCCATGCCATTGGCATTTCTCGCCCCATGCTCCACATGCCCCATGCTGTATTACTCATCATTCAACAGGTTTTAGACATTTCTTCAGGATCCCTAATGTCTTACTACACCAGTGAAAGTTGTGCTATATTTAAGTTTACTAGAAAATAAAGACGAGATAACAAAATAAGTTGCTTTGTCAAGTTCAGTTTTGGTTGTGTTGTTCCCCTCGGTCTCACGGCTCCACCAAGCCCCCCAGCCTGCCCTCCTGAGCCCCTGCTGAGCCCCTGCTGCTGGGTGTGATTTCTGGGATCTCCACAAGCCAAACTCCCCTCCCTGTGTGGCTGAATACGTGAATGTGGACGGGTGGAGAGTGTGTGTGACATGGATCATGATCTGAATCCTCAGTAGAGGATATTAAGGGCCATTCACACTGACAGCGACAAAGCGAACAGAAGTTCTTCATTCTCAATGAGAGTTGTAATCGCTGCGCGAGCACATGCTGTGCGAAGTTGAGAATTGTATTGTTTATTATTGGAGTGTCATTTGTCTCCTGTGAGAAGTTTGGGCAGGAGAAGTTAATGATACTGTGTGATTGCACTGTTTGTTTTTGGGAAAATTGTGTCAGAAATTGTTGTCATTCTAACTGATTTTGAATCATGCATTAATAATTGTTCTTTTTCATGAAATGTTGTAGTTCAAATGCTTTCCCTACATTCATTTCTAACAGCATGAAAATGTATTCCTTATCAAAGAATGACAGAATATTAATTTTTCATTATTCAATCAATAAAATTGCTGTCATGTGAACAAGGCTTCATGAAAAAGGGCCTCCTGGAAAAAGTCTCCTTCAGACTTATTGCTTTCAGAGTAAGAACCAGAAAATATATTCCTTACAACATGTTTTACAATAGGCAGACAGCTCTGGACTGACAAAAAAAATTCAGTTTGTTTGAAATATTATTATCTAAATTAGACAACAATGATCATATTGATGATTTTGCTTTTTTTTAGGTTATTGTGAATTAACAATTATTTTAATATTTATTTTAATGGTTTAATTTGACCAAAGGCTTGACTGGTTAATGCATGTTCTAAAGTGAACAGACATTATTCAAAAATGTGATTGGCATAACATGATTAAATGATTAGGATGTTATTCCAAAATTGCATAATATATATATTTTTTTTTAAAATAATTCTTTCAGTGTTAAAGTTTTTTAATGAATGCCCGTTCTTAATTTATTGCCTGGTTTCTTTTCTTCATATGTGCACTGGTGACCTGTCCTTTAGGTTTTCCAGTCTCATTTGCATCTTCCTGATTATAATCTGCCATTTGGAGACGATTTGTCCATGTAAAAATGGACACTGACAGAATGAAATGAGAATAATTTCTCAAATGTTAGTGCTTTTGACACTGTTTTAATTTGGCTTCAATATTAAATTCCCCCTCTTGTATGCAAAATGATTGCATTTTGTGTCAGATCTAAGAAAATAAATAAATAATCAATATGAGGTGCATTTTTTTTTTTTTACTTAAAAAAGGCATCTTAATAGTTTGACAAGAATAGTTCCCCAATTTGTACTGAGTTAATGAACAATATTTTCTCACTTGTCCTCTATCTTAAAAAAATATATTAATTGGTTATGGCACAGCTGCACATTCATTTAAACGTAAATGCAATTGAATTTATGCTTCTACTTTAATTTCTGATTTTGTTTGTTTGCCTTGAAACACACCGTAAAGTATTTGCACATATTTGTAACATTCTATTCGGTTCTATTCTATTATCCCTGCTATAAAATATAACATTCTTATTCATGATTATTGGTAATAAGTATTATAAAATTAATAGTGTATAAATACAATCAAGGTAATACGCTTGTTGTTTGTGTTAAGGATTTTTTAGATTATATTTTTTATTTCTGTATATTTTTCTGATTGCAAAGAAAAATTGCACTGTGCTCAGCTTTGACCCACATGTTAATTGCGCTATTGAATTGTTTGAGTTATGTTTACATATGGTGGCAGACAGTTAACATTAATAGGGGTGCCATAATGTCGCTCAATTTCTCCGGCCGATAAGGACCGCAGTATGTGCGATGAGTTCTTGCCCTTCAGATGACTTCATAATATATATTAGACATTTTGATTAGCTCAACTTTTTTCCTCATTTTAATTTTTCTTCAAAAGCACTATCATCCTTACTCTGAAATTGATAGCATTCTCATTAAAATATAGATTTATTACAATTGTTGTTGAATGGATTCCTGCTTTTTCGCCACCTTCTTTGCGAATTGTGTGCAGATGAACTCATCAAAGAGATGTTAATGATGTGAAGTGTTTCTCTGACTGGGTTTCCAGCTGTGAATGTCAAAAGTGACTCTTTAAAAATGTATCCGTATGGTCTGTTGTTCCATTCACAGTCTCAACCTTTCCCCCCGCACGCTCCACTTTCATCATCACGGAAGTGCTGAAAGAAATTTTCAATATTTCACTTTCACTCAAAGGAAGTGAATTTGTCATGTTTAAATATACCCCTTATCACTCCTGGGTTCATTTTGAATGCAGGGATGAGGGCTCTGAGACCTGGTGATCTCACAATGCTGGGCAGTGAGTTTATTTAAGATATTGAACAATATACTGTGAAAATGTGCATAAATTCAACCTTTAGCTTGTCACTGGTTCACTACCCTACAACTACCATTCCTAAATTTTGCAGTCACTGTAAAAAACAATCAATATAGTAACCAAAATACACTACCAGTGGCCACCCTTCACAAAACTTATCATCTAGCACAGTTTTATCATTGGTAGAATATAAATTATTTCAATACAAGCATTTCAGTCAAATACACTCACCTAAAGGATTATTAGGAACACCTGTTCAATTTCTCATTAATGCAATTATCTAATCAACCAATCACTTGGCAGTTGCTTCAATGCATTTAGGGGTGTGGTCCTGGTCAAGACAATCTCCTGAACTCCAAACTGAATGTCAGAATGGGAAAGAAAGGTGATTTAGGCAATTTTGAGCGTGGCATGGTTGTTGGTGCCAGACGGGCCGGTCTGAGTATTTCACAATCTGCTCAGTTACTGGGATTTTCACGCACAACCATTTTTAGGGTTTACAAAGAATGGTGTGAAAAGGGAAAAACATCCAGTATGTGGCAGTCCTGTGGGTGAAAATGTCTTGTTGATGCTAGAGGTCAGAGGAGAATGGGCCGACTGATTCAAGCTGATAGAAGAGCAACTTTGACTGAAATAACCACTCGTTACAACCGAGGTATGCAGCAAAGCATTTGTCAAGTCAAGTCAAGTCAAGTATATTTATATAGCGCTTTTCACAATACAGATTGTATCAAAGCAGCTTCACAGTATCAATCAAAACAACATAACAATGTTTGTTTATTAGTGGAAAACAATAAAATAAAAAAAGACATCCAAGTTTGGAAGGGCTGATCAATGTTATTAATGATTGGTTAATTAATTTGAATATCCCCAACTGAGCAAGCCAAAGGCAACAGTTCCCAATTTGTGAAGCCACAACACGCACAACCTTAAGGCGGATGGGCTACAACAGCAGAAGACCTACAAATAGGAAAAAGAGGCTACAATTTGCAAGGGCTCACTAAAATTGGACAGTTGAAGACTGGAAAAATGTTGCCTGGTCTGATGAGTCTCGATTTCTGTTGAGACATTCAGATGGTAGAGTCAGAATTTGGCGTAAACAGAATGAGAACATGGATCCATCATGCATTGTTACCACTGTGCAGGCTGGTGGTGGTGGTGTAATGGTGTGGGGGATGTTTTCTTGGCACACTTTAGGCCCCTTAGTGCCAATTGGGCATCGTTTAAATGCCACGGCCTACCTGAGCATTGTTTCTGACCATGTCCATCCCTTTATGGCCACCATGTACCCATCCTCTGATGGCTACTTCCATCAGGATAATGCACCATGTCACAAAGCTTGAATCATTTCAAATTGGTTTCTTGAACATGACAATGAGTTCACTGTACTAAAATGGCCCCACAGTCACCAGATCTCAACCCAATAGAGCATCTTTGGGATGTGGTGGAACGGGAGCTTCGTGCCCTGGATGTGCATCCCACAAATCTCCATCAACTGCAAGATGCTATCCTATCAATATGGGCCAACATTTCTAAAGAATGCTTTCAGCACCTTGTTGAATCAATGCCACGTAGAATTAAGGCAGTTCTAAAGGCGAATGGTGTTCCTAATAATCCTTTAGGTGAGTGTATAATTTATGCAATATGTCAAACTTTGAACCCACAGAGGAAACCAGCAGCAGTTTAAAAGTAGTCTGATTCCACGGTAAAACCGCGGACTTGGCAATCTTACTATTGTCAAATGTAATTCATTCTTGTGATTTTTAGCATCATTACTCCAGTTTAAAGTGTCATATGATCCTTCAGAAATCATTATAATATGCTGAACAGTTGTGCTGTTAAAAATATATATAATGCATGTATATACATTCACAAATATTTACAAATAACATTTTGTGTATTTATTGAAACAATCCATTTTAATACATTTTATCCATTCTATGTGGGCTTATATAGCAATTAAAAACAAGAAACAGTGGAGCCCAGATGATATTTGCTGAAGCTTTAATGGTGAGATCTAATCAGTTGTGTTGGTTCAGTATACAAACCCTGTGCAGATCTGAGGTGTTCTAACAGAACTGTCCAGTTATGTAAATTGTAAAGTTACATAGTTGATTATGAAGCGGTAGCCAGTGTCGGAATAATAAAATTGCTTCATTAACTTCCTATTTGTTTCCCTTCGAGAGCGAATAAAACGGTACTAACCTATTTTAATCAGCTAGCCATGGTCTCATTCATCAGGAGGTTGTTGGAGGCTACAAACCATCATACGTTTGTGTTGTTTTTTTTTTTTAAAGCAGGCTTACCAATACACACAACGTCTGATTTCTCAGTAACTGAGGCTATTCATTAGAGCTCTGGGCTAGTAATAAACCTAGTAATATTTTTTTACAGGGGAACAGGAGGGAGGGATTTGAAAGGGTCTATCAGCTCAAATATACTACCTCCACATAAAGCATATGTTCCCAATCTCTACAGACACATTGATATGCTCATAATCTTGCTTGATCTTTTATAAGCTCCTTAACTTGGGAATTGGGGTGATTTCGTTCTTAAATCCTATTCTAAAAAAAAAGAGATTATTTTCATTACACTGCTTTTATAAATCATATAAACAGGTTTCATAGAGAAGTCGGGGTTATATCCTTAGGATGCCCTTGAAATGAACTGTACATGTTTGATATGGACATAAAGTGTTTATTTAACATTATTTATGCTGTGAAATAGGCTAAATGGCTCAAATGCAGCATGTTATTGACAAGATTCCTAATTCACCCTCTTTTTGAATTTTCACTGGTGTAGAAATCCTGAATGGAGGCGTGTATGTGGATCAGAACAAGTTCTTGTGCCATGCTGACACCATCCACTGGCAAGACATCATCAAGAACCCGCGTTCTGAACTTCTGGTTGTGCCCTCAAACAACAGTGGCAACACATGTGAGTGTTTGGATGAGTTTAATGATTTTAAATGGGCTATAATAATTGATATTTTTCATGGATTGACTGAAATGGTCATGTTCATTCAAAAATTGCATTCACAAGCTAAATTTCAAGCTGTAACAAACAAGAAGTTAGTTAAAATGTTTTACCCCGGTTTCACAGACAGTGCTAAGTCCTAGACTAAAATGCATGTTTGAGCTGTTTTAACTGAAAGCAATGTGCACTGACATATCGGGCCAGACAGGCCGATTTAAACATGTCACTGCCATGGTTTGTCTCAAGATGCACACCAGTAATGTTTTTTTTTTTTTTTTTTTAAACACGTTTATAACAGCTACTTAAATGCCCTATTTGAACTGAGACCTAATCTTAGCTTAATCTAAGCCCTCTCTGTGAAACCAGACCTTAAAAATTTACAGCAATAGTGAAATATTGGTGAAAGTTTGAATTCACATTGAAATGCCTTAAAAAGTCATGCATATTATACCCAAAAGTTTGGGGATGAAAAGAAATATATATATATATATATATATATATATATACATACATACATACATACATACACTGTAAAAAAAAAAAAAGTTGGATTAACTTAAAAAAGTAAGTTACCTGGTTGCCTTAAAATTTTGAGTTCATTGAAATTAAAAAATTTGAGTTAATACAACAAAGGAGATTGGTTTAATAAATAGAAACTCAAAATATTATGTTATCTGACCTACATTCATTATCTAAGTTGATTTGACAAAATGTAAAATAGCAAAATTACCCCTGCAAAAAGCAGAATTGCTGAATTTTTATAATCACTTTTAATTAAAGAAATATTGTTACTCAGAGTCCCACTCAAGCACACTCTCTTGTTAATTATAAAACAGTCAATTAAATCTAGTCGGTGATAAAAGTAAGTGAGGACATTGTAAGAGACAAATCCCAGAGCAATTAAAGTAGTGTTGTTGTTGTTTAGGATTAACGATAAGATGTATCCCACAGGCAGAAGGTGTCATCGCTCCTGTAACGGCCGCTGCTGGGGCCCTCAGGAGGATCAGTGCCAAAGCTGTGAGTATTTAACACATGCTTTATCAATTAACGTGCACAACAACACACACACACAAATTGTAATATATTAAGGCTTCTAGTGTGACCTTTGACCCTTTTGCAGTATTATATTATTGATTTCATAGCAGTGTGTCTATGTATGTGTGGGGGTGGGGGAGGGGATCTGTACAAATTGATAAATGAGTTTTAGTATATAAGATTACATTATATGGGGATATTCAAATGAAATAACCAATCATTAATACCATTGATCAGCCCTACCAAACGTGGATGTCTTTTTTCCAGTAATAAGCAAACATTGTTATGTTGTTTTGATTGATACTGTGAAGCTGCTTTGATACAATCTGTATTGTGAAAAGCGCTATATAAATATATTTGACTTGACTTGACTAGACTAAATTAGACTGACATTTTTTTTCATTATCATTCTTAATATTGTAGTTAAAATTAAATTAATTAAATAAAATTTTTTAATTCTAGATATAATTAATGACATTTATACCAGATGTTTTTTCCTTATTAGGCTTAAAACAGGTGTTTAAAATAAAGTTTATATTATGGTCATATTAAAGTATATCCATATATGCTCATTTACAATTTCATAATTTTATTTGTGAGGTCTGCTAGAATACATTTTCTTGATTTAAACAACATTGCTGCAGCACCTCCTCTCACTCTGCCTGAAATGCTTTGATTTAGTTCCTGTCTCTTTAAAGCCCACCTTTTCCGAAAAGCCCAGTTTGCTCTGATTGGTCAGCTGGCCCAGTCTGTTGTGATTGGACTACCACTTAGACTGGGAGTCAGAAATGTACGAGCCCCTAAGGCAGTGGTCACCAATCCTGGTCCTGGAGGGCCGCTGTCCTGCAAAGTTTAGCTCCAACCCCAATTAAACACACCTGAACCAGCTAATCAAGGTCTCACTAGGCATACTAGAACTTCCAGGCAGAGGTGTTGGACCTGGTTGGAGCTAAACTCTGCAGGACAGCGGCCCTCCAGGACCAGGATTGGTGACCACTGCCCTAAGGGGACATGGTGGTGGAAAAAAACACGCGTTGGAGATTAATCTTTTGTAAATTAAGTCTTTACTACATTTCTGAGGCTTGAAAGTGGGTTTGGAATGACATTAGGGTGATTAATGACATAATGAAATTTTTAGGTGAACTGACCCTTAAGTCACGGAAATATTGGCAGCACTATACGAGACGTTTCAGGCAAGTGTTTTCTGTTAGGGAGATTCTCTGGTAACACTTTATTTCGATAGTCCACTTTAGACATTCTATTAACTATAAGTAACTTTGCAACAACTAATTGTCATTAGAGTATTAGTAGACTGTCTGCTTAATATCTGCTAAAACTTTATTTTGATGGTCCCCCAACAGACATTCTACTGACTATAAGTAACTTGGCAACTACAAGTCAACTTATTCTCCTAACCCGAACCCTAACACCTAACCATAACCTAACAGTCTACTGACGGTCTACTACAGTCTACTAATACTCTAATGACAGTTAGTTGACACGTAGTTGCAAAGTTACTTATAGTTAGTAGAATGTCTAAAGTGGACTATCGAAATAAAGTGTAACCGATTCTCTTTCTTCGGCATGATGCTCTGTAACTTTGCAGATAATTTACATGCACAAACAGCTAAATTACACAATATAGGCAAGGTTCAATAAAAAAAGCATAATAAGCGCATTTTAATACACCAGCATAAAACACAGCCTAAGTTGGCAAATTAACATAAAAATGTACTTCATGTAAACTTCAAAATAACTTTTTTTTGCGGACTTGTAAGAGACAAATATTGGAATATTGCTGTGTATCAAAGTTTGACACACACACACACACAAAGACCATTTTCAGATATTGAAACTAAATGAGTTCTGTCTGTAATGTAAAACATTCTGAAGCACCTAGAGTGATTGCTCTTGGGAACTCACTGATCTTCTCTGGTGCTCTTGTGGCACAACCCGTGGTGATGTTCTCATGAGTGGGTGGCAGACACAAAAGGAGGGACAGCAGGGGATGGCAGGTTCAGTTTTCACTACATAATTAGGTATAATTAAAGAGGATCCAGCTCCATAGAGTGTCACAGATGATGAGGGGTCGCACAGTGTGTCTGACAAATAATAGATGTAAGGTTTTTACTGTGTCCTGGTGACTTTTGACATATTTACAGAAAAGTAAAAATACAAAACACTCCACAGATGCGGAGAGAGCTTAACTTTTGTCTTTGTGGTTACAGTGACAAAGACGGTGTGTGCCGAGCAGTGTGATGGACGCTGTTTTGGTCCGTACGTCAGTAACTGCTGCCACCGGGAATGTGCAGGAGGCTGTTTCGGACCCAAAGACACAGACTGCTTTGTATGTCAACTCTTCCTTTATTTTTCCCTTATTATGCATGGTTTTTAAGTGTAATGAAGGTAAACATGCTTAGATAACATTATTTTTCACATACTGAACATCATTGCAGTACCTCTTTTCCCAGTCTGTCTGAAACATGCTGATTTCTTCCTTCTGAAGCCCCTCCTTCTGAAAAGCTGAAAGTGCTCTGATTGGCCAGCAGCCAGCAGCCAGCATGTAATGCCCCTTGTCATAATCGCGAGCTTCAGCTTTATCGATTTTACCGTATCAGTCTGTGCCCGAGTCCGATTCTGAAAATGTGGATGATCAAGCCAATCGGTCGGAACGAGCACGACTTGAGCCGAACCAGCAGAAGTAATCTTTGTATCTAGTCGGCGTTGTACTCTCACAGGTTCAGGAAGCTGTCCACTGTAAAATGTGCTGTGCACAAGCAAACCTTTGGATTGTACTGCTCAAGAACAGCTTTATAAATACATCTTCACCTCTGATTACTAATTTTAGCCATTTTCGGAAGGCCAAATAAAGAGGTTTTGCTTTCGCATCCAAACACACAGCGTTTCCGCGACATGGCGAGATTGCCAACAACACTAAAATTCACTGAAGAATTAACTCTGTGTATGCTTTTGGTAATATGATGCTAATCGATATTTGAGGAAGTTATTGAAGTTTCACATGCTTTTTTATTGTATCCAACGAAGATATACAACGAAGAAGAATGAAAAACAGAACTGTCGTGACACACTAGATGGCAATACAACAGTGACACCTATTGGCAAATTACTATATTACAATAGAAGAAATATCTGGACTATACAATCGAGGTGTTTTAGGCAGGTCTGGAGCTGTGTTCTCTGTTAGATAGAATAAGTCCCTTTGTGGCACACTATAAGCTTTGCAACTTTGCAGATTGTATACATTCACAAACCGATAAATTACACACTAAAGGAAGAGGAAAAGATAAAAAAAAAACATCATATAACCCCTTTTATAGAAGTTTGTTTAAAGGGAATATGCAAAACATTAGTTAGAACATATCTTTAGCAGGGGCAGAGGTGTCTCTTCATTATAGTCATGTGTTATCGATTGAACACATAGTTGCCTGATTGTTTTCGTTCTCAGGCTTGTACCAACTTTAATGACAGCGGGGCCTGTGTGACACAGTGTCCTCAGCCATTCGTCTACAATCCAACAACCTTCCAGCTCGAACACAATCCCAACGCCAAATACACCTATGGAGCTTTCTGTGTCAAGAAATGCCCACGTAAGTTACACTCATACGTAAATAAATAAATCAAATCAGAGAATCATCCATTTTAAATGATGTGCTTACTGACAGAATTTTCATTTTTGGGTGAACTGCTCCTTTAAAAAAAAGAAATGAAAAAAGAAGCGTCTTTTAAGCACTGTTGTCCTTTGACATAGATAACTTTGTGGTGGATCACAGCTCATGTGTCAGAGCCTGTCCGAGCAACAAGATGGAGATGGAGGAAAATCACATCAAGATGTGCATCCCGTGCACCGACATCTGTCCGAAAAGTACAATACTTACCATACTTACAAAGAAAAGAAAATAACCTCTACGCTTGTTAGGAACATATCATCTTTGTGGATATGTTGATGTTTGTTTGTATGTGGTGTTCAGTGTGTGATGGTATAGGTACGGGCAGTCTTCAAACGGCTCAAACCGTAGATTCCAGCAATATTGAGAAGTTTGTCAATTGCACCAAGATAAACGGCAACCTCATCTTCCTCATCACAGGCATAAAAGGGTGAGGAATGGCTAAATCTTTTTTATTTTTTAAATAGTTTTAAGTATTGACAGATGACAAATGTTGCGTCTCTTTTTGAACAGCGATGTGCTCTCAAATCATCTGTACACAAACATATCGAAGTAAAACTTTTCTGTTTTTAGTCCATCGTTATACTGTAAACGTGCCCTCAGTTTAAATCCCAATGAGATCGACCTTGTTGTTTCCAAGACATCATTACTCCATCAAAACCTGTTTATTGAGCAGAATATCAGGGGTTTTCATGGTTACATGTCTTCTAATAACCTTTTTTCTGCTAAATATTTGCCTGGTTGTATTTGTCTTAAAATGCTTATGAAATGCAATTGTTTTTATTAAAAATTTTAGTCAATGATTATTCTTTTTTCATGCTAAGTAAACACAATTATTTATTATGACGAAATCAACCTGACTATATTAGTTTACGCAAACATAATTATATTTAAGGGCAAGATCAAGTAGAAATAGCTTTTTACAACTGCTTATTTTAAATGTTTACTGTACAGTGTAATTTATGTATGTCTTGACAAACATTCCTTAAACTAATTACATGTTTTGCTTTGTTTAACAGAGACATGTATCATGGTATTGGCGCTCTGGATCCTGAGCGACTAAACGTGTTCCACACCGTCAGAGAGATCACAGGTAGAGAGAGGGAGAGAGGTTGTCATTATTCTTAAGATAATTTAGTGCATTTAAGCATGCAAATGAAAAACAAATGTGAACACATATTTATTTCTTAAGATACTGTCACATTATTCATGGATACTTATTTTTACAGCTAATAGGATTTGTTGCCGTATTTATTTGCTGAGTCTAATAGCTTAGAAAAAATGAACAGTTAGTCATGTTAGAAGACTTTTACTTCATTAAAATCTGGTGTGTGCGCTGACAGATGTTATATTGCAGTTAATGGAGTGAAACGTAATGAAACCAGGCACAATAAGAAAGACCTATGACTTGTCGTGAATGCATTTCCCATGCGCGCCATATAAACACATCTCTGATATTGATCATAAGAACATGTGGAACTAGTATGGAAATCACCCCCAATGAAACATGATATTTGTTTAATATTTGTTGGTGGGATATTACATTTCTATATTTCTTCATTACTTTTGCTTTATTTTTGCTTTGCTTTTTACTGCCACATCAAGACATTAACTGTTGAATAATAGTTTTTAAACCGTGTTTGTTAATTCCATCCAAAGGTTACTTGAACATCCAGTCTTGGCCAGAAAACATGACTGACCTTGGTGTCTTTTCCAACCTTGTCACCATAGGAGGAAGAACTCTTTATAGGTACAAATCACATTTTATTTGTGAGCAAATCAGTGAAGTATTTATCTTATTTGCATTATCATTATTTCATGGTCAACATCGGCTCAATGAATCAAATTGTCTGCTAAATGACTAAAAATGCAAACAATATGAAAGGGCGATAGGTATGGAGGTTTTTAGTGATCCTCATCTCATGTTTTGTCAGTGGTATTTCTCTGCTGATCCTGAAGCAGCGCTGGATCTCTTCACTGCAGTTCCAGTCTTTGAGAGAGATCAGCGCCGGTAACGTCTACATGACCAACAACAGCCAGCTCTGCTTCTACAATACAGTGAACTGGACCGGTCTGTTCCGCACCAGCACTCAGAGAGCTCTGATCAAGAACAACAGGGACACCAGAGAGTGTAGTGAGTGTTCTCTGCCAAAAGCAAGAGATCGTTTTAATGCTGTTTTATTATAAACTTATCTTCTATTTTGTGACAATTTAAAATTGCCAAATTTGTCACTATTTTAAGGTAAGACACTACAGATGAATAGCCTTTGATAGCCTGATGAATAATCACGTTAAGTGCATTAAGGAAATTGTATTCTGAAATGTTATGTTTTCATATGCAAATGAGGCGTTATCTAATTAAACACACTACTTTACATAAATCTCCAGAACAGAAATCTCAACATTGTATGAAGCCAGGTTCACTATTTTTTGTTTCGTTTTTATTGACATATTAGAGTTTTTACAGAGAATATTGTTAACAGCCCAACAAATAAAATACATTTTCACGATATTTTTAGGAATAAAAAATCTTTTTGGGGGGACTTTTCATAAACATAATGATTTTTATACTGTACAAGCAGCATATTTTATCCCCTTACAGTAAACCTACCCATCACAGAAAACTTCCTGCATTTTTACATGTGTGTATATATATATATGAATGTGTAAGATTGACACAGTATTGGCTTAATTTGTCAACCAAGTTATCATCTTAGAGTACTTGAGTAATAGACTAGTAGAGTAGATTGGCCAGTTTACAAATTTCAATAGACTTCAACTTTGGGACACATAAGACATAAAGACAATCGTTTTACAGGGCAATATCTTATGTGTGATAAGAATTCACTGAACTGGTGAAATGGAGAAGCACAGGCTTATCTGTAATGGAGATGTTGACAGTTGCAGAACACTTCCCACAGTGCCACACTGCCAAGCCGCACTTGATGTAATTAGTGTGATAATAAGTGTGTGGTGTGCAGGATCAATCGTGCTGTTAGCTGGCTCATCATTGGCCTCTTTTCCACTCCGATCACAGTAGTCTGATATCCCTGGATTGTTCAACAGCCCTGATTCGAGCAATATCTAACCTCAGCAATATGTATTTAAAAAAAATGGCAAAACTAACATGGGCAGTTTTCTTTCTTATGTCAACTTATTTTCTATTGAAAGTTGGGGAGGAACATATAGATGTTTAGCCATATGTACACCAGTATATGGATGACATGGTCTAAAAAACAAAAACTTGTGTAACTTGTGTTACAGCTCAGCAAAAGATGGTTTGTGATTCGCTGTGTTCAGCGGCAGGGTGCTGGGGTCCCGGTCCAGATCAATGTCTCTCCTGTAAATACTTCAGCCGAGGAAGGACATGTGTAAAATCCTGTAATCTTTATGATGGGTGAGTAAAAGACAAATTGGACACAGACTCTGTCTAGAATCATGCTGAAATTTAGATTTACAGCACCAGTCAAAAGTGGTACCTATCTATCTATCTATCTATCTATCTATCTATCTATCTATCTATCTATCTATCTATCTATCTATCTATCTATCTATCTATCTATCTATCTATCTATCTATCTATCTATCTATCTATCTATCTATCTATCTATCTATCTATCTATCTATCTATCTATCTATCTATCTATCTATCTATCTATCTATCTATCTATCGCAAAAAAGGGATACCGGTCAATTGTTCTGCTTTTTGAGTTTCTTCAACTTTCTTTATCCTTTTAAAAAACATTTTATATTATGATTCATATAATGCACAGCACAACATATTTAACACTAACACTAATTTTAATTCTTTACAGTAAGCCTACGTTTTTGGATTAATATCTATTTAAGAAACCTAGATGCAAAAATCCAGTCGAGTGGACAATTTGTTTATCTTTACAGACCAGTTACACGACTTCATTCTGCTAATGTTTCATGAATGAGACCCATTGTGTGGGCAGCATTTTAAACTCCACAAGTTCTGACGTACACATCACTAGATTATTGGGCCATGGTTACTGCAGTATTTTTTTTTGTTGTTTTATGAAGACTATCTATCATTTATATTGCCATTCACCCCTAGTCACTTTGTAAACAGAATTGCGTACAAACTTGTGCCTTGGGGATGTGTGAGAAAAGATTAAAAGAATCAGAGAGAGGGATGGATTTCATCTAAAAGTTACTAGTCTGAACGCAGAAGGCAGCAGCACTATGTCTGGCCAGTGCTACTGCACAGGCCAAAATCCAGCTAATTGTTCCACGGCCTGTCCCAAGCGAGCTCAGAACACACTGCCATCTGTGAGTGACAAAGAGGAAACACTGATCTGACAACAAATTTACATTCTGGTCCTCTGAGACCGTCAGAGAAGAGCTCTGTGGTTGGCACTGCTTTTCTGGTGTAGTCATTAAACAATGGCAACTCTGACCAACATCTGAATAGGATTCCCTGTGGCAGAAAAATGTAATTTAGTTCCTAACAATAATCAGCTGTGGGGGAGTGTCATATTTTAGTGAATGAACTGGGGTCTCATTACACTCAATTAATTGTGCTTTAAATCAGCTGCTGTTGTGTGGAGTCTATGATGTGCCAAACCGCTCCAGTTGCTTAACCATGAGTTCGAACCTGAGAGCAGCGCTGTATTTTAAAAACACGTTTTTTTACAAGCTTTAGACAAGAGTTTTAGGTAGGTAGGTAAAATAAAGAAATTTTAGAGAATCATTTTAAATGTGTTCTGAATTAGATTTTAAAATAAAAATATCCATTTGACTGTTGTAGGTTGATAGTTATGATTCTGATTATTTAAAGAATCAATTTAAATAATGTTTGCTGAATTTAATTTTAAAGTCTAACCTCAACCCGCTTTGTTGCTAAAATGGTAGTATATGTAAATTAACAATGTATTTTTTTTTTGAGAGAGAGAGAGAGAGAGAGCTGCATTGTTCTGAGGCATGTTACCAACAGCACCCCCCTTTTTCTAACAACACAACGCCCCACTTTTTCATTCCTTTCCTCTTCTCCTTTCTGCTTTCTTCCACTCCCCTTCCAGAGAGTCATTACTCTCTTCTCTGTCACCTTCTCCAGGTCTGGATATTAAGAAAGGTTACACTCCTTCTCATTATTGCCCCAGTCTATACGGTTGGAAATTGTTAGATGTGGGTCATAGACTAAGCCGAGGCTATGTTGTTTTTCTGGTAGCATCTGGTAGCTCTAAGGGATCTAGACTCTCCTGGAGCATGGCTCGGACAAGTTTGAGATTCCAATTGAGCATAGAAGCTTCAGGGCCTTGCCTATCATCGCTATTAGTTACTGGGAGCAATGTTGTGCAAGGTGTGTACCATCACACACTAACGTATTATTGGCTAAGGCCTTGGAGCTTTAGTGCTAAGGGTTTTTAGATTGCTCTAACCACAAGCAGGGACTAGTCATCATCATGGTGTAGTTAGTATTGATGTCCCCATAGGGGTTATGTGCAACTTGACTTCCGTATTCTGTAAAACAGAATAAATTCTGTAAAGCATCGCTTCCGGTTCAGGTCTTTTGTATGTGCTTCATGAACATTTTTGCGGTTTTACTCAAGATAACTTAAAAGGAGTGAGCAAAGATGAGCATAACCAATGTCCCTCGAATGTGCAGATTGAGATTTAAAAGTTTTTTTAATTTTTCTTCTTCACACTAACGTTTAGATATTTAAATAGAATAAAACGCCGATAACAAAGTGAACTAGGTAGGTCAGCTGATTACCTTAAAAATCCATAGATATTATAGTCAGTTCTTACGGCCGTTAACACTTTCTCTGACAAGCGGATGCGATGAGACCAGGTTTCCGGTTTGGTCATGTGACGTTCCACATATACCCTATAGTGTCAATCAACGCAGCGTTAGTTCCCTCGAAATGTAACGTCTAGGTTACGTATGTAACCCCCGGTTCCCTGAGAAGGGAACAAGACCTCCGTCCCGTTGCCATGCTTCAGGCATACCTGCACATCTTCCTACAGACAATACGAATCTGATGACGTGTTGTCAGGCGCCCATCTTATACACTGGGGTGCAACTGTCAGCCATGAATGTCGTGTTGTTACACGTGCATTAGACCGTCGACGCAGCATCTCGTTCCCTTCTCTAGGAACTAGGGTTACATTATGTAACCTAGATGTTACTTGTTATCCATGTGACTGAGAATTTCACATTTATTTGTCAGCAAAATGCTTCATCCGACAGACTTTTGACAGCTCCAGGGCTTTTGTGAAAACTGCCAGTTACTTTCAGTTGTTCCCCGCCATTTGGAGGGGACTAAAATGAAGTCTACACACACAGAGGTTTTTTCAGATTGTCTTTCACGGTGCTCTCTCAATGTGTATGATTCTTTATAGCCTTTTATAGAACAGCAAAGCAAACACACACCTTTTGAGGTGCAAGTTGAAGGAGAAAACGTGATGAAAAGAAAATATAACTGCACACACTCTTAAGCACATTATAATATTACCAAATTTGATAACTACTTATTACCATTATTTGCAGCCTTTTGCCACAGCCTACAATGCGCTGGATCATTCACCAGAAACCGAAAAAAACCGAATTCCCGCTAAAAGTGTACTCTTTGAATTCTTGCTCCTGGGAACGATACAAGTCGACATTGTGACTAAAAGTTTGCTAAGAAGTATTTCCTACAAAAGCAAGGCAGTATTTGACTCTGGTTAAGCATATCCATAGCAGACTGGTGGGAGGGGTTTTGGACGGCAACATGCCCAGTGCATTATGGGTGTTGACAAAAGGAAAGACAACAGCCTTTTTTCTCTGTTTTCTAGTCAGGTAGCACAGATTACATTTTTTTTTTTTTCTGCCTATCTGATGCATAGGCAGCCAAGTTTTATAGAATGCCTATTTTGCCATTGTCGAAGTACCCCTTTAGAGTTGGTTGGTAGATGGGTAGATGGAAGACTTGTAAATTAGTTAAGTTGGTTTAGGGCATCACATTAGCACCCATTCTGACCATAAAATTTTTCAGTGTGAGAAACTTCAAACCGTGAGTGCTCGTACACTCGATTTCCGATGTTTTAAGATCTTGAAGGTTTCTTTGATCCTCACTCTGTTATTGACAAGGCACCATCTTCCCCTGTTTTGGAACCGCCTCTCAAAATTTCCCTCTGAAACATGGGCTGATGGAAACGAACAAAGGAAAGGGTATTGATGGCTCTGCTAGGCAGCTCTTCTGCCGTATCTCCCACAATCTGAGCTGCCATCTGCTTAGATAAAATTTAAAGAGGACTGTTTGCTCTATCCTCTCAGACCAGTGCCGAGAAAGATTTCTCTAATTAAAATGCCATTATTTTTTCATGGATCTTACTCAGCCGACTAGCATATTAGCCAAGTTCTCGCCAGTGTGTGAATGCAGTGTCTGTGGTTCAGTTGGCCATGTTTCAAGAAGACATGGAGGATAAGTCGGAGACAAAACAAAACCTGCTGTATGTGTTGTTGCTGAGACAATACATCATGTTATGTATGTGCTTTGACTGAAATTATTTTGACTGATTGGCATGATAAAATAAGAATTAAAGGAATATTTAAAATGTTTACGCATAAACAGCCAAATAGAAAGAACATAGATAACTGTCTGAATATTTCTATTTGTTTGAATGTTTTAGAGATGATCGAGAGTTTGCCAATGGATCTGTGTGTGTGGAGTGTGACAACCAGTGTGAAAAGGCTGAAGATAAAACTCTTAGCTGTCATGGTCCTGTAAGTAAACCAAGCAGTGCTTAACTTTCTTAATATATTCCAAAGAAAAACAAAATGTTTTCTTCGCAATATTTCATACAAATGTATTAACTTTCCTTTTTTTCAAATCCAACCCTAAATTTTTAGCATTGACTTTCAGACCATTTTAAAATTTACAGAAATAAAATGGGTTGCAAAGCCATTTAATGTTCACAATTTTTGAAATGCCTTTTAATGTGACTTCACTACTTAAGCCCCACCCACCAGGGGCATCGTTGTGACATTTTGGATATTTGTCTGCAAATTAAGTTAGCTGTACTCAGTAAAATGCAAGTGCAGTGGTTTTAGACTTTAAACACAGATGAACAAAGCTGTCAGCTTCTTAAGATAACCTGTCGGTCCATCTCAATTCCTAAGCTGCATAATTAGCAAACATCAGAGCTGTCAGAGAATGTAAGAACTCATCCAACCGTGTGACACCCACTTCAAAATGGGCAATTATTTATATCAAATATGTATGAATTTATGTTGTCAACAGCGCTATGCGACTTAAGTAAAACTTAAATGACATTTTAATGTTTCTCAAACTCACAAGAAAGTACCAATATTTGACGCGCATACAATATTGCAAGTGTTTCTTTTGGGTTAAGCATCAATATAACATTATTGTAAGTAGTTTATTTTCCTTTATTTGTCCCTTTTGATTTGTCATGTGCGACTCCTAGACAAATATTTTATTGGTGATTCTCCTGCATTATGTCTGCATGGTTTAGGGTCCAGATCACTGCGTGAAATGCTTGCATCTGAAAGATGGGCCCAACTGTGTGGAGAAATGCCCTGATGGTCTGCAGGGAGCAAACAGCTTCATCTTCAAATATGCTGAGACCAACAACGAGTGCCATCCCTGCCACCCCAACTGCACCCAGGGGTAAGCATCTGCCTGTATGTGGGTTTGCTTTTTCCTCCAGGCCAGCACTACTCAACACAAATATACTTTTTTTTTTCTTTTTTTTTTGAGGCCCTGTGATTTTCATCATCATCATGGCAACTGCAATAATTACAGTACAGGCATCTTTCCATGTCTTCTTGCCTTGATAATAAGCAGCAAGTTATAAATAGCATGTGATCAATACCATGTGAAGGTAGAAATTTGACGATGTTTACAACAACTTTACCTATAATATTTTCATCGTGCAGAGGATGCTATTGTTTGATGAAAACTACAGTAATATTGTAAGACATTGTAAGACATGTTTTCTAGTTTGATATATTTTAAAATAAAATGTATTTCTGTGATGCAAAGCTGAATTTTCAGCATCATTACTGCAGTCTTCGGTGTCACATGGTCCTTCAGAAATCATTCTAATATGCTGATTTGTTGCTCAAGAAACATTTCTTATTATTATCAATGTTGAAACCGGTGGAATCTGATATAAAGTACAATGTGCTTTTCACTAGTACCATAGTATTATTGCAGAGAAAATAAAAATAGATGCTCGTTCACACGAGTGACAATCACGCAGTGTGCATTATCAAATACGCGATCTGAGAGAATCGACAATGCGTCACTGACGCCATTTGATTGAAATGCACACCACACATACATTAGCCTACTCGCTTTTAAAAGAATACTTAGAAGTGTGACTTGAGACTAAAGGATCCTCCTGTGTGGCACCTGAGCTTTCAGAAGTTCACTAGCCCTGCTCTAAGCAATTCTTTTGCTCAGTTTCATCTTGGGAATCCCATTCATTTCAAATCAGCCCAATCTACATGTAACTATCTAAACTTTAACTGCCCAGTGGGATGACAAATTCGGGTGCAGTTCCACAGACCTTCGGTGTCACGTCCCGTAGATCTGAGGAAGATCATACTGCGCATGGACACACAAGAGACATCCACCCAGTCTGAGCCTCTGGTTTGTTCTGGTCTGTCTTGGCTCTCAAATCAAAGCTTTTGCAATGCTCTAGGACACCATAGCAAAGCGCTTGTGATCCCTTCATCTTGTGGGTGACAGTCATTGCCGCTGGTTACTGTCAGGCATGGGCTCTTCAGCACGGTTCTCTATGATTACTGAACCCAGTCACCACTGTCACAGCGCTCCAACATGCCTTATTTCAGTATGTAAAGCTCCTGAGATGATCATCAAAGAGGCTAATGCTGGATAGATGACTAGGTAGATCACATGGTGCACATTTACTGTTCAAAGCTTGGGCTTGGATTTTGAAAGGCATGCTCACCTGCGTTTATTTGATTAAAAAGAATGACAGTAAAAATTTAGTAACAGTAATTTATTCTTGTGATGTCATTACTGCAGTCTTCAGTGTCACATGATCCGTCAGAAATCATTCTAAAATGCTGATTTGCTGCTCAAGAAACATTTTCTATCATTTGAAAACGGTTTACTGCTTATTTTTGGATAAACAGTGTTATAGTTTTTCAGGATTCTTTGATGAATAGAAAGTTCAAAAGAACAGCGTTTATTTGAAATAATGTTTTTGTAACAATGGAAATGTCTTTACGGTCGCTTTTGAACAATGTAATGTGTTCTTGCTGATCTTTAAAATAAACTAACCCCAAACCTTTTGATCAGTAGTGTATATGCGACAAGCTATTAGACCTTATTATCCTCATTGTTTTAGTAATCTTTATTGTAGTAATAATATTTTAATTATTATTTTCAGGTGTACTGGACCCCGGATTCAAGATTGTATTGGGATGCTGGACAGGTAAACACGCAAATGTTTTCCTCATACGCTTTTTTTTAAATGTATTCCCCAAACTAGGCACTGGATTGTATAAATATATATACAAGATAATTTTCACTTGTTTCCAACTTTTCATATTTGTTGTGCATAGAACGAATCCAAAAAGAAAAACTGAATTTGAACTAAACAGTGTATTTTCCTCCAGGACTCCTCTGATTGCAGCTGGGGTGATTGGGGGGATGTTTGTGGTCGTAATCGTGGCGCTCGGATTTGCTATCTTTTTCCGTCGAAAGAGCATCAAGAAGAAAAGAGCTTTACGCCGTTTCTTAGAAACAGAGGTGAGAGCTAAAAATCTGCCAACATTTTAAATGAGTTTCAATAATTTGGATGCGGTGCACTAATTTTATAAACGTTTGATATCAGGAGACACAAAGTCTAAAAAAAAGAGAGTAGACAGAAATCCTGGCCAGTGAAATTGGTGTTGTGGTGCATGGACGGGTCTGTGGGCTCTATAGCCAGTCTTAACTTTCCATTTGAAAGTGCATCTCTCACTTCAATGGCGGGAAACCTCAAATGGAATAATGGAGATCATTTTCGAATCCTTAAATGACAACTTCTGAAAGTACTTCAAAATGTTGTGCAGCTTGAAATAAAGTCAATATTGTGGAATCTGCAGTTTTGTTAGGGAGCGTATAGCCCCAAATTGATTTACTGTTTCAGAATCTACTTCTTGCGGATAAATCCAGTGTTGCAGGATTATTTGTTGTTGTTTTTAAGACATAAAACATATAATATACTCAATATCAGGATTAATAAATTATTTAGAAATAGGGTCTGTCTATAGCAACCATTATGACATAGGATGTTTTATTTTAATGGTGGTTCTGTCACCCATATTAAAGAGTTGAAACCTAAGGAAAAGTATAGCAATCTGAATTCGGAGGACCGGAGCATACATGCAGGAATATATGGATGCAGTAGCTCACATATAGATAATGAGGTTCAACACTATGAAGATTCTTGAAGGTTAAAATAAGTATTTTGAACTGAATACATGATGAGATTGGCAACCACTGCAGAGTGATATGAATAGCAATTTGTAAATATGAGAAGTACAGCTGCTATATTGTGCATGTTTTTTTTTAAAGGTACTGTAATTTGGCAAAGGTTTTAGTGGCTAGGTAAATGAAAACAGATTAAGAGGCCATGAATTAGTCTTCCAGGTTTTGACTTCATCCCTGCAGCACTCTTTAACATCACTGAAATAATCTCTGTATAAACACTGGCATAGCTCGAGAAGTGAAGAAGATGAGATAAAAACTCAAGCAATTTAAACTGAAAAAAGCAGAGCAAATTGGCAAAACACAGACTGTAACCAAATGAAAACATAATGAAATCACACCGTCTATAATGGTGCCAACTAGTTACTGGCAGATGAAGCTCAAGTAGGTATTGTAGTTATGTATGAATTTTGATTATGTTTTTTGAGCAGTTGGTGGAGCCTTTAACTCCGAGCGGCACGGCGCCAAACCAGGCACAGTTACGTATACTGAAGGAGACGGAGCTTAAGAGGGTCAAGATCTTGGGAACAGGAGCCTTTGGCACTGTTTACAAGGTACTACATTCACTTTTATGATTTATGTGTTTATGAGTTCTGCGTGTTTCCTGAACTTCTGGCTGCCTTTTTTTTTTTTTTTTTTTAAGGGAATCTGGATTCCAGAAGGAGAAACAGTGAAGATTCCAGTTGCCATAAAGATACTCAATGAAAGTACAGGACCTAAAGCCAATGTGGAATTTATGGATGTGAGTAATTTATAATTAAACCTCACTTTACTGTTTTCTATCATTTGCAAATGATATTGCAAGAACAAATAAGTGCATGAATATAGCCAACAGTGCAAATCAAATAACACAATCATTTCTGGCAATTACATCCATTTTTATATTTATAGTTAGATGAATATAACTAAACATCTTAAGCTCTTACTTTTGAATATATATGGGCTTTGAGTTGATTTCTTAACAGCATGCTACACAAAGGGAGCTGTTCACATGGAGAACAAGTTTTTAAACCAGGCTCATTTTGCATTTAATTTATGTAACTGAATTATTGCATAAATATGCACTACAGTTCAAAATTTGGTGTCGGTAAGATTTTAAATGAAGTATCTTATGCTCACCAGGGCTGCATTTATTTGATCGAAAATACAGTAAAAAAAAAAATATATATATTACAATTTTAATATATTTGTCAAATGTAATTTATTCCTGTGATGCAAAGCTGATTTTCAGAGAGAGAGAGAGAGGGTGAGAGAGGGTTTTGGAGCATTTTTGATGTTGATTCAATTATGATATCCCGATATGTATTGTAGAATGAGGTAGTTGGCGATACCCAACCCTAGTTTGGAGTACTAATTGAACCTAGAGTTCACATAATGTATAATGACCAAAATCCAAAGTGTTGATGAAAACAGCACATTTCCAGTGTTTCACTTTTTGTCCTCCAGGAGGCGCTGATCATGGCCAGCATGGAGCATCCTCATTTAGTGCGTCTGTTGGGGGTCTGCTTGAGTCCCACTATTCAGCTGGTAACTCAGCTCATGCCCCACGGCTGCCTGCTGGACTACGTACATGAGCACCAGGAGAACATCGGCTCCCAGCTGCTGCTCAACTGGTGCGTGCAGATCGCAAAGGTAAGACTGTGTTTGTGCCTTTGTTGTCGAGCATGTACAGTGAAAAACATTGTCTCAAATAATGAATCTCTACATACCCTTCCCAGAGTTCATAGTAAATGCACTGTACTTTTTTTTTAAAACGCACATATCTGCAGGCTGCTGAACCACTAAACACTCAGTTGCTTTGGCTCAGTCGGGTACCACATCAAACACAAGGACGTTCTTAGAAGTGCTTCGAAGGAAGAAGCTCCGGTGTCTCATGCGTCAAATGAGTGCAACTGCCCCCTACCATGTTTAAAGAGAAAATCTACTTTCTTCAGCTCTGTGATTGAAACGTTATGTAATGGACTGGTGTATGAAGGAGTTCAGGGAAAATATCCTCAGCTACCCATATCCTACTCAGCATTGCATCAAATATTTATTTAGCTGTGGTGCTCAAAAAGTCCAGTTTGTGTCATTTGCCTTCCAGTTTCTCACTCCAGTACCGGTAATCTATCTATAATATCAGTAGTCCGGTTTGCATCAACATTATACTGTACTGGTCTTTTTTTTTTTTAAAGAAATTAATCATTTTAATCAGCATGGATGCATTAAATTGATAAATGTAACAGTCAAGACATTCATAATGTTACAAAAGATTTCAAAAAGATGAATCCTGTTCTTTTAAAAATTAATTTAATAATCCTGTTTTTCCACAAAAAACTGTTTTCAACATTGATAATGATAAGAAATGTTTCTTAAGCATCTTAGAATGATTTCTGAAAGGTCATATGACACTGAAGACTGGAGTAAATCTGGACTAAGATTTTGCATAAAAACACTGGATGTAAAAGCCAAGATGAGAATAAAATGTCCAAAATGTGCATATAAAACATGAGACTGAAATCCTGCTTTATAGACATTGAAGAAATTGTGTGAGGCGAAGCATTGTTAAAGCTTTAAAAGAGAATTAACTATTCAAGCTGAGCAAATTAAATCATATAATCATAAAATATATATAGCATTATATTTCCCTCTGTGTGGGACAGAAGAAGAAAAAAAAAATCCTCTGTCCTCAATCAAGAGCCATAATCACTGTTCAGTCTGAGATTGTTTACCAGCATGTCATCTCTCAGAGAAGATAGTTTTTTATTTCTCACCTGCTGTGGTCCTCAGGATATTAACCCTTTCGATCGTCCATTAGATAACCCTGCTGTGTTCACCCAGTGACCTGTAATTGCTGCCCAGTCCTTTTAAATCTTGGCGCCGTGTTCTCCTATCATACAGAACCTGTGTGCAGTGCAAGGGCTTGGGCTCCTCCTCTTCCTGTGTTCTTGGAGAAACTAGAGACTTATTTTAGTGTCAGTGAATTTCCAGACCTGTGGCTTTCTCACGCCTAGACCTGAGGAACATGATGGCTGAAGTGAAGAGAAAGTTAGATGCCAGGGAGAGAGGAGACCGATGTTGACGCCTTCGACGTTTCAAGATGTTTGAGTTGGACAGCAGCATTTTCAGTGTGTGATTTTCAGCTACTTCAGACCAATCTGGTTAGCATACAGGATGAATGTCCTCTTTCATAGCATTGCTCATTTACTTTGCACCTTTTGTCTGAGAATACAAGATCTGAATTAGTCATATAGTGTGAACATGACAAATGAGAGTTCTTTGAATAGGCAGCACCTATAAAAACATAATTTAACCAAATCATATTTGTGGTGTTCAATATGAAACCCCATTTCTGCTTCAAAGTTTAAAAAGGAAAGGGAATTACGACTTTATATTTCAAAAAGTTACCTTATCTCTTAATACGCTTTATTTCTTGTATATATACAGTATATATATATATATATATATATAATTTCTGATTATATAATTTTAATTACTTTCAACTCTCAAAATACAGTAATATGTATCTGAAAATAAAATATCTCCTGTAATTTAATGATATTTTTCCTTGCTTTTACATGGATATTTTTTTACCTTCCTGATTTAATAATACAGACATCAGGGGTTTAAATGTGCAAAAGTTCAAATGAGATATTTTTGCATACATTGGCTTATTGAAAAATCATAATTATGAATTTGATTTGGCATTGCAGTATGAATGAAAGAGGGATATAATATTATTTCTAAAAGCATCTCTCTATGGATAAAGTATGTGGCTGTGGTAGAGCTCGTTTGCATATTTCCAAGCTAACTTGGCATCAAAAGTGATACCCTCCATCAGATGATGGGTGTCATTTGAATAATTCCCAGCATCCAGCATTTATCTGCCAGGAAAAAACAATGCCAACAAATATATTAGAAAAGAGCTAGTTTTCATCATTGCATCCATTTAGACTATTATCTTATCATGTTCAAATCTTATACCTTGTCCAGCATTTCCATCTTGCTGTTTTTCATAGCAACACACACATAGTGTTTTCTCTCATGCAGTAATTGATATCTACTGTATATAGTTCTGACATTGCAAAGTTTCCTTAGCCTGGGAAAACCCAGACAACTTCCGGCAAATTTAAATTTGCTCTGCAAGTTAGTCTGGCAAAGAGCTCATTCAAGCCCATTTCCAATCCGCCGAAATCGCGGCACCAATCAGAAACGTTGGGGCGGGCTTTACACGATGACGACAGCGCAGCGGATGAACCAGATTTTGTACATTACAAAGATGGATGCCGGCGTGGTACATTACTCGTTCGAATCAGCTATCGCGTCTGCAGGGGCGGAGTGGCAATCGGGAGAGTCGGGGCTTTTCCCGGTGGGCCGGTAGTGTTTCGAGGCCGCGAGGGCCGGTCTGATAATAGTTATACATTGCAAGTTCTTAGCAACACACCAGGCCGCTGCAACCCATAAATAAATCATCGATCCACAAGTTTATAGTTTTTTTTTCTCTCTCTCATTAAAACTGAATATGTTCATCAGTGGTTTCAGTCTATATCAAGCAGGGAGACGTTTGTGTGCATTTAATTTTGTGAATTCACCGGAGTCTGCAACGGCGATGAATTGAAGCGCGCGTCCGAGTGAGCCACAACAGAACACTGTATCCATGACACTGATGATAACAGCGGCAACGAGCGCTCAGCTTGATTTAAAAAACAACAGCTTTAAGCGCTAGATCTCTTATTTAATAGCGAACTAAATGAATGCTCTGCTAGTTAACTGGAGATGTTTTATTTATTTGTATTAGGTACATCCGTGCCTCAACGTTTCAAAAAGTGGTGGGGGACAATATCGATCCTGAGAAAAGGTCTATTTTCATAATTTTGCAAGGGTTCTATGACATTAGTATATTTTTTTTTACCAAAAAAGTTTAAGCGATTTGAACGTTTCGTTTTTGTTAAAACCCGAGCAAAGAACAACACTCGGAGAGGTTTCTCCGTTGCTCTGCATACGTCATCTCCTTCATCGCTCTGATTGGTTTTAGGTCTATCCAATTGCGCCCAAAAGGCATTTGAGCGAAGTCCGTTGGTGACGCCCCTTTGGAAATGATTTGTTTATGAAGCTTTTCCAGACCCTAACTCAGAGAAGGGTCTGGTTTTAACCAGGCTAAAGTTTCCTCTTTCATAGCTTAAAAGACTTCTCTGTTTCTTTCATCTGTGATGTTACTTGTAGAATTCCTGAGGAGAAATAAAAAATGCAATCGAATGAGACCATTTTCGATACAGTGAGAATATAGAGCTTTGAAATAATGTGGATAATATAGCTCAGATCATTTGTTTTATTATGGAAGACTCAAAATTAAGCGTTCTGAATCTTTAAGACATTCTCTAATGCATTATCTTTTCTGTCAGAGTGAATGCAACTCAATTGTGGTGGAGCAAGTCTCCCATATTTTTTTTAAATTTTTTTTGCCTTTATATCTTCAATTAAATTTGAATGTGTTCAATGTAATGTTTGTTAATAAGCATTTCTGTTTATTTCTTTTTTAAATTCATGTGCTGTTAAAAGCTGCCATTCATCTTTTTCCACCACCTCTCAAACAATCCCTAATCCAAGCTGAATAAGCGCTTTCATTCAGCCCGATGATCACTCTGGGAATGCAGTCTCTGAAACCCTCCAATTACAGCGAGGGATCCGCTGCACTAATAGATGTATGGAGTTTGGATTTGGGGGATTGAAACTCTGATTGGATCATTCATTTCAAGATGGTTGACTATGAAAAGAACTGAGGTGTCCTTATCACAGATTATAGTGAACTAGGCTAATTCAAGCCGCCTGCATCTGATGGGACTCTGTGCTCGTGAATGATTTAGTAATGTTTGCTTTTGAAGATGTGGGCAAAGGAAGAAATTACGATCCAGTACTGAAATATGTTTTATGCAGATGTTTTTCAATTCAGTCATCTGATTTCAGTCTCATAGGATTGCCTGGCCTTTAGACAAGTGTGTTTTAGCCAGCTATAAATAGTTTTATGCAAACTTCTTTCTTTCTGTCTGTCTTTCATAACACATTGGCTGTGAGATTTTGTACATTTTCACACTTTTCACCAATGTAGTTTTGAGCAACCCTTACGAAAAAGAAGTATACTTCAAGTTCATTTAATGAAGTATACTTAAGTAATGTTCAAGTCTATTGTTAAGTATACTTATGTCAATATGTACTAGTAGTAAACTTGTAAAAGTGTACTTTTTTTTGTAAAACAAATTTTTATTTTTTGTGGCCTTATTTCAGAAACTTGAATTTGTAGTTTTTTGAATAACCATGCATAAACATGATTCCCTCAAAAATACAAACATGTACATACATGTTGCTCACATATTATGGTAGCCCTGTTTGTGCTAAATAGAGTGTAATTACACCTTTGCCATTAATATGTTAAGCAACTGAAAAAAGCACAAATGTCAGGGCATGTCTATACATCTCAAGGACCCCAAAAAGCCCTTAGACCCCAGAGGATTAATACCGCTTGGGACTTAATTGGCCCACTACTAGTTTAGTAGTTTTATACTACAAGTTTTCTTTAAGTGAACTTAACATTATACTTATAGTTTACTATTTATATATTATTTTTGCACTTGCAGGAGTTTAATTTTAAATGACACTTAAGTGTAATTCCAGAGTGATCTTGCATGCAATTTAAAGGGAAAAGGATTGTGTATAGTGTAAAATCTGTTGTATTACAGGATTTCAAAAAAATAGTACAATTTATACAGAAGAGATGGATGATGTATCTGAACACATCAGACAGTAGTTTCCTGTAAATTATATAAAATTTGTTTTGCAATAACGTGCTGCTATTTTACTATATTTTATTACAGAAAATAAAAAACAAACAAATTAATAAATTCATCCTGAAAATAAATCCATCTGTCGGAAGTTGTTGTAGTGATTAAAGTGATAGTTCACCCAAAAATTCTGTCATAATTTACTCACCCTCAAGTTGTTCCAAACCTGAATAAAATTGCAGGTTTTTTGGGCACCAGTTGTGGGTTCCATACTATGGAAGTCAATGGGGCACAAACATTCTTCAAAATATCTTCCCTGGTGTTCACCAGAACAAAGAAATGCATACAGGCTCGAAACAACTTGAGGGTGAGTAAATGATGACCGAAATAAAAATTTTGGGTGAACTATCCTTTTTAGACCATGACACACCAAGCCGCCATCAAAAAGCTAACGGTGACGAAAGCCGATTGTGTTATGTTGAGCGATCTCTCAACATGCTGAATCGTGAAAACTCCCACTGCCGTTAGCCCGACTAGAATACATGGCCCTTTAAAGTCAAAAGGTTGAGAAGCACTGCAATAAAGTACTATTAAAACTGACAATTTAAATCGAGAGAAGGAGGAATGCATGCACCATTGCAGAAACGGTGTAAGAACGAAGGGTTATAAGAAGTTGTTGATGCTTGAAAAATGGATTGATCGTGTATGAAACAAACAGCACAGTTTTGAGTTTTCATAAATAACCAATGATGTTTACCCATCTTCTTTCGCCAGCTAGCTGCAAACTTTCAGCAGTTTGAGACTTAGCATAAAAGACACAAATGTTTTTCGTTGTGCACCGTGATGCAGTTAGTAATCTTTGTCTTTGTTCCACCAGTGTGTGATGGAAACCGCTCCTGTGTATTTATCACAAATTATACCATGTTGTCTGATGAACCTCCTGTGCTGCCCACGCACTACTGCTTTTCAGACAGTATGTAGTCCTGTTATCCTCCTCCTCCGTAACACATCAAGGAAACTGACAACATTGTTCTGCATGTAGGGCTGTAGAGAGTTTGTGAATATGAATCCCTCTGGCAATGCAGATATATATTTCAACGAGATTGCATGCAAAATGTGAGAGTTCAAACGGCGTAGTAAAGGACTGAAAACATCTTTAAACATCTTTTAATGCATTAATCAGTAGCAAATTTGTGTAGCCTTATTGTGCGCTCTGTCACTAGATTAGTTCAGGTTGTGTTATTTAGTTGCTGTTGGAAAGTAATGCTGTCTTTTAAATGCCATTTTTTCAATGCATGATAAAATAACCAGGATTAATAAATAATTGAGGTCATGTGATATCCAAAATAATTATCTTTTTTTTTTACCGTTAATGTTAACGAATACAACCTTTGATTTAAAAGGGAATTACTAAGGCCCTGTCCCAAATGGAACCCTAAGCACTCTCGGTCTTCCTCTGAGTCCGCACTTTCGCGACGTAACGCCGCTTTGAATTTCGGGAAGAAGTCTGCTGTGGAGTCCGCATCAGCGTGGGCTCGGCAAAAGTGCGCATCAAGGCCGCAAATCGACCGCAGAGCACCCTTCTGAGATCTAAAAATGACAAATGGGACACACTGCGGTCTCACGGACTTAACGGACACGCGCACGCGGCAGCCATTGTAAGTCCACAAGACCGAAAGTGCACATGAAGTGTGCCATTTGGGATTGGGCCTAAATCTTGAAATTAACTTTAGAAGTATTGTTAATTTTTAGTTTATGTTAACTAAACATGTTTTTTGTTTCAGAACCTCCATCTGAGTTAGTATTTAGATATACTTTACAGACCGTTTATTGCTGCTCAGAGGTGGCAAATGCATTCACACTGCAATTACAATTGCATAAATAATGCAATGACATTAATTGGTTTGAAATGGGTATTAATTAATTTTGTATTAATATGGAAATATATTTTAAACATTTTTGTATTAAATTATACTCTAAATAAGAAACTAAAGCTGCAAGTAGGTGCCGGTAAATGGCACAAATGGAACAAAGTAAATGGCTCTCTTTATAAATAGGCCATTGAATCACTGGTTCACCCGATTCTTTGAAAATGTTGCGAACGATGTGCATAGTGGGCCAACATTTACTTTTCTGATCACAATTTCATTTCATTTCATTTGTTTATTTATACAGCACAATTAATACAACAGCTGTTGCCGCTTCACAATCACTAATAAAAAAATAAATAAAAAATAAGAGTACAGAGAAAGAAAGAAAAAAATCTAAATCCACAAAACAGACAAGGTAATGATCAAACCCCCATCATGAAGATGGCCAGGAAGTTTTTAGCAGATGTGCTTTTAACATGGCCTTAAATTTCAACTGTAATTATTTGATAAAATTACATCTTTAAGAAACTACTTAACTTTAGGTCTCCATTTTCCGATTTTAGTGTAATTTGTTTTATCAGAGCTGCAGTGCTACAGGCATATTTCACAAATAAATCTCCATTGAAATAGTTGCAACTCCATTGAAATAGGTGAAATAGTTAGATAAAATGGTCCCACTTTATATTAAGTGGCTTTAAGTACTATGTACTTACATAGAAAAATAAGTACAATGTACTTATTGTGTTCAGGTTGTATTGTAAAACACGTTTGCTGCTATTGAGATGTGATACGGGTACGGTTAGGGACAGGTGTGGTGGTATGGGTCGATTTAAGGGTAGGTTAAGGTGTAAGGGAAGGTATTTTCAAAATATAAGTACAATGTAAAAACATGTATGTACATAATAAGTCCATTGTATCAAAGTAGTAACTTCAATGTAAGTACATAGTACTTAAAGCCACTTAATATAAAGTGGGACCGATAAAATAAAATCAGTAATAAAAGGGGAAAAACATATCTCATAGCACTTTTAATCTGAATGTAACTGTAACAACAACCTTGACCTTCTGACCCTCAATCGTGTTCTCCTCCATCAGCGCCATCTTTTTTTTAGATGCAGCTTTCTCTCTCTGATTTTAATTAAGCCCTGGTGGTCATGCACTTCTAATATTTGTTATTTCCCAAGCCAGGGGTTAGAAAGTGTTGTAATAGGGCACCGCGGGAGCCTCTTCTCTTTTTGTTCGGAGATACTTTAACCTCTAGTAACGCAGATGTAAAAACAAGAGAACAGAGGTTAGGGACGCTACTCGAATGCTCTGGTCTGCTTACATGCACGTCACGCCAACGCTTGGACCTGCTCCTCCGCTAGCCTGCAAGAAGCCTGTAATACTAAACGCCGGTAGCTTTTGACGGGGTTTGCTCTTGCTTTAATCTGACTTCAGTCAAACTGAACACACAAAGGGCTGCTTCTCACTGCCTAGCCCATCTCTTTGGTGGGATAGAGAGCTTCTGTATGGAAAGGAACATTAAAGGCCGGCAGCAGTAAAGCTTGTCGTTTGAATGCTAATTCCACTAGATCCCGCTTTCTTGATCTCAGAGTGAAGAATCAAATTGGAAGATTCGAGATTTGCAGCGTTGGATACTTTAGTTTGGATACAGTTCATCTTCTGAAGTGTTTCTGCTGACAAAAGCAGGTTTGCATTTGCTAAAGATCTCTCTCACATTTCCTTTTTTTCTTTTTTGAATGCTAAATCAACCGCTCTAACATAAGGCTGCACATACATCCTTAATGGGGAAAAAAGGGACATGCGTTTCTTAAACAGGCAGAAATACTTTGAGTCCCATGTATTTGGTCGTTGACTTGCTAATGGTTACTTTTATTTTGGCCTTGTAAATACCAATGTATATTGCTGCGTTTACATTAATTGTGAAATTTTAAGATGGTGGATGAGTTGAAATCAACAAAAAACATAATTATTTTTACCATTTAATTGGATTAAAAATAAACACTTGTTTTACCCAATATGTGTATGCTTTGTATATTTTTATACTTAACATTATAATATTAGCTTTTTTTTTATTTTTTATTGAAAGAAGTCTCTTATGCTTACCAACTCTCTATTTATTATTTGATGCAGTAAAACCAGTAATATTGTAGCCTGGGAAAACCCAGACAAACTTCTGGCCAATTTAGATTTGCTCTGCAAGTCAGTCTGGCGAAGAGCCCATTTCCAATCTTTCCAAATCGAGGCACCAATCACAGACATTGAGGCGGGCTTTACACGAGGACGACAGCGCAGCGGCGGTGAAGCAGATTTTGTACATTACAAAGATGGCTGCCGCCGTGGAACATCACTCGTTCGAATCAGCTATCGCGTCTGTTTTAAGCGATTTGAACGTTTCCTTTTTGTTAAAACCTGAGCAAAGAACAACACTCGGAGATGTTTCTCCGTCGCTCTGCACACGTCATCTCCTTCATCGCTCTGATTGGTTTTAGGTCTATCCAATTGCGCCCAGAGGCATTTGAGCGAAGTCCGTTGGTGGCGCCCCTTTGGAAATGGGCTGTGAATGAACCTTCCCCAGACCCACTCTCAGTTACGACTGAGAAGGGTCTGCTTTTAACCAGGCTAGTAATATTGTGAAATATTACTATCATTTTAAAATAACTTTTTTATTTGAGAATATTTTAAAATGTAATTTATTCCTGCAATGCAAAGCTGAATTTTCAGCATCATAACTCCAGTCGTCAGTGTCGCATTATCCTTCAGAGATCAATATGCTCATTTGCTGCTCAAGAAACATTGCTTATCAAGGTTGAAAACAATTGTGCCACTTAATATTTTTTTGTGGAAACCATTAGGCAGTTTTTCAGGATTCTTTGAATAGAAAGTTAAAAATAAATTGATATGGAAATCTTTTGTAACATTACAAATGTCTGAATATTTGAATTTCTTTAAAAAATCTGACTGACATATGTAAGTATTGCAACATGCTAACAACAAACACAATAAATTGAGCATTGTCTATCATGAAAAGCTCATTGAGGACACTGCCTGTATGGAGTAGAACAAAGCAACTCAATAGGTTTTGAAACGGAGCTACAATATCATATCCTACATGGATCGCTCAAGATATTCTGTATTATATGTTGTGCTTTTTCTTACGTGTGCACTCTGCGTGACTATATTTGAGAGAGAGAGTGAGTGTGAGAGAGTGTGCAGTGCTGCTGTGTGATGGATGGGTCAGTGTCTCTCTCTGAATCACAGAGAAAATATATTTTAACACCGTGTTCTTGACTCAGCTGTTGTCTGATTCATGCATGCTCACATAAATTCCCAGACAGCTGTATAAGTAGCTCTGAGCAGCGATGATCGTTGCCTCTGGGAGAAAAAGTCAGCAAATGACATGTCACAGAGAGTCGTGTATTAGTCAAGGAGTTTGTCTAGGTTTGTCTGGTTGGTAGATGCAGTAAATGCACCATTATGGAGTCAACGTTAGAACATCAGGACGCGATTTTTGCAAATATCATCAAGATAAATGAGAATGCTTATGGTTTACTCTTGTAGTGCTGTGAAATGCATTGAATAATCACATAATAAGTGCATATAGTTTTTAAAACGCTGTTTATTTGATTATTGCATTTCATATCATCTTTGATTTGAATGTCAGTAGCAAAAATGGCACTAGTTTGATTCATGTATTTAAATCAGTTAAAAACTGTCCAGTTCCAGATAATTGATTCTACTCTGATTCAATGATTCATACAAATCATCACCCAAAATCTTCACAGGATCTACATCCAGTATATCCAAATGCATACAATGTTTTTGGTAAAAATACACTTCAAAAGTTTGGGTCAGAAAGTTTTTTGTTGTTGTTTTATAACTTTTCTATTATTTTATTTTTGTAGAAAATATTCATTTTTGGATTCTTTGATGAATAAAAAGTTTAAAATAACTTGTCTTTCCATTTATTTTAAACAAATTCATTTGTTTTACTTTGGTAACAATGTAAAAGTCTTTACCATCACCTTAATGGATCCTTGCTGATCAAAATTGATTGGAAAAACATGTATTTTCCAATACATGTTCCTTGCAGACCAACATTTCTCATTTTATTCCTGCATTGATGTTGGCAGGATCTCCATTTTGTCATTGTTTAATTGTGCTGAAAACTGGCAATTACACAGCAGAACTCACACAAAACTTGGCTTTTATAATGAGTATTTGTACAGTGTTCCAGTGGCCAATATTCTTTCAGTTTGTCTTGAAAGCATGTGCTAAAGGGTCATCCTCAATGGTCCATTCTTGTGTTGTCGCCCTTCATTGTGCTGCCATGCGTCCACAGTCCTTTCTACCATGGCTTCATTCAGCACTGCCCAGAAAAGCCCACAGGTCCAGTTCCTAAACCCTCTCTGTCAGTGATTTTCTTCAAGCGCACGCAGAGTTTTAGCAGCCCGTCCAGCACAGCTCCCCTCTCCTCCCAAAGGACAGGAAGTTGCATTTTAATTGAAGATTAACATAAAGCCATAAATCATAGGCAAACTTCTGTAGAGGCACTAAGATCAGTATTAATGCACAGTGACCCAAAGTAGCAAAATGGAAGTGAACATGGGTAAAGAGAAATAAGGAGACGCTATTACATTTTAATTAGATGTCTCACTAATTTACAGTCTATCTTTAGGAAGTGAATCTAATTTGGCAGGCCAATATTTAAATCTCTGATGCATTTGTGTAGCAGCGGTGGTCTATATGAGAGGGAAGCTCGGGTTATGTAGCTTCACTGTAATGTGCTTTACTTGTATATATGTGATATTAAGCAGGACTGTGGTCGGTTCAAATGATAATTGTTCAAATCTCTTCTTCGGCAGGGTATGATGTTCCTGGAGGAGAGGCGGCTGGTGCACAGAGACCTCGCGGCTCGTAACGTCCTGGTAAAATCTCCAAACCACATCAAGATCACTGATTTTGGACTCGCTCGCCTCCTGGAAATAGATGAGAAGGAGTACAGTGCGGATGGAGGCAAGGTCAGTGTTTGAAACATCATACATATTTGTCTAATGAAATTCTTTACATCAAAAAGCTCTACAAAGTAAAAGCATATAAAAAAAAAATGTAAAGATGATTTATGGAAAAAGCAGCAGTATTAATTTGTGTTCGCAAGCAGTTGTTCTTGTGAAGGAGTTTGTTAAATCCTTTTTTAGTGAAAGTGTCTCATTTAATTCTGAGTATGAACTAATGTTAATAAAACTTTTATTTTATTAGTAAATGTAGAAATTAACACTAAGTTTAAAAGTATTTTTCATCGTTAGTTCTTTCTAACAAATAGAACCTTAAAGTGTTACCAGGTATTTTACATTATTGTATATCCTTTAATCAAAATGATCTGAATTCCCATGTTGATATGAAAATGCTCTTTGCATAAGCTGAAATGTAAAACTGTTATTCATTAACTTAGATGCCCATCAAGTGGATGGCCTTGGAGTGTATTCACTACAGGAAGTTCACTCACCAGAGTGATATATGGAGCTATGGTGAGTATACACAGTGAAGCCAATTGAGTTTCACTAATACATTGGGGTTTTTTCCCAATTAAATTACTAAAAAGTACTGTTATAATTATAATTTGTATTTCTGTCTTTTGTTTATTTTATTCGTTTTTTTATCGAGTTATGTAATATTAAATACATTTATATTTTCATTTTTTATAATCATTCTATATCATTTATAATATATTCTCAATAATTTTTATTCTAAATTATTATTATATTGCGTATTTGATTAAATATTTTTGTTTGTTTATTTAAGTACAATTTATTATAATATTTATTTAACATTGACCCTCTGGTGCTCTTCTGTCATTTTTGATCGAAAAAATTTATGTTTTTTTTTTTTTTTACTTCATCAGAATGGTACGAGACTTGATAAAGGTTTTTGCACTTGCTATGTGAACACTGAAATAAAAAAAACAAAAATAAAAAACATGTAGATGATTCGAAAAGGGCTCTGGAAAAAATTGTCACTTCTTGCATGCTCAAAAAGTGGTTAACGGTAATAAATGGATTATAACTACTGCATAAATATAATTTATTATCATAAAATCCACTAAAAATCCACAATTTTAAATAAAAAAAACATTTATCAAAATAAAGTGTAGTAAAGTATAGTACATTCATATATAAAGTATAGTACATTCAAGTATTCAAATATTCATTCATTCATTCATTCATTCATTCATACATTCATTTATTACAGTCAATTTTGACCGCCACACAAGGAGCATTTTTTGGCGTTCTTAAAGGATACTATAAGCAAAAATTTGGAGTAAATGCAATACAGCTAAAAGTGGCATTCATAGATCGGATACTGCTTTCTGTAAGATAAAGAAAGTTAAGTTTAGCTGAAAACAACACATTCTTTGTGGTTTCACATCCACTCCTATAATTCCATGACCATCATGATGACTGACAGTGAGCTTTGAAGATGGACTGTGTTTCACATTCATTCAGGGGTGACTATCTGGGAGCTGATGACGTTCGGAGGAAAGCCCTACGATGGGATTTCCACACGTGAGATTCCAGATATCCTGGAGAAGGGCGAGCGTTTGCCCCAGCCGCCCATCTGCACCATAGACGTCTACATGGTGATGGTGAAATGTGAGTCATATTCTTAGACTTTATAATCTGTTTATATAGAATGCTTTCCATTGTATTAACCAATGCTAGATGGAAGATGTGTTTCAAAAAACATGTTGTTATATTTGAACTTCATTAGGTGATGTTAGAGGGACAGAAATTACATACTTAAATATGGTTATGTTTTGCAATTTTGCACAAGAAAGGTACACTGTAAATAGCTATAGCCAAATCATAACTGGTACGTGTGTACTTGCTGTCACTGCTTTATCCATCTCTCTTTATGCACTCGCACTCAATTTGTTTTAGCGCAGTAAATTCCACAAATAAGTGAAAAAAGAACGGAGATTAGATCTGTTATCGTAATCATATTTGACTGGAAGACGCCGTTTGTGATTTGATTCAACATAACAATTATAACACCTCAGAGAGTTTAATATTCCTGCATTAAACCCGATTTTATTGCTTCCCTTTTGTGTCTTGAGATTGAGATTGGAGTGGAAATTAAATGAAATTAAGAAATTAGTGTCAAGCAAATGCCAAACCCAATATATGTGAATACATAAAATGCATGCATAAATGAGTTATTATATTTGTTTTATTTAAATGTAAACACAATAAAACCACACTGACGTACATTCAGACAAGATTCGGCTATATAATCAAGGCAGATTTGAACTGAAAGGTTATGTTGCTCTGTCTTGACCTCCAGGCTGGATGATTGATGCTGACAGTCGGCCTCGGTTTAAGGAACTCGCTGCAGAGTTCAGCCGAATGGCACGAGACCCTCAGAGATACCTCGTCATACAGGTGGGGACTGCTTAACTTCTCTCTGTTTGAAATCGAAACGTTTCATGACCCTGAACCTCATTGGATAACACAATATGTTGTGATCTCAGGGGGACGATCGCATGAAGCTGCCCAGCCCCAACCACAGTAAGTTCTTCCAGAGTCTTCTAGATGAGGAGGAGCTGGATGACCTGATGGACGCTGAGGAGTACCTGGTTCCTCATTCCTTAAATGCTCCTCCCACGTCACATATGCCCCGCCCACGTGTAGATTCAAATCAAGTAAGCACTGGCGTGCCATTTCATATGTGTCACTTCAAAATACAAATAATAAAATATATTGGGTCTTATTTTTTTTTTTTATTTTTTTATCTCTTTGCCCTTTCCTTATGATGACAAATGCTTTTATTCCTAGTACATTCACATTTACATAAAAAAAATTTTTATATATCTTTTAGCCTATATATTGTCAAACATTATTATGCATTCAGGTCAAAATTTATTTATATAGCACCATTTATACAGACAAGCTGACCAATGTGCTTTACAAAGCAATATAATATCACACAACAGACAGAACAAGAAAAATTTAAATACAGATTACACGTTATTAAAAGCAATTGAATAAAAGTGTGTTTTCAAGCGTGATTTGAAAGCTGACAGGTCATTTGCAGAACGAACATGCATTGGCAAGCTATTCCATGATGTCGGGCCCGCAATGGCAAAGGCACGATGACCTCTGTGTTCAAGCAAATTCAAGCAATATATACTATTTTAAAAACCTTTCAGTGCATAAATATTGTATTTACACTGGTATTATAATCTCAACTGATAATATAATCTCAATATGACTGAGACCACTAATGAAAGTGCATGCTTTGCATTCTTCACATACATTAACTTTGTTTGTTTCCAGGTTTTGCCGCAATCTTAGATTTTCAGTCCAAGATTTTCAGTGTGGTCTCAGACTTTTGGACAGTTTTTTTTTTCAGGATTCTTTGATAATTAGAACGTTCAAAAGAAAATCAGTTATTTGCAATAGAAATATGTAACAATGTAAAGAAATGACTGTCGCTTTTGTTCAATTTAATGCATCCTTGCTAAATAAAATATTACTTTCTTAAAAAGAAACCTCTGAGCCCAGACTTTTGAACAGTAAACAGTAGTGTATGTTTAGCGGTGTAATTTGCTGAGGATCATGTCTGTTCAGTTAGAAACACATTGGCTCTGAGAATTATATAGAGCAGTGCCGCTGCATTTCATTTCACCTGAGGAATGAAAAGAACAGGCAAAATGACATCCACTTCCTGCCTCAATAATTAAACTTGACCACTTTAAACTTATATCAGAAAGTGTATCTTTCCCAAAATCAAGAAGACCAAAGAAACAATGATGTTTTCATACTTTTGCACCCCACCCTATATCTTGTGCTTGTTTTGGATATTTTCCCAATGGTTGTCTCTATGGCAACAAAATATCCACGTTTTAAATTATGAATTTAAGTTGGTCTAGACTTTTTGATGTAATTTATGTCTTACCAATATGGCAGGTCCCGATGCCATATTGCATGACATTTTCAAAATGCATTTTTCATGTTACACTTCTCTAACCTCAGCATCTTATTTCCTCAAGTTAATTTATGTTCCTCCTGTGATCAGAACCAGTTTGGGTATCATGATGGAAGTTTGTGCCCCGAGGAGGGAACAGGGTCCCGACCTCATGTGGCAGTCGCTACAGGAAGTGGCCCCTCTGTCCCGGCAGGATTACAAAGAGCAGGTCTGGACCCGGTAGAGGATCCACACTGTAATGGAAGCTTGAAGAAACAGCTCACAGCTCACTCGGTAGAGGACAGCAGCAGCCAGCGTTACAGTGCAGACCCAACGCTCCTCCTGGGAGAGAAAGGACCGAGGGAAGATACAGATGAGGATGGTTATATGTCCCCTATGAAGGACAAGATCTCCACAAGTATGTTCTCAAATCATTCATGATAGGAAGTGTAAAAGCTCTATCGAGTCAAGTCAAGGCACTTTTATTTATATAGTGCTTTTTACAATACAGATTGTTTCACCAATGTCTCTGTCAGGGTTTCCTCATCCTGATGTTGTTTCAAACATGTATTACTTTCTTCTGTGGAACTCAAAAGAGGAAATTCTAATGAATGTACTGGTCTTTTTATTTATTTAGTGTTGTCTATCAATACTTACTTTGCATAATATATGTTATGGTTTTTATGGATTTTAAATATTTAT
Source organism: Semotilus atromaculatus (assembly GCA_031834385.1). Taxonomy (NCBI): domain Eukaryota; kingdom Metazoa; phylum Chordata; class Actinopteri; order Cypriniformes; family Leuciscidae; genus Semotilus; species Semotilus atromaculatus. Next base: position 18,322,594 of record JAULUF010000023.1, on the reverse strand, counting down.
TGTTAATTGTTTAGTTTGAAATTATATATTTATTGTTAATTGTTTAGGTTTAATATATTTTAGACAATTTGTATTCTTATTTCCTTTTTCTTTTTTTTTTTCTTTTCTTTTTTTCTTTTCTTTTTGGTCTATGGACCTACTTCTATTTTCCCCTTGTGGGATTAATAAAGTTCTGTTTGACTGAATCTGAATTAATGACCACTGAGTCTCAACAGAACAGATCAGTTAAGAAGACTTGGAATAAAAAATATATATCTTTTTATTTATCTTTTTGCTTTTTGGAGCTTGACAACCCGAGTCCTCAATCACTCGATCACATTTAAGTGGTCAAGATATAATTAAGAATTTGCTGCTTCATGTTCCACTGAAGAAATGAATTACTTTAGGGTGCATAAATGTTTACATTTTTTAGGTGCTCTTAGTATTAAAGTTATATTATTGTACTTTAAACTTATTTGTGTCTTAATGTATAAAATAATATAAAGTTACTTTACTTTTTATCTATAAAATTATTTAACCTTTTTAGCAATTCCACACTTTTTCTTATATGAAGAGTCATGTGTAAAATGTGTATAAGAAAGCATAATGTCTACACTGTTTTATCCATGTCATTGTCTGTCACTTTTGTAGATCATCTGAATCCCGTTGAGGAGAATCCTTTTGTAACAAGACGTAAAAATAAAGACGTTCACGCGCTAGACAACCCAGGTTACCACAGCACCCCTGATGGAAAGCCCAAGTGTGAAGATGAATACATCAATGAGCCCCTTTACCTCAACACATTCAACAACACCAGCGACATGAACCAGGAAATGTTAAGGAAAAATGGAGTCTCCGTCCCATTGCAGGTGACCACAGCATCACACACTCCAGGCACACACGTTCCCCACATCACACAACTGGGCAAACCTCATCATCACAGCCACGGACCGCACGTTCACTTTGCCATACCACCAGTTCAGCTGGTACACCCTGTACCGATGAGCCAAAATGATCAACATACCCATCCAGTCCAGTCGGTCCATGATCACGCCAGCAAATCCGTCTCGCAAGCACCAGCAGGCCAGATCTGCCTTGTGAGCCATCAAGTCCAACCAGGACACCCAAGCCAATCGAATCGTTCCCCACAACAGTTTCATTTGGCAAAGTCCTCAGTGGTAGGTAAACTGCCAGGTCACCCGGTGCAACCAGGCAGCCAGATTGGGACCACATTAGTGGACAAGATGTACAAGAATAGCTTTGACAATCCTGAGTATTGGCAGCACAGCCTTCCACCCAAGGTTACCCCTCAGAACTCCCAAGACTCTTCGGTGGTCTGCAATAACAAGTTCCTTTACCAGCAGAACGGCCGCATACAGCCTGCCGTGGCTGAAAACCCTGAATATCTGTCTGGAATGAAGCCAGGAACAGTCCTGCCTCCTCCTCCGTACCGCCAGAGGAACACTGTGGTCTAACGCCCAGGTCTCCATGCTCTGTAGAGCTTGGTTCTTCTACCAGCACCTTAAATGTCTTTCCTTGATCCTCTGGTGGTGAAAAACGGGACTAGAAATAGTACAAGCCACTGAACTGACATTATGCCACATAAAATATGGCATAACAACTTCAGTTGAGGAGGTCAACGCAACCCATCCAAACACCATCCATCCCCAAAAACCTTGCCAGTCACCCAGGAACATAGTTTTGCTCCTCTACAGGTATTTTAAAGCGTTTCATCGAGGACTGCACATAGTTAGATCTAGTAACATCATTAACTTGGTGAAATCAAAGATTCCAGACACTCTCAAAGGTCCTTAATTTGAGTCTGAAACAGAACATTGATGTGTGAAAGTAAAAATAAAATCATTCTGAATGGAAAGAGAAGTGTATTTAAAAGAATATAGGAGTGAATATGCACTTGAATTTTATATTTTCCTGACTGGAACACTTGCACTTTTTCAGCGAATCCTTCATACCGCCAAAACTGCTGCCCTACTGGGAAGCCTACTGTTATACCTGAGAGGATTGTGAAGTCATGAACAGTTGAGTTGCTCAGCACAATGAGTTGAATTAAAGGCACCGAGAGGCATTTGTTCATATTGGGAATACAATACAATAATCGTCAGTGAAAGTCACAGGGGTTATTTCCATTTGGTGAGTGGAGAACTCACCTGTTGAGAGATACGGAGAATTAATTATCAGGAAGAACGGCACTGAATGGTTTACAGGGTGTTTACATTCATTTACTTCATCGGTACCTGAATTAAAGGGGAACTTTTACTTTTTTTTTTTACTTTTTAACTGTTACTTTTCTCTTCTAATTGTTTGGAAGACATATCCAGACTTGGTCAATATGCTATCAACACATGAAGGTCAACATGAAATTGATCCTATTTACTTCATTAATGTTCTGGGTGTTCCACGTTTTTTTAATGACAAAATGTTACAATTTGTTCATCACAGTCTATAACTTGAACTTCCACCACTAAAATAACTTCTAACGTCAAAATGTATTTAATCAATAGCCAACTACACTGTAAAAATGATTCTCCAAAGAAAACAAAGATTTCTTACTTTAAAATGTAGAATTTTATTCAGTGTAGCTATGTGGCATTGTTTATTATTAGCTAATTACAATGTCATACAGTTATACCAAATAATGATCCATTTGAACAAGTACTTTAATTCTGAATTTGACCTTCGGCCTCCACATCCCAGTCAGAAAGTCTCCTCAGAAGTAGGTGCCAGTTGCATTTTAGAAGTTTTGCAATCGAAAAACTCTCATTCAGGGCGTTTATGGTGAGATATGCCCATTTTCCAATCCAAACATTTCACGGTTGGTAAAATGAAGTCTGAATATCCTGTTTTGCATCACATTAAGGAAGTAAACTCTGAAAGCTGTTTTATGTTGACTTTCAATCATATATTTTCAATGTTTTGTAGGTGATATTTTGCCTTGGTATTCTTTCGTGTGTCTGGACTGCGTCCTGTTTCCCAACTGAAGTCAGTAAATAAAATGAATACATTTAGTTTTAATCTCCTGGTTAACATATTTACTAGTAACTTTGAGTTTGTACAATTCAGCGTGTCAGTACTGAGCCTTTAACGAATCTGTAATTGGAAAATGGAATTTGGGCACAACAATTATTTTATTATCATTACTATTTATTCACAATGGCTGCTATGTTTTTATTTTGGGCATTTCATTGTAATTCATAAAACAAATTTTCGAGTTAACACAGCAGGTTTACATGAATTAGGGAGGTTGGGTATGCGATGCTGTGTTACGCATCACAATGTCACATAACTGAGCTGTATTTTGTACAATTGCAAACACTTAAAATATTTTAATGTGCCACTTTTCAGCACTAACATAATTAGAAAACAGCCCTCTTTAGTCTCTATCACTGTCAGTGGTCTAAAAGTGTGTGGTTTTATTTTTGTAGTTGTCTGTCTGTGATCTCACACCTAATAAGAAGTGTAGCACAAATACAGTAAATGTTGCCCCTGTAGTTTCCAATCTACTATCGCTCGTAGTTCCTGTGCTTTTAATGATGTATTGTCAGAAGACTAGTTCGTAGGTCAAATAAATCCCTTTTTGGTGATGTTTTGTCCGATTTGTGGCATATGAACACACAGACATTAGGGGTATTGTGTTGCAACAAGATGCTTGAACATTTTAACAGTCTTTAACTGCCAAATATAACAAAGCCTAATCTCGAGGCACCGTTATCATTGTGAACTTTTGATTTATAAATGCCATTTTTGGTAAGAATTAAGCTGTTGTAGTTCTTCATTACTGGCCAGTTTGATCTCATTGTTATATAGGTATTATTACCGGTAATGTGTTTGTGTACATACTTGTACAGTCAGATTCAAGTTAAGAGTATTATAAAGTGTAAACCCTTTCAAATGCGTACCTTTGGTCTAAACTTTAGTCTGGGCAGAATCAGTGAAAGACTTTTGTACATCTGTACGTCTGTAAAGTTCACTCTACCACTGGACAAATTGAGGTCAGTAATATTCTTTAATACTTTAAACTGATACGAAAGTTCAAAAGAACAGCATTATTTGAAATAGAAAATTGATCAATTTATCGCTGAATAAAAGTTTTCATTTCTTTTTTAAAAAAGCTGTCCCCAAACTCTCTTCCGTTAGTGTAAAAGGGTTTGCAGTTTATATTCTCTATACATTGATATTGTCCTTTATTAGCTACCGAAGATAGTGAACCACACTGTATTTTACATACTAAACATGCCTACGCATACTAATGAGATCATGTTGAACTGGCTTGAATGAATTAAATGAACCATATTTGAAATAGTTTAACCATATTTCATCATTTTACTTGAGATATTAACTTGTAAACTGATGCATGTGGAACCACAGCAGGGAAGCATCTGTTTACACAGATTAAGCAATTTTATGGACTGCCGAGAATCAGCGTATAAGAGTCACACAATTTGCAGTAATTCACTTTTCAGAATGGAGTGGGAAGTACAGATTTTTTTAAAGGTACAACATTTTGTGTGCAGTAAACTGTATTTGGAGTGACTGTAACAGGTGGATTCTTCTAAAGGGAAGTGAATAGTATTTTTGTAGAGTGTTGAAGGATTTATGGGGATGTGTAAATATATAGAGACTGTTGCATCAAGTTTTTTTTTTTGCCATAAAATGTTCAGTTCTGTTTAACAAGCGCCGTCTGTAGTTATGGTCTGACATTGTGTCAGTAATGTTGTATATGTGACGTTTGATTTGATCTCAAGTGATGTTCTGTTTTCCTCGGGCCTGTTTCTTTCTGTGTCATGCTCTGTTCTGTGAATTTCTTCTTCTCTTGCTGCTTCTATGGTTAGCTGTGGCCCTTTCCTTCCCTCCATAAGTGCCCATTTTCTCTATTCTTTACCTTTATCTTCTTTATCTTCTATTAGTTGTAAATATAACTTATTGATACTTACAGAAAGACGCAGCAGAAGATTATCTACTTCTGTCAACCTAATTTTAAAACAACTGGCATATCTAGAGTGAATTATATTTATTATTGACATTTTGTTTTGTATGTCTGCATTTGGTTGATTGCTTTGTATTAGATATGATCATGATGAGAAACTTGCTACTGTTGAAGCACTTGCAGTAAAATGTTTCAAATCACTGGGTGGCTTATGCATTATTACTGATGGTTTGTGCTAAGCTAAATAGAAATATGTCAAATAATTGACAGTAGCCTAAAAAGTATTTGGACACTTAAGTCACACTTTAAAAATGAATTTTGGGGCATTCAATAACAGAATATTAAACCAAGTGGTAATTGCAGTGATACTAAAATGTTTCTCAGAATTAGCTTCAAGGGACAGTTAATTCTGTCATTAATTACTCACCCGCATGATGTCACAAAGACTTTCGTTCATCTACTATGTTATACAAATGAAGATCTTTTAATGAAATCTGAGAGAATTGTCCCTCACAACTACCACTTTCAATCCCCAGAAAGGAAGTAAAGATTAAAGTGTGACTCCAGTGGTTTAACCTCAATTTAATGAAGCGACTGGGTGCTTTGTTTGCACAAAATAATAATAATAATATTATGCTGCGTTCCGTTGGTAAGAATTTAAGAATTTATTTGTCCCACTTCAGACCTTGGTGAGTTCCAGCCAATCAGACGTCACGTTTACATGTTGATCACATGATGTCTCCAGGATAAAAAAAAATATAAAAAAATAAACATAAAATCGTTTTGAAAACGGCTGACGAAAAGCAAAAAGGTATTATTACATATACTTAATGACTAATGTTTATTTGTACGTTTATGCTCATTGGAAGTAGGACTTGGCGACATCTTGGAAGTTCCAGACGTTACTTCTAAGAACGAGGTGCCAAAAATCCAAATTCCGAGCTGTCTGGAACGCACAACGTCTGCTCTTGCGTCGTGGGGCTCTCGTGAACGCGCATTGGGGATTAATATAAGTGGTAAATTATGGTTTGTTTTTTCCCGTTAACAAAGCTTCATAAAATTGAGGTTAAATATTTTAATTTGTCTGACGGGATTGGAACGACATGAGGGTGAGTAGCTTATTAATGACAGTATTTTCATTCTTTGATGAACTGACCCTTTCATATCTTTGAGCCATTTTTGCAATGTATGAATGTATGAAGTCAGTTCCTGCAGTTTCCAACCTGAAAGTGTCAAAATGCTTTTTAATTTGAGCAGCATATTGCTTTATAGTTTAAAAACTAAAAAAAAAAAATTTTTGTGTGTGTGTGGTTAAATTCATTTTTTTGTAAAGTCATTGTTTTTTATTATTATTATTATTATTATCAATAAATGCCACTTTGTTCAATACTTTGTTATTTTAATGCAGTAATATTCAAAATATGTATAAGTGTGGCCAAACTCTTTGAGGGCCACTGTGTTTTAGAGCTTTGTCAGGTTTTGTACATTGTTTAGTTTCAGTTGTATTATAACATTTAAAAGTCCCCACAGAAATATTTTCAATTTAATATGAATAAAGTTCAAATGAATTTGAACAAGAAAGTGTGTGGTTTACTACCATTAGAATGCGTGCAGTAATGTTTGATCATACAAATGAAGTCTCCTAAAGACCAGCTTTAAATAAATTGCATTTATTTACCTTTCATATTATATAAATGAATCCTCTTTGTTTTATCAAAACGTAAAAGACTGTCGCTCATGTCTTTTATCAATATAGCATCAGACAATATCAAAATCTATATTCTGTGACAGTGAATTAATCTGTTTTGGAGTATTAAAAGCGGGTTGTTGCTGATGCAATAAATGTTTTTTCACACACCACGGATTCCACCTCAACAAAGTTATAAAGAATTCCCTAGTTATATGAGTATCAGCAAAGTTATCTTATATTCAACAGAAGTCTTTTGCTGAACTCGGAGACTTTCACTCGAGTCATAAATAAATCACAACTGTCCAATGCTGGGATACCTCTCTGAAGTTTCAGATATTAATACTAATCAGCCAACTGCATGCTGGCTGTTCAACATGTTTATGCAGTGAAACCCAGCTTGTTTTATCCCAAGAAATAGTGTGAATTCGTTGTCAGGATGCTAGTGTGGTGGTCGGTGGTCTGGGCGTTGCTAAGATGTTATGCATGGTCTTTAACATGAAGGGCATTAGGTGCGTCTCCCGTACAACTTCGTATGTAAATAAAAGCCTAAATTCAATCTGTTCTTCATATAAAGTAATTGTCCCTTCGGAAAATTAGGACTTTACGATCTATTTATGAACTTTTTGAAGCGTAAAGTGGTAGGCGTAGTTGCTGTCAATGGAGGGACAGAAATCTCTCAGATTTCATTAAAAAGATCTTAATTTGTGTTCCGGAGATGAACGAAAGTCTTACGGGTTTGGAACGACATGACACATGAGGGTGAGTCATTAATGAAAGAATTTTAATTTTTGGGTGAACTATCCTTTTACCACCATATTACAATGCATCAGTGTAAAAACTTGCTCACGACTGTTTCCCGAAACACGTTGCACCTCTGTTGTTTAGAACCACGTTCGTTTGAACCAACGACTGCACTGGTTTCCTCAAGATTTTCCTATGGGTATTTATCATGTTTATAAAAAATAAAAAAAAGTTCAATTTGTGAGTAAAATAAGGTCTGTGGTAAACACAACTTGACGATACTTGAACACTTTGATCTATAGATTACACACGACACACAGATAACGCGAATTTTGAATAATTTTAACATATGAACATTTGGGTGTTTGCAGTTTAAGTTGTAGAGCAAAACGTTCAAGTATCTTCAAGTTATGTTTACCATAACATAACAGAGACATAAGAGAGCCCCCCACCCCACCTCACCCCCGCTGTTAAAAAAGTAACTCAGTAACTTTTACTCTGAGTAGGCAACATTTTAAATGAGCTACTTTTTACTTTTACTTGAGTAGATTTTTAGACCTGTAATTTGACTTGTACTTAAGTAAAATTTTATTGAAGTAATAGTACTTTTACTTGAGTAGAATATTTTAGTACTTCCACCTCTGGGAAAATCTTGAGGAAACCTGTGACAAATTAGTATTCTGGGTCATATTTTTCTAGGCCAAAACCCGAAAACCAGTTAGCATTTTAACACTTCTGCGTCCTTGTTAGTGCGTGCACTTCCCATTCCGGAGACCCCGGATCGAGTCAGAGGGGTTACACTTGTGAACGATGCTTTTGGTAAACCTACCCCAGGTCGTTTAGAAAAATAATAGCAAATTTTTTCCCAAGTAGCTGAGCAATTTGAGATATCGGTAACGTTTAAACGCTGCAGGACTGTAAATATGAGGAATAGTAATGATGCCATAGTCTAATGTTAGGCTTGACCAGGGGCAATGGGACAATGAGTGCATATTGTGAAGAAATTAGGCTTTGAGAAGAAAGAACATTTGTTTATTTAATTTATGTGCAAAACAACTTCTCGTAGAATGAAGTTTCAGCTCACTAAGACAGGCCTGTGTTAGATCTACAGGGCATGCAATTATACAAAATCAGTCTGCATCTACCGCTCTGATGACAGCATTGTTGGACAACAATTGCTATTTAATTGGGGTTGCCACACTGACAGGCATGTTACTTCTTTAACTGTCAGGTGGCTGTGTCATTAAAGCTGTATTGGACATGTTTGTCAAGTCTTAATTATCCCTCGAACATCTTTGCATTCTACCCTGTCCCCTTTTCCCACTTTCATATTTCTCATGCTTTTCTTTTGCAGTGTTACTTTTTTGCAGGAATGAAAGCCTTGACTAACACAATATATTGCTCTAATCAGTTCATCCCACCTTGTCTCATTTGTTACAGACAAGCGTCCTGTCTGAGCTGGATCTGTAGACTAATAATGCCTTTTGTGAAGCATTCGCAACAATTCCCAAAAGACATTTCAAGTATAAAAAAACTCACTTTTGAGTTGTACTTTCCTTATTGTCCCTAAAAGCTCCAATTTCCAAGATATTTCTGCAAATCTGTCAATTAAATGGCCCCAAAAGAATCTTTCTAATATTTCCGGAGTTCATTTTGAATTCACATTCACTTCTGGTTCCTTTTTATTTTGCTTCTTCTGAAAGAGTCCAAGAGTACTTATAAAAAATCAGTAGCTTCAAGGAATAATGGAATCAATTTAGCAACTTTGCTCAAACCCTGCTTTTGCTGAAGCAATTTTCTCTTTTCATGAGGTGGTGTAAATGTCAAGGAGTTGTAGTTTACTGTTGGCTCATATAAAGTACAAGTGTACTATGAAATAGTCTTGTATGTGAATGCAAGTTATTTGTCATAAATGAAACTGTCAGATTGGGTTGCCAGTATCCAATGTAGAGTACCTGCTCTCATGCTCTAGTGCTATTCTCGAGTATTTTGCCCCAGATGGCATGTTTAGACTTTATTTTTCCTCTCCAACATCTCACACTAGAGAGACAGAGATGGAGAGTTGTAATTTCCACAAAGCCCACCAAGTTATGACACAGCATTCTCTATTTCCTTTGTTATAAAACCAGTCCCATACAGTCCATACAGATGCACACCAAACACATTTCTTTTCACACACCAGAATTCACTTTATTGGCAGATAATATTTATAATTATTATTATTAATAATAAATATTGCAACGCTAGAAAACAATTAGCATCTTATTAAATGCAAAACGACAAGTGCCTGGTTGGTCTTGACTCAAAAATTATCCACAGTTCTCATTTAATACAGTTGCATAAAGCATGGGAAAACTGTTTAATGCAAATATTAAACCATATAGTTATTTATTGTTAAATAAATAGGCTTACACTTCTCTATCTTGGTGGCAGAAATGTATTTATTTTGAAAAAATGGGTTGGGACAGAATCCAATGTAAAATCGGGGTCCTGAAACAAAACCATGTATTAAATATATTTTAGAGCAGTGTAAGAGTTTAAAATCTGCTGAATATGTTCTTCTTTATGAACCTATGAACTAATTTGTATCATGCAAGTGCTACAGAAGTGGCGATAAGTAAAATGTGATGTGATCTCTTCAATACTTTTATGCATTCATTAATTAGCTCATTAATTAAACATTAAATGTAGTCACTCATCCTGCAGGGCATAATGTTTCCACAGTGTAGTGATTATAGGGTAAGATTGGATGACCATTAAAGGGTTAAAGGAGGTATATCTGTGTGTTCGCACACTGTCAGTTGCAGGGAATAGCAATTAATAAGTCCCCTGGTAACTGTGGTTCTCCCTTGTCTCTTATTCCTCAGTATCTCAGTGTGAGATCCCATTAATATCATCACAGTCCACACCTCACTGGCATTATCCACATGGGGAACACTTACCCGAGCACCATCCGAACCCTTGGATCCCAAAAAAACACTATAATGTATTTTTTCTTGAACCCTCCCTGGTTTGCATTCATTTGACACCCACAGCAAGCCTTTCCTCACAAATGTTACTGATGGAGCTGTCCGTGGTGCTACTACCTTTGTTTTGTTTTTTGCCACAGCGCTGTCCGTGGTGCTGATAACCCACTGTATATGTATGCCATGCAGGCGTTCCTGACCATTTAAAATTCAAAGGGCCATAAATTAATGAGTTCTTATCTGTGCACCCCTGGCCCTGGTTTCCGGCTCCAGGCCCTGTTATGTCTAATAATGGTGGAATGAGCAGAGGTTGCACGGGGGGTGAGCGAGGGACTCTTTGTGACTGTCACCGTGGGTCCTTGGCTCTATCTCTCAGCTGCAGACAGACAGATAGGAAGCATCACTATGCAGCATGGCGGAGCTGTTTGTCTGGGGTGGTTGTGACACCCTCCGCTTGGGGGTATTTTAATGAGCTCCCCTGGGACGAGCATTAGTCATTTAACATCCTGAGGAGAGCTGGGGCATCCAAACACACACATACCTGTACTGTCCAAAACTCTGGGCGGACACACATACTCATATACACAAAACAAGCATATGAATTCCAGAGAGTGGGCAACAGGTTCCAAAAGTTCTGCTAGTGTGCAGCCTGTTTTGACTGTGGAGATAGGAATGTAAATGGAGTTAAAGTATGTATGTTGGGAATTATTGTCAAATAGATCTTACTAAAACACAGTTCATATTTCACAGTTCACATATTTCACTCTAAAATAAAAGGGGGGATATGTGTATACACTGTATATTACTATGTATATTTTATTATTAATACTATTTTCCACAAAAAAAACACAAAAAAAAATCATTACCATGATGCAGACAGTCATTTTACTTTTAAACATGGGTCATATTTAACATTCAAGCATGAAAACCTATTCTAGTAGATAGACTTTGAAAAGGGGGCATCATTTCCTTTAAGATTGTGTTAATGTGTCAAAATCTGAATTTTATTGATGAGAAACATAAAACAAATATTCTATTTTTCATTATACAGTATATCAAAGTCATAATCAGCCTTTGAATATGAAAAATGGTTACTTATCAAGTCTTGTCATTTTACTTTTAAAGAGAGGTCATATTTCACTCTAAAATGAAAAGGAAAAAAATATAGATGGATGGATGGATAGATAGATGGATAATATTAATTTGGGTGTGAAATATGACATTTACTTGGCAGGTTTCTTGAGATTTATCCATGTATCTATCCATGCATTTTTGTTTTTGTTTGTTTGTTTCATAAACCATCCAGCAATACAAATAAAGATTCCTATTAGTATTGTTGACTGTCATTTCTGACATGACCAATAATGCACCACAACTATCAGCCATGCAATATGCAGTAGTTCACCGCATAAACAGACAATAGATCTCACCAAGCTGCTCAATTCTGCATAGAGGATTCTGTCCACAAAATCCCTTGTTTTGTTTCCAATCACAAATGTACAATTAAACGTGCGTTTTTTGAGACGCCTGCGCCCAACCTGTGATAGGTTAAATGGCTAGTAGGAGAACAACAAGGCCGGTCGGATTTTGTTTATCTTGGACAAGCTAATTAAAGTGTCACAATTCATTATACAGGCCGTGCCCCACCTTGTCAGATGGAAAATAGGAATATCAATCATTTTGCGCTCCGGCTCAACCTTTTCCCTTAGCGGATCTTATTGGTTGCTGCCGTGTGAGTCCTGTTTGAGGCATCAATGAGGAATGGGTTTCCCCCAAACACATGTCAATTTTCTTTCACTTCTTCGCCTTTGTCAGAACGCTGTCATGCAAGCGTGACCTCCCATACCTCTGAGAGCACTATTGAAGGGTCATTTACCCTTGTGTTGACATCATGACGAGTGGGATATGATGTCGCCTGTTAACCAGAGTGAACTGTCACTCATTTGACAGTTGATTTTCCTGTCTTTATTTACCTCTATTTTTTTCTATTGATGCATTTTTGAACAAAAGATAGTTTACATATCCTACAAACACAAAAGCAAACAGCTTACTTGATATCATCTGTACTAGATAAGTGTATAGTTTCATTTTACATGTAAATACTTGTTTGGTGTCAGACATATGTGCAAACTCACAGCTCCGACAAGCGATTACTGTCCACTACAGGTTATGGAGAAGTGTTTTGCTGTATACTATTTTTGGAAGCAGAGACAGTATTGGTTTGAGAATGATAATGTAAGAAATTCATGGGATAATCTACCTAACAATTATGTCTTTTGGAGAATGTGAAAGATTTTAGATCTTTAAAATACTCTGTGAAATATTAAAAAAAAAGAGGTCCTATTACATTTTCAACTTTCTGAACATGTTGCTGTTTAAGCATGAAAAAGGTCTGCAAAGTTACAAAGCAGTCTCAAGTCTCTCCAAAAGTAGTTATTCTCTATATCAGTTCTCGCTGTTTCTGAACTCCCTGAAATGCCTCGATTGTAGTCTTGAATTTTCTTCCGGGAACAATATCTCTTATTTAAATATTTCCCGCCCAAGGCATATGCAAAATAGAGGGGCGGGCCTGGTGGAATTGCATTAGTGTGTTGAAACTTGCAGTTATGGCAAGGGGCGTGACATTTCCCAAACACACTCAAAGCGGTTGGCCAATCACAATACACTGATCCAGCCGGCCAATCAGAGCATGTTGCACTTTTCAGAAAGAGGGGCTTCATAGAGACAGGAACTAAACAGGGGTGCGTATCCCAAAGCCAACTATGGTCAAAAGTTCTGTCGTTACCAATGGAGTTTAGCGTAAATTGCGATCATAGTTGGCCAACGAAGCTTTTGGGAAACGCCCGTAGAGCGTTTCAGACAGACTGGGAAAAGAGGTGCTGCAACAGTGTTAAATGTGTGAGAAAAAAAAAGTTTACATTCAAGCATGAAAACCTATTCTAGTAGATAGACTTCGAAAGAGGGCATCATTTCCTTTAAGATTGTGTTAATGTGTCAAAATCTGAACTGTATTACTGAGAAACAAATATTCTATTTTTCATTATACAGTATATCAAAGTCATAATCAGCCTTTGAATATGAAAAATAGTTACTTATCACTACACTGGTCAACTATTAAAGTGGAACTGTTTTTCAGTCATCCAGACACCAAAAGATTGATGTTTTTACAGCAGCCATAGGCAATATCAGACAGAACTACCAACCACTGTTATACTGTAAATCACACAAATATCTGCAGAGCAAGCACTGACGAAGCACATCCTTGTTTTATTGTCCTTCTCTTTTGGCATGTTTTGCATGCATTGCATTGTTCAGGGGTAAACATCTTCAGGTGAAGTGGAGTGGAGTGGAGTGATAAGTCACATAATTATCATAGTAATCATTTTCAAAGAGAGACGGTTTATTTATGTGCTATTTACTGAATCAGTTGTCAGGTATGAGTAAAAGACAGAAAAGTAGAAATAAAAATAAAACTCTGACCATACCTGAGAAAGTTTTGTGTAACCTTAAAAAGAAAGATGCTGACACTTTCCTATAAAACTCAAGCCAGGTGTAAGAAATAGGGTCATAAATTGTTTTCATTGATTCTGTCATTGCAATCTTGTAAAACACACTATTTCATAATGGAATTCTTGTATATAATCCTTGCTCTTTATGTCTGTTGTCTGAAATAGAGAGATGTCTGTTCAGACTTGATAAAAGTACAAGATCAAAAAGCTCAGAAACAAATAATAAAGGTTCTTCATTGGCATCTATGAAGACCTTTAACATCCATGGAAGCTTTCCATTGCGTAAAAGACTTTTTTATTGTGGAAAATGGTGCTTTAAATTATGAAGATGTTCTTCACACCAAGAAAAAAAAAAGAAGGTTATTTTAAGAAGTGTTCTTTGGGGAACCTAAAATGGTTCTATGACATCACAGAGAAAACACTAGTTTTTTAAAGAAGAAAAGTTTAACGATTTGGATGATTAGTCCTCTGCTTGTGCAAGTGCTTAAATAAGTGTCTAATCAGTTCACGTTCAGATATATTTTCATTATCGGAGAAATTCATTAACATATTTGATGGCTCTGCTCTCTGAGACACTGCAAGTACCACTTGTACTCAAAATAATTATTTTATTATGCTGAGAATTCTCATAAGAGCATATCAGTTTAGAGAAGATCATGAATCAATCATAGAAACTTGGAGCAAGTATACTTACCATATAGGTGAAATTTAATCTAAATTTTACTGTTTTCCCAAGTACAGTATGTATCTTATATCTATCAACCTTGATGCACTGCACCAACCAAATTTCAAGCTCTCGCCTCTTTGGCTTCTCACAGTTGTCCTAAATTCATTATTTGCTGCGGGCTGGTTCAGTTTTTCACACTAATACACCAAAAAACAGCTCTTCCTTCAGGGAACGGGGTTATATTAGTAACCTAGACATTACTTGCTGCCTCTTTGGAATTGATTGTGAAATTTACTAGCAATTTCTGCGTGAAAATTTATTCTACATTAAAGTTTTTCTGTGTAACAGAACACAACAGAAATGCGTGAAAGAAAATGTGAAAAAGAGACATGTAAACATTTAGATATTTAAGTCAAATTAGTATTATTAGCTTATTCTGGGTGAATCAGAATGTAAACATTAAGCTATAAAATAAAAGCTGTGTTGCCTTTGTCATAGCAAGTCTTTTCATATTTTAAACTTTGTATGTAATATGGACATTTAGTTTTATTTTTACTTCTGGGCCACTTGTTTTTCTCCCTGCTCTTTTTTGATCAAAATAAAATGTTCTCTGATCAAACCTAGGTGTGCTAGTGGTTGAAAAAGCTGAAGCCTCAAAAACAAGCAGTAAGCACAGCTATGAATATACTCTTCTTTGCATTTATACTGAATGAATAAATGGAAAATAGCAATTTTCCTGCTCTGAGAGAGTTCTACTGAGGTCTAACATCAGTGCCTGATGTTTGAATGAGTCTTCATGAATCGCT
Organism: Semotilus atromaculatus; assembly: GCA_031834385.1. NCBI lineage: Eukaryota > Metazoa > Chordata > Actinopteri > Cypriniformes > Leuciscidae > Semotilus > Semotilus atromaculatus. The sequence goes on along the minus strand of JAULUF010000023.1, from coordinate 18,307,291 downwards.
CTTCTAAAGGCCCGGAAGATCATCAAGGGCGCAATTAATTATGTTCACAGTATCGTGAACAGATACTTTGATTAAACTGTTGCAATCAGACATCTCGCCATCAGTGAAACATGCGAGTCGTCTCACGCCTCACACTGAGAATGCACCATAGGCTAAAATAATCATTACTGAAGTGAAACTGATCCCACTTACCCCTCAAGTCTCCGTAAAGACGCACTGCCAACCTGCGCAGAACATTTGCTCGTCGGATAAGAGGCTCTGATTCATTTTTGCTGACCTTAGGGGGTCTAATATATAACTCAAATACGTTTTTGTCAGTCCTTTGTTGCTGATTAATCATTGTTCTACAGAATTCATGTAAATAGGTGTTGAAATCGTATGTAGTTGTGTGTGACTGAGCGTTGACGCAAATGATCTTCAAATCTATGGTCTCCAAGGTGGTTAGGCAATTACCAGGTCAAAAGACTTGTAATATGACTTGTCTCTTAATGTAAGTATGGGATTTAAACCATTTGATTTTACGCCAGACTTTTGATCAAATAAATACTAAATAAATAGCACACCTGTCCTCAATAATCTGCCTGATATGAGGTATCATTAGAGACAAGATGGTTGGAAACACTTTACAATTAGGTCTCATTAGTCACCGTTAGATAATGCATTAACTAACAATGAGCAATACATTCGTTACCAAAAGTTTAAAACTTAGAGTTAAACTTTTAAGCAAGGTTACATTTTTATGGGTGTGTTCACACTTGACAGTAGTTTGGTTCAATTAAATAGATATCTGGTGCGATTGCTCTGTTTGTGTGCTTCATTTGATTAAGTGTGAACGCTGCCATCAAATTAGACAACACAATCTCATGAAAGTGTGTATCTAGAGCATGAATGCAAATGATACGCACTGTAAACCCCAGGGGGGGTGTGGAGTGCGTGCGTATTACACGCCATAAAGTGTGTATCATATGCACGCGTAAACTGCGTATCATATGCACGCATAAACTATTTTTGGCGTATAAATGGTATGAGAAATTAAATTTGTGCTATAGATACGCACTTTCATGAGGTCGGGCTAAAGGGTGGGACTCTGTCCCCTTCCAAACAAACTCTGGTGCTGTCTAACTGAAATATGAACGCAACATGGAGCAAAGACACAAAATGCGACTCTAAAAGGAGGGTGAAGTCCAAGCGGCGAAGAAGAAGGGGATGAGATTTGTAGGGGCGTTCCAAACCAAAGTGAACAACTGAATCCCTTTACAATGGGCCATTCCACACATCTGTTAGCAAAGGGTACATGCCATGGTCACTTTAAGGAAGAAATGTTATTGTTTATGGCCATATGGCCCAGGTTGAAGTATCCTCACAATTCATTTTAAAGCTAGATGCAGAAGAGTTCGAGTTATTTTGTTTTGTTTTTTGACATTTTTGTCATAAATTTCATATTAATTTAAATAAGTTTCAGAAAATAAATGCATTGTTGCAATGCATCACAGCATTGTTTTGGATGTTCAGTAGGTTCCATTGCAAAACTGACGTTGTATAAGCATGTTTTGTTTGTTTGTAAGGGTTTTTTTTTATTTTTTTTATTTTGTATCTTTAGGATCGGTGTTAAAAATGACAGTGTGAACACCAAGCAAACCAGGACTAAATGTATTATTCCCTTTCAATATCGGTCTCTCAACGTTATGTCATCGATGACGCTGTCTAATCACTAGCCAAGTTGTTACTTATTGTTTACTCACTTTGCTGGGGGAAGTTTGTGTAAGCCAAATGTGCAGATTTAGTGCAAATACTCAACTCGTCATCGTGGTATATATTAAATACAGCGTAATGCGCAGAATCTCTGCATCTAACTTACTTGAACATGCATATATCTCGACAAAACAACAGCGTGCTTGTTCATTTGCATTGAAGCATTAAAAAGCATTTGGTTAACAGAAAAGACATTGTTATTTTTCAACATATTACACTTTTAAAACACATTTTTGGTGAAAAGGTTGAGGATGAAAGAGGAAGAGAGGAGATGGCTGGATGACAGGATTTAGTTTGAATAAGAAATGCATAAGGAATGCATGAAATACAAATTATATATGCTGTATGTGAGGTAGTTAATCTGGTTTATTTCTTTTTTTTTGTCTTTTTTTTTTTTTGGCTAGTAGAAGTTCTGAACGGCGGCCGGTAACCTAAAAAAATTGGTCATTGCGTGAAAAAGTTTATTTCAAACCCTGATTACAAGGATACGTTCCAGCGACCAATAATGTCTTGGAAGCCTTGTTCAGTCTGCGCTGGACCTATTGAGCTTCCCAAGGGAGACAAGATGTATGTCTTTTGCCTAAGCCCTGAGTCCCGTTTTGGAGCATGATGTGCTTATTGGTGAGCTCACGCCTGCTCAGCGCCCACATACCTCCTACTCCACCGATCCATCATTGAGTGTGAGGACTCCCTACCAGCCCTCTTCATAAACGAAAAGAAAATGATATCAATGAAACTTAAATCAATTACATTTTTCAATGAATGAAACATTTTTACTTGATTTAAATCTAGCAGGGAAGCCCTGGTAGGAAATCCTGCATCAGTTCCACTCCGATTAGCCGTCAACCATGTAGAAGAACGGCCACTGTCACACAGAAGCCAAGGTAATTTGCTCTAATAGCGAGACAACCCTTGGTCTGTTTAGAGTAATGAATACACAGAGTGAGCCAGAGGCCAGCGAGCGTGAACAGCCTAGGAAACAGGCCAGAAGGACCTGTGAAGTCAAGCTTGTAAATACAGACTAGCATCTTCTTCCTATTCTGGAGCATTCTTTGAAGGTTACAACGAGGTTCTGCATTTAAAAATGAAACGAGATTCATCAAAAAAATACATTTCTTACAGTTTGTGTGTTTTGTTTCCTGACGTTTAAGTTAAATTTTCCATAATCTAACCTTCTCTGTAACTTGTTTTGCCTTCTTTGTCTGAATATGAATGTAATAACTTCAGATTTGAGTCCAACAGAAATAAAGAATTCATGCAAACCTGAGCAAATTGGTTATGTAAATATTGTGGCACCAAAATGAATTTTGACACTGAAGCCACACTTAAACAAATGAATTTCATTGCATTAGATGAGAAAATATCAAAGCACTGAGGAATCTGCAAACTGATTTTCTCACTGACATCTTCAATTTTCTGGGCACCTTTTTCTTCCTCCTTTTTTTTTTTGTTTTTTTTTTGTTTTACATTGGTTGTGTGTGAGCTGTGACAAACAGCTATGAATGTGTATGGACATAATCGTCATGTAAGTGTGTTTATTCATTTGGCAGACGATTTAATCTAAAACAATGCATTCAAGCTATACATTTTATCAGGCTTGCAAGAGTTCATTTGGAATCAAAACCTGACCTTGTCATTGCTAGTGACATGCAACAGTTAAGCTGCCAAATGGTCAAGATGCACAAAACAACATAGCATAAAAACATTATATATTTCAATTTATGTTTGGGCCACTATCAGAGAGTTTTTGTGGTACTGGATGATGATTATGTTAATGCAGTCTCAGCAAGCCGTTCACAGCCTCCAGCAAGGAAATTACACCGCAAGGAAATAATTAAAAGGAGTCTTTCTTCAACACCAGTATTGGTCTCACAAATTATACATGAAACATCAAGCTTGAAAAATGCTGCTTCAATAGATTTTAAGGCACAAGCCAGTGTGCGTCATCTAGCACTGGTATAACTTCAGCACAAGTTTTTAGAAGATTATTAAAATGGTGCAGACCTCTGTGAAATTTTAAGTACCGGTAAATCTGTTTCTTGATAGATTTGCATTATGTTTTTTAACTTTTTGCATGCAATTATTATAAATAAAAATAATAATGAATCAATATCTTGCTTTTAATAGCCCTTAAAAAATCATTGTGTAAATACATGTATAATGCATGAGTTATTATAATGAAATTGATAATTAAAAATATAGAAAAGTTAAAAAATAAAGTAAAATAAATAATACAAAATCAAACATTGTGTGTGTGTGTATATATTGTTGTTGTTTGTATTTAAAAAAAAAAATTTACTTTATTTAATCATTCATTTAAATGCATTATTTATTTATTTCATCAGACAACATGACTACTTTTGAGTTTTGAATGGTCACGGCATCAGCATGAAGCTAACTGGAACAAGCTAAACCCTGACAGCCAAAATGTGGGCCAATGTGGATGTTAAATGACTAATTTTGCACTGAAAACAGGCGTTTAGGACATCCTTTATCATATTAATTACATTGTTAATCCATTAAAACATTGCATTATACAATGGGAGAACTGCCGTTGCTGATCAATACCTCTCCACTCAGCATTTTATGAGGGCGATATTGTGGTAGATGAGCCATTCCCGAGAGCTAGATCACTGGAGATGCAAGGCAGCGTTCCTATTACAAACCACTGAAGCAACTCAGCCTCTATCCTGAGCCAGCTGACAACCACCTTATATATGGCAGTCACCCCAAACCGCACAGGCAAGCATTTAATTATAGTCTTAGGTCAGCAGAGTTGAACGCCGCTGGTAAAGGCATGTCATGTAGACATACGGTGGTGGCATCCTAGTACGCCCGGGCTGTAAGACGAGTAGTATAGCGTTCGCGATTCGAGGATAGATGGGGATTTCATGTGGAAAACGTGGACGGAATCGTGGAATCCAGTCATAAATATGGAATTTACAGTATAACACGGGATGTCACGGAATTTGGCAGATTTTGGAGGAATATCAAAAGAAGGGCTTTACACTTACACTATTGTCTGTGAATATTAAAGCCCAATGGGGATGGAATTTGGAAAATTCCATGGGCCTTAAAAATTAAAAAATTGTTACACTTTTAATAAATTGTTATTAAAGGCCCACTGAAGTGCCTTGTAACGCGCAGCATTTTTCAGTGTGTTGACGGAATATACTCTATACATGAAGACAGGGTGGGACATATCGAACAGCTCCTCCCCTTTTTTAAACGGCCAATAGCGTTTCGCTAAAAATTTAAAGTAAAAAAAAATGTATTTCATAGGATTCCACACATGTGCGTTGTGATGGCATCCTAAGTCTCAAGCATTGTGAGACATTCAAGGCTAAGCTTTGAATGATTGGAAAAAGCTATAATTCACATATAGCCACGCATTCAGAAAATGACAAGTGCGGTAGCTTATCACTTCAAAAGCTTGCATAAAGGTTACCAACAATTGTTTTAGGAGAGGAAAAAGCAATCTGTGTTTTGGTATTCAGGCTATATCTGTCGACAACATCTATTGGGAAAAATGTCTCCCTATTAGCATGCAAGCGGTGGATGGCCGCCTCATCTGTCAGGCCCTCAGAGGTGTCCCCGGGGCATGCTCATGGTCAACATCCCCTCACAGGTGGAGGGGAAGCTGACACTCACGTCAGAACGGGCCAAAGCCCCCTCGGCTGTTCAACACATTCTGCAGCACTTATGCAGATTGGCTCTGAGATGTAGTTCAGGAAGGGTCTGCATGAGAATTGTTCATTAGTCGAACACACACACAAGCCCAAAGTTTGAAAGTGAAAATGGTACCTTTCTTTACTGGTGAGAAGTAACCGTGAGTAAACATGTTAATTAATACATTAACTAATGTTAACAAATGAGAACTTGTGTTTTTATTTAAAGATATAAATCCCCTAAGAAATAATATGGACAGAGATACAAGTGAATCAGAAATGACACAGCAGTTTCATACAATTTTCATTAAAAGTGAAATATTTTCACTGGCTCTTGATCATCTTTCAAGCCAACAGTGCTCTTGGACTGTTTACTGGCTTGGATGCTACATTATGCAAATGATAAATATCAGTTATCAATGTACACTGTTCATAGGCGAACAACTAAATGTGTTCAATAGGGGATTTACCGCAATAACCAATATGATTTTACAAACTGGGTGTTTGTGAGTTGATGAAGTAAGGAATCATTGACGACAGGCCGTTGAATTATTAGATTATAATGCACACCAGAGAGAGAAAGAGATATGTGAATACCCGAGTCTCTACAGTTTTCGGCAGCAGTGTCTTTACTATTAGCGAAACTGTACGTTTATCTGCTTCAAAAACAGCGCCGTTATTACCTGGAAATGTCATGTTGTTAAACTATTTTACTGATAAACTCGTTTCTGTGCGAGTGTGTCCGTACTGAATGAGTATGAATGTGTGTGTGTGTGGGGGGGGGAGAGAGAGAGAGAGAGAGAGAGAGTGCTTTCTGTACATAATACAATTTAATTTGGTAAATTTGAGGCAAAATAATTGCACACATTAGAACATTCTTCAACCAATCAGATTCAAGCATTCAACAGCCCCATATAGTATAAAATAAATAATCAAAAACCTGTACATTTAGCATAATAAAAACAATTTAAAAAAGATTTAAAATAAAAACAATTAAAGAAAGATAAAATATTTTGTTTACCTGCATGTCATTTGACCAGAACCGACACCAGACAACTGTGAATATGCAAGTTTGTTTTTAAAACTAACTTAAATTATTAGTAATATATAATATAAATATTATATAGTATAATATATAAGTAAATATTATACATCAAGTAGAAATATTTTAGGCCAACGTTTGGGAATCGAGGATTAACACCTCAAATATCCCTGGAGCCTTCATCTCGGGTGAGTGTGCATCATTTTAAAGGGAAGCATTCTAAAAAGGTTCTCTCAAAATTATGAATACACATTATTCCATTAACATTAATAGAACGTTCATTCAAAGTTATCTGGTCTTTAATAATGTTATTTTATCATGCAATTTAAATGGGAACGCTAGCAAAACATTTTTAGAACATGTTGTTAGCTGGGAAACTTCTTTAGAGTGCACCTTTAAGATGTCTTACTCCCTTCCTGAACCCAGAGCTAAAATCAAAGGGAGAAGAGAAAGGGAGTCTGAAGTTGATTGTGAGCAATGGCTGGAACACTTAGGAGTTAGACAGCAGCCATGCTGGTTTGCGTCTCGCTTCTCTTCATCTGGCCTCCTGTGGTGTTCCACCACCATAATGCTCATCATGACGGGACCTCTTGACTGGGCACGAAAGACCAGCAGGAGAGTGAGGAACACTGCTGAGACCTCGGCTCTAAGTTCTGTCCATAACAACAGCATCCACAGGGGTGGCTTCAAGCCACAATGCTGAGAGTAAACTGAAGAGTGGGACAGAGATTTAGGAACTAAACATAACTGAGAGCCAGTGCCTGCTTGTTACATCTGACCAATCAGCGGTGTGTCCTTCATGCCAGCGAGTTCTTGTGGACTTGGTTTGACTGAAAAGGACCACAGCAGCGGTGTTGGGTCTTGTGGACGTTCCACGTGGAGCTCGACCCTCGCTGTGAGCTGAGGTTCGTAATCAAGAGTGTCTGGCTTTTCAGCCATCATCAGCCCTCATCCTGCTGTTTTACTGATTATTAGCAGACACATCAATATAGAACGTCTGATCAATCAAAATCAGGTTGACGACAGAAGAATTTTACCATAGCGACAGTCGCAGTTAGTCCAGAACAATCAATAAGGGAATATCAGATATTTTTTTAATATATGATATTCAAATATTAAGTATTCATTTACATAAAGTGGAAATGCAGTTTCTTATGTTCACCAAGGCTGCATTTATGTGTCCAAAAAATACAGTAAAAACAGTGATATTGTGAAATATCATTACAGTTTAAAATATGCTAACTGCTTTCTATTTTAATATATTTTAAAAGCTTATTTATTCCTGTGATGCAAAGCTGAATTTTCAGCATCATTACTCAGTCTTCAGTGTCACGTGATCCACGTGAAGTCATTCTAATATGCTGATTAGCTACTCATTTCTGTAACACTTCAGTTTACACTTACTGTAATCTATAATAACTATAAATTATGCTAAATTAACCCTAAACCAAACCATAAGCCTTACTCTATAAGTACGTGTGGTTAATGATTATTACTCTGTTCTTCAATATAAGTAGGACGGACACCTTAAAATAACCAAATATTTCTAATTATTACCAATACTGACACAGTACTGTGATGCTTGTAGTGAAAGCCATGGTACAATAAAAGTACAGCCTTTTTTTAACATAAATCTTTTGTAACTTTATAAAAGTTGTTGCTGTCAAATTTACGCAATTGAATGCATTAATGCTGAATAAAAGTATTAATTTCTTTTAAAAAATATGACTAAACCCAAACTTTTAAATGATAGTTCTTGACTTGATATGACTGTTTCCTCTTTCAGTGTAATCCTATAGGATTTTTTACATTTATTTATTTATTCGCTTCTTTTGCCATGTCAAATCACTTAAAAGTAACAGCCTGTCTCAATTTTTACAATTTAAAGTATCATTCATGTCTGCAGCACAAACGTTTCAGCAACGTTTAATCGATTAGATGAGGTGAACATGTTTGTAAAGAGTAGCTTCTTCCACCTCAGATCTGTTGCGAAAGATCTGGAAATTGTCATCCACGCACTAATCTCTTCTAGACTGGACTACTGTAATTCGCTGTATGTCGGTCTTCCTCAAAGCACTCTATCTGGGCTTCAGACGGTCCAAAATGCAGCAGCCAGATTGCTGACAGGAACAAAAAAACGGGAGCATATCACTCCGGTTCTTGCTTCATTGCACTGGCTCCCTATCAAATTCAGAGTTGATTTTAAGGTCCTTCTGTTTGTATATAAGGCTATACAAAAATCAGCCCCAGATTATATCTGTGAACTTATCCAGCCATATACAACCTCTAGGTCATTAAGATTTTGTAACCAGCTTATTTTATCAGTCCCTCGTTCACGTTGCAAATCCAAAGGCGACAGAGCGTCCAAACTTTGGAACAGCCTATACCCTTTAATATCAGGGCCTCTCCATCGCTTTTAAATCTAGTTTAAAGACTCATTTTTATACTCTTGCTTTTGAGTGATGCTGTGTATGTTACACCGCGGATATGTATGTGTATGTAGAAATGTTCTTTTATTCTATTATTAGCTTTCTCTATTATCTGTAAAGCACTTTGGATCAACAAACGTTGTGTTTATGTTGTGCTCTATAAATAAATTGACTTGACTTGACTTGATAGTCAGTGCATGCACTAACAAATTAAATTTCAGGGTTAAGAAGTATTTCTGCATTTTTATTAATGTTAAACATGTTCACCCTTGGCTTTTAAACATGCATGAATCTTGACCTTACCTGCAGTAGAAGGCTATATTTGTATATCTGACCGAAGAGACTATTGTTCGAGTTGAGGGTTTGCTCTTATGTTGGTGCACTATTTGTGAATTGTACCTTTTATAAAGACATTTCTTATCTCCCAGGCCACAGAATAACCAGTAGAGTATGAAAGAAATGTCCAAAACACCCATTTAAAGCAGGTTCTTAAACAATGAAAAAGCATTGGTTTTAACCAAAAGGATAGATTGCTTTAATTCTTTAAAGTTTGGTTATATGAGTGAGTAAAAAGAAGCAAAATAATGTTGAAAAACAACTGGTTGTACAACTTCACCATTTGTAGCCTACCAAAATATTGTTAAAAGAGCACACGTGATGTATTTTAAAAATGTGAGCTTATCTTTCTTTTCTTATCTTTCTTTACTTCCATTATGCCCCTTTTTACAAGACGTAATACAAGTCCCAGTTGTCCCCAATGTGTCTGTGAATTTTCAGCTCAAAGTACCTTCCAGTTCATTTATTATACCATGTTGTAAATGCCTATTTTTGAGTTGCAGCAAAAACATGCTGTTTTCGTGCATGTATCTTTAAATGCAAATGAATATAATATAGAATATAATCCTATAGAGGGCGGAGCCTGTACAGGATACTCTGCCAAAAAAAAACGAACAAAATATCTGTTTGGTTTTGATAATCATCTCTGTCGCAGCCATGCTCACGTGAGATTGCCGTTCTTCGTCATCATGAAAGTTATTATTTGCATGCGTTTTAATATAAATTTAAACTTCTGATATATGGTTTTCTGAGTGCACACATCCGAAGCGCAAGCACCATGCACTGTCAGACGGTGTGTCACGTGAGTATTAAAGTTTTCTTTCACTCTTATTACGGTCAAAAACACACAACGTTCACAAACACAGTTGGTTATGTCTGTGAATGTAGAAATCACATGTGTATATACAGTACTATTGCTGTATATGCTGTGAATCAAATAACAAAAGAAAAACAGAAAATCACTTACTACTGTTGATTGACTAACTAGTAGCTTTAAAAAGAAGACATTTCTTACTTGAATGCTGCCGTTTAATGATCTGGCAAGGAGATAAACATGGCGGACTGTGTACAGTTCACTCAGGGGAGGAGCTATGCTAATAGGGCAGATTCCACGCCAGTTGTGGGCGGGGCCTGTGCAATGTGACATCATGTTGGAGCAAGTTCCTGAACGGCTTTATGGGAAAGCCTTTATGGTGGAAATAACAAACGGAGTAGATGGATTTTGATTGTGTACACACTACACACACTGCAGACACAGTGTGTTCAAAAACAATCCAAAAGTGAATTTTGCATATAGGACCCCAACCTTGCATATAGGTTAACCAACGCTGCTCCATATATGCCACTAAATTGTAGGTGAAAAACAGAATGTGAGCTGAGGATATTATGTCCCATCTCAAGGGAGAGGATTTGTGAATGGAAGTGAAGTGACACAACTGACGCCGTAAGTCACATAACAGTGTAGCGGATGTACGTCTGAATTTCATTCATGCCACACGCATTCATACTATAGAACATTGGCATGCTGTGTGTAGAGCGGTATCAACACAGGATCACGGATCCAAGATGTCTAAAGCAGAACAATCAAATTACATGAGCCTGATGGAAAGAGAAAGATCCTGCTGAGAGATTTAGGGTGGCTCTAAATGTTCAGTGCTCTCTCAACACAGACAGATAAACAGTCGATGCACAAGGGCCCGTTCAGGCATGAGCAGGGCTAAATGTTCAGGTTTAATAAAGCCCACCACTAGTGCTATATGGCCATTAATCAGACTCTAGCTAAACAGAGAGGCTTCTAATAGGAATTTAAAGCAGTGTTTAGAGTACCTGCAGCCAATAAAAGTTGTAGCAGTCATCTTTCACTGTGCGTTAGATCCTCTCAGACTCATGTTTTATTTGGCCAAGTCACATTTGCTTGAATAGGGGAAATAATGGAATTCCATGTGTCTTGTGATTGTATTGAGAATGTATTATCAAATTGTTGCACAACCTCCACAACAATTCAAGAATATTAATGCAAGATTTTTTTTATTATTATTTTGGTCATAGTCTGATCATTTATTTGTCATGAACACATTAAGCCAACAAAATACACAACATGACATGACTGAGTTTATCTATGTTCACAGGAATATTATTTGAACTGCCATTCAAATTTAAAAGTTTTTAATGTTTTTCAAAGAAGTCTCTTATGCTCACAGAGAATGCATTTATTTGAGAAATAATAATAATAATAATGTTAAAAATAACGGTTTTGTATTTTAAATGTATTTTTTAAAAATGTAAATCATTCCTGTGATGGCAAAGCTTAATTGTCAGTATCATTCCTCCAGTCTTCAGTGTCACATGATTCATTCTAATTTGCTGATTTGCTGCTCAAGAAAGAAACATTTCTTATTATTATCAATGTTGAAATGTTGCTTAATATTTGTATGGAAACTTTGATGCATTCCATTTTAAGTTTTATTTCTACTTTATTTGAAAAATAAATCTTTTGCAACATTATAAATGTTTTTACTGTCACTTTTGATCAATCTAATGCATCCATGCTGAATGAAAGTATTAATTCCTTTAAAATAATACCCCAAACTTTCTATCTGCAGTGTATATAAGAATGTAAATGTGGTCAACGACGAATATTCTTATTTTCATCAGAATTTGGTCATATTGCAATTGTGATCATATCTTGTAAACATCAACTCTTATCGTTCTATTAACGATAAGTAACATGTCTGCTTTTATATCTGCTACACTTTATTTTGTTACTCATAGTAGAATGTCTAAAGTGGGCCGTTAGAATAAAGTGTAACCCAATGAAATATCAAGCCCACACCCATTGCCTTTTAACCCAGATGACTGAAAACTGTAAGAAGAGTGTAAAAACGATAAGAGATGAACTTGTGTGCTTGAGACAATTACAAAAACAAATGAGGACAACTTGTCGTGCTGAAAGTTTTCAGTGACTGCAGAGGTTCAGATAACTATGTGAAGTGTTTCCCCTGGAAGACAGACGATGACTAATTTTACACCACAAAGGAGATTTTCAAGTTTTAGTATGCAGACTGTGATGTAACACATCAAAACACTGTTCAGAGCTGACGCCACTGATTCAGTGTTTGAGTCTGACTTTCTTTAGAACAAGGGGAAAGTTGGACTAGTTCAAGAGTCACTTCTTCCCCCAGGATAAAGCAAACCTAATCACCTTCAGTTCATTGCCATATTCCAAAGAAATGTGTCCTTCATATGAATGCATATGCATGAATTTCATATAATGACTACAAGAAATGTAAGCATATGCATAGATCTTATATCATTTTAACGAAGGGATCGATCTTTATACTTCAGACTGCGTTTAAAAAAAAAATGTCTCCTGAGAAAAAGGTCTTAATCTCACATTTGTCTCTTCTAGAGTTTCAGAACAGATCTTAAATGTCACGAACAGATCTCAGATTTGTGAAGATGAAAGAGCGAGTTCTGAGCAGGAAAGTTTTCCTTGGGGTAAGTAGTACACTCCGTACAAATTTATCCTATGAATGTTTAAATGTGTTGGAATACCTGATACATAAACATTTGCACTGTGTCTCCTGTTACTTTAATCAAAATGTAAGATAACTGACAACTGATGTTTTATTGCATTAATTGTAACACTATATGTACTGATCTACAATCAAAGTAACTTAGTTACAATCGAAATTGACTACTGACAAATATGTGAATTAAAATATAAAGCATGTGGATCTATCAATGTTCCGTCAGTGTTCCAGATCAACTCCAGAGCCATCCGGACATTATAAAACATGACAGTATTGGCAGGTCCCCAGATAGAGAAGTGCTTAGCTTTCACAAAGTAGGATTTGTAATAGTCTTCTATACTTCTATACCAAGCTCATATTGAGCGCTTGTGACACATGAAACTGCCAGGCCATGAAGAGAAATAACTACTGTCAGCTTTCATCCGAGCTTCAAAAGATTTAAACCCCAGTGGAGAGATGGGACAGAGCACCGAAGAAGCGGAGCAGAGATCCCGTTTAAATGCGGTGGGACACTTTGTAATTCAAAATCATTGTTTTATCAATTCCAGGTCCAAGCTACTACAGAGCTGGCAACTCAGTTACTTGTAAGTTTAATTTTAATTTTTTTTATGTAATTAATTCTATTTCATTTTACATGTATGTGATAATCAATAGTATTTTAAAAGTATATCATTTTTTATATAGTTTTTAGACAAATATGAAATACTCTATTTTACTGTAAAAATAAATGTGTGTTTCATGTCGCTAATATGTGAAAATTATTTTTAGAGTTTTAGATATTTTTTTATTAAAATTTTTTTTAATATAATATAATAAGATTTCAAATAAATTTTAGTGCATTACTTTGAAAACATGATTTAATGAATGAATGAATAAATAAATATTTAGATTTAATTGAATTAATTGAGCAAAATTCAAAATAAATCTTCTACATCTAAATATTTATTCATTCATTCATTCAATCATGTTTTATTTTAACATATATGGTAAAATATTACAATTATTTTCAGAGTTTTACAAATTTCTTAATAACAAAAATATTATTTTAGGAATTTTATGCACTAAAATATGTAACAGGTTTACATTTTATTTGAAATCTTCTCAACCCTATTTTCTAAGCTTCGGAATTATGTGTTGAAAATGAAACCCTCTGACGTTATTTTCTAAGGGGAAAAGGTACATTGCACCTCGCAATGTTTCCATAATTAATTTCTAATTGATTTTCATTTTCCATCATGTGTGCAGCAGTCTGTGTCTATATTTTTGTGGGAAGTTTGTGGATAAGTTAGAGCTCTTTCTTTTCTCTCTCTCTCCTCTCTGACTGACACTTTGCTCACATCATATCTCACTCTCCTTCCTTGCGGCTCCCTTCCACTTCTTTTCTTTAGCCCATCCCCCCCCCCCCCCCCCCCCCCCCCCCCCTAATTCTTAACGATCCGCCATTTCAACTGAAAGATGAAGTCTGTGATATTAATGTTCCCCGCTAGAGGGAGCCACAGGATTAGGAATACGTTAAGCCTATTGTTTTTCTATCAGTTTCCATGAATGGAGATAAATAGATTGATCTAGTTCATTTGTATACCCGTTGTGTACTGACAGCACAGTTTAATAAAGATTAGAAATCTGTAAAAGGCTTATATCATTAAATGTTTATTTGACTTGTATAGACCCTAATAAAACCTATTTTTTAAGTTGTCAGACAGGATTAAATATATTGTTATCCATTTAAAATGAAGATAACCTTTTATTTCTCTTTTTCAATATAATAGACATTATAAAATGTTTACACTTATTTGGTATAATAAATAATACATTTTATATTTATATAATAAAACAAACACTAAAACCACAAGCTACACATATTATAGAAATAAATGATCAAATGAAAAAAATAAATGCTTCAGATAAGGTTTTGAGCTGCAAATAATATCTTCACATTCATTTGAAATTGACCTGACACAATTCATCTAAAGTTAAATGTTGAATATGAATATGACACCACATATATTATGATCACATGCCTTATGACAGTAAAAAATTTTAGAGGGGCATTTTTGACCTTTTTTATTTAACAGTAAGTGATTTCTTTTAAAAGTCGGTTGCCCTTTTTGACACCTGTTAACCTGATTCATCAAACCCTGACTTTAGGATTCAAGCTGGACTTCTCTGTTAAAACCACATCATACGATTCATTTCGGTTGATCATCCAAAATGGGCCATGCTTGGATCCTGATAATTGCCGCTTGCAACTCGTTTGTTTTTAATTATACTACAGATGTTGTATGATATAATAGCTATAGATTACGTATGAATGCTTGTTTGCCTTGGTGTTGCCACCACTCGCAGTCCTCGTGCCAGCCCATAAAACATCTGTCCCTTCTCTCTGTGCTTTCAGATTCAGGTGTCTGGTATGGAACAATAAGTATGGCTTTACCCCTGATTAAGAGTTCTCCCACTGGGGCCCTAAGACGGGGAGCCACAGCCCCCCATGCAATTAAATCAAGTTCTTTTTTAATGAGGAGTGTGTTTATTGAGTCCATTCAGGGACTTGTCCACGGAGGCTTTAGCATTGCTCTCTGATTAGGAAGGCTAAGCAGTCTCAAGAGCTGGTAGTGAGAAAGCAGCAAGCAAGTTGTTAATATGGGAGGTATGGTAAACAATCTATTTTCTAACAGTTAGCACCTTGGCTAGGGCCAGATTGACGGGGAGAGAGAGAGAGAGAGCAAGGACACTTCAAAAGGGAGGGTGGATACCAGTCTGAGAAATGAGAAAGCAAACTGTCTGGTTTAGGGGTGTGTGGCTCACTGATATCACAGGTGTAGTTTCAGAGAGGGAGACACTTTGTTGGGTGGAGACAAAGAAAACGAGTGAGGTAGGAGTCAGGACAAATATAGGCCTACCTTGTGTTCCGTGGTGTCATAGGTTTCGGATACGATGCTTGTGACAATACTGCCACCTATAGGCCTGCTACGATCCAGCATCCTGCGATCTGATCACGGAATGTGCTTTGTTAAAAGAATAGTTGTAGTGAGAAGTTGGTCGTGACACGATGGTAATCCTGGAAAGCTGTCGCGAGATTTGTGTAAGTCTACTGACATTTTTCACTGAACGAATGTTATCATGAAGAGGTTTCAATTTATCCAGTTTTTTGTTTTGTTTTATACTTATGGGGGAAAAAAATCTGCCCGGCAGAAGTGTTAAGATGAATAAATAAAAATATTGTGTTTATATAACTATAAACCTTAAACCTTAAACCTGTTTAACCTGTTTGTGAAGTTTCCAAGGCATTACTTTCCATTTAAGTTAAATTTTTCATCTAATAATTTATTTATTTATTTATTTAAAAAGAGTAGGGGTGTAACCCCTTGACCTCCGTCCATCATGGCCTCCTAATCATCCCTGTATACTGATTGGCTTCATCACCGTCTCCTCTCCACCGGTAAGCTGGTGTGTGTTGGGCGTTCTGGTGCACTATGGCTGCCGTCGCATCATCCAGGTGATGCTGCACATTGGTGGTGGTCGAGGAGATTCCCCCATCCATGTAAAGCGCTTTGAGGTCCCAGAAAAAGCGCTATATAAATGTAACAAATTATTATTATTATATTTATTGTTTTCTACATGTAGCCTAAAATTATTAAAATTGAGAATTAAAATTAAAACATGATAAAAGTTTGTCTGTACATTATTCATTTACAATCATCTTAGATAGGCCTCCAAACTTTTCAGGATGCTTTGTAATTTACTCACTTAACATCCAAGTGGAAATATACGTGAGAAAAGAATAAGAATATGTCTGATTTTCATCCTTTTAATGTTATTCCTAGCTCTCAAAACCAAATCCTTAGTTTAAAGGAACACACGCTTAGGTCTTTTCAAAACACTCAGTATTAATCTCCAAGTGCGTCTATTGGATATTTAAAACTTTTCAGAGTGTTGAGAGACAGGGATTACATACCTGTGCAATTACCTCTTAGATCTAGCCATTGTTCCCAAACTGCACAGTAATTATACAGGTGATTGCCACCAGAGAAAAGCCATTGTTCAGACTACAAATTCCGTACACTGTCGTCATTCACAGTGCTAAGTTAGCCAATGACACCAACAGTAATCATCCTGTAGATATTCAAACATAATGACCACCCACACGCTCAAACCCATTCAATGCCACCTTAATCACAAACATAACGGAACTATTCTTTGTTAAACCGTGTTCCACGCTGTAGGTCGTTCCACACAAAGAACGGCGCTGAACTCTGTCCTTTGAGGGTTAGTGTGAGAGCAGTGAAGAATAGAGAGGAGATCAGTATTCAGCCTGAGTTCTGTCATGCTTCTATTAAGTAGGAGAGTGGCAGTCTGATTATCCACTTTGTTGGCAGTGGTGGGAGTGGACTGTACTGGGCCATTTTTGCATTAACGTTCTGATCAAATTTTCATAACTCAATTTGGCGGAGGTTTGCATGTGGAGGATTGAGCACATCTGTAAAGCTCTCTGGTGCCTTTGCCCATGCAATGCCCCTTTTCCATGACATTGACAGTCCCTTGACAATATTGCGAGGCTGATTGTGCTTATACTGCTTACATTTCATCTAGATTGCCCACAGGTACATTCTGTTGCTCAGAGGCTATCTTGGCGCGCACACTCTGAGCCATGAAAACTGAGGAGATACATGAGGAAATATAAGTAGATGTCTCTATTCTATCTCCATTTGCCGTCTCAGAGAAACAACTGATATATTACAATTGACTTGTGCTTTTTCTTTCCTACAGGTGGATTAAGAAAAACATATTAAGTAATGCGAGTTATGTAATCACATTTCTTTTTTCAAGTAACTAAAGTAACGCATTACTTTTAAATTTAACAAAATATAAAATATCTGAGTTACTTTTTTGAAAGTCATGCATGCAAGTTACTTTGTTTTGGCATTTCTTGACTGACAGCTCTCCTGTCCCCATGTTGGAAGATATCGTGTCGTGAGTGAGTAAATGCAGAGGCGTTGTGTGCGCGGTGTAAACATGATGCTTATTGTTCATTTACTCATCTCACTTGCACAATAAAAGCAGGGAAATGCAAACTCAGAATATTATGCAAACCTGCAAAAATTAAATAACACAAATATACTTTATGTATTTGCTGTTGACCTTTGATTATCCAATTTAATACCAATAAGCAAAAATGAATTTTTGTGAAGAAAATGTACATACTTTGAGTGTGTATAGCAGATGAGTATATAAGCTTTGGGACATATATCACATCATTAAATTGTGTCTTTAACAGACGCTCTGTCCCATAGTTACGTGCATTCTGTCACTGAAACTTGCCTGTCAATCATCTTGTCATTCAACATAACATGGATCAAAACTGAGGAATTGTTTTGAATGTGTTGCCTTATCTGAGACATTTAAACACTAACAATTGTTTAGATCTATTAAATTACTTTAAAAATCACAAGGTCAGGGTAACGATGGATAACATGAAACATGCATGTGTATGTTTTCTTGAGTCAGATGAGTATCAGATCAGAGCTCCATCGCCATGGAAGCAACATGATCTGTCTAGTGTTTCAGGATCTATCATATCATTCAGTCCCTCATGAATTATTTAAGTTATGGTTAGACTGCAAGGATGTTAGAGCAAATATGATCATACAAATTCAAAAGTGATCATACCAGTAATTCGTTTTTCAAAGTTTATTTTAGTTAATTGCTTTGTTAAATGCTATATCCTTTCCTAAGTATCTGAACTTTATCTGTCTTAATATTAGAACTCATGAAATGAATGAACTAGTCAAAGTTAAAGGCTGAACAAAATTTGAAAAAGCTGATATTTACTCACACATGTAATTTTATATTATTCAAATAATTAAGCATATAAATGATTGTAATAAAAATGTGTATTTTACTATTATTTTTAATACCTTCATATATATATATATATATATATATATATATATGCACGCATAATCTAATGTGGCATACTAGTTTCATTGATTGATTATCTAGGTTGTTACTTTTAAATATTTGCACTGAATGCCGCTTAAATTTGTTATTGAGGATCACAATTTACATAACATTTTGAAAGTGTAACTGTGGATTTACCACTTAATGCAATGAAAATCTCAAAATAAAAATAAAAGGTTATTTCCATGTAATCTCAACTGTGAAACCAGCCTCACTTTGTGTCCTCAGCTAAATAGTGTAGTAAACCTCCTGAACTCCAGATGGCTGCAGTGAGTCACATAAGCAGAGCTTCCGGTCTGTCCAGACTCAAGCACCGCACGCATGCTCAGTATCCGCAGTTCGAGCTCATCAGTTCTCTGCACAGCATATCTCAGTTCACTGTATTGTTGGAGTCACGTAAACTGTTTTATTTCGAGTCGGAGTGACTGTTAGGCACGACCGAAAGTGGGTGACTTTAGCAACTTGTGAATCAGTGGTTATTTGAGACTCGAACCGTTTAGCGGTTCACTCCGATTTGGTGAACTAGTTCTACCAGTTCACTAAAAAGAACCGGTTCAAAAGAACCATTCGTTGAGGAACCGGACATCATTAGTGATCAGACGTGAAGAATTCTACAGCGCACTCATTCACGGTATGTTCGCTGTTATGGAAAAAACGTTGTTTTTGAAGTTATGTTGCTAGACCGCATTTGATTAACAAATGTTTAACCTACATATATATTTTCTGTGCTTTTGCTACAATTAGCATTGTATCGCTCGAGAGTGTAGAAGGGTTCGTGTATTTCTAGACCTCAGTTTTATTTCCTAAATAATTATTCACAAATAGCAAATAAATTATTGCAGTTTTATTAAGCGGATAATTAAGCAAAGATTGAATAATCTCCATCTTACTATTGTGTAACGGGCCTGTGCGTATTCATGTGAAAGGCCTTGAAGCCTGTTTCACGCCGCACGCGTAAGCAGCACGTATTTTTTTTTTTTTTTTTTTTTTTTTGGGCGAATGTCACACTTCCGGGTTTTAACTTCCGGATTGGCCCACGCAGGATAAACTTTTTTTCCGTTTACAGCGATGGCTGAGCCTTACAAAAACCATTTCGGAAATCAAAAGTCTTTGTACGATATCATGAAAATATTTGACCCCTCTTGGTGGTTTATCAGTAAGACTACACAGCTCTAATTAAAAGCTGATTGTAGAATTAATTCGAAATGACGGGCGCTTATAAGTTGGTTATATTGGTGCGACTGTGCATTATCACACTTTATGTAAAAACAAAGTTTTTCACTACGTATATGGGAAGTAAGTTAATCGCCTGGCATCTCTCTTTCTTCTCCGAATGTCTGAGATAGCGGAAAGGCTTTATCTGATTTAAATTCACTGTAAACCACTGCTTCACGGGGCATAGGCCTATTACTTTTACAGAACGGTTTGTCCATAAAAATGATTAATTTATTTATAAAATAAACACGCAGCAAAAAAAAAAAAAAACATAATATTGATAACAAATTGAATCTTCCTTCATGCAATGCAGTTCTTCAGAAACAATTCAACAGACGCAGTGGCGCAGTAATATTGATGTAATGAGGTCACGGTGTATGTTTTTATTTTATGCTGCCATAACAGTAGCTTCGTACACGGCTTGGCTCAACCAATCAGAATCAAGGACCAGAACTATCTGTTCTGTTAATGGATCTATTGATGTATTTAATCTGTGCTTTTTCCCAGATCACTCCAAACATGTCTGAACCACGGGCCTTAAAGAATCCCTACCTAGATTACACTGGGCCAGGATGTGCACAAGACCTGTTTGACATGCAGGGAAATGTAAGTGATTTCAAAAACTGGCATAGTACTACTGAATCTTACAAATACTATGGTAATCTTAAAACTAATGGGTATACCATAGTATATATGGATATGGTAATCATTCATAGCCTTACCTGAATTACAGTAATACATGTCTTGTCATGCCTGTATTCGTTATCATATCTGATTTATAAATCTTATTTTTCTCTGTGCAGTTGACCCAGCATTTTGCCAGCTGTGTAAGCAGTAAGATTGGTGAGCTTATGGCAATCATGGAGAATGGACTGAAGACCGCTGACCCCAGAGACTGTACTGGCTACACTGGCTGGGCAGGTGAGAACACACTCGCAGATGTATTAAAAAAAGAATTATTAATGCATGTTTAGTGAAATTGTATATGGCATAATATCATTGGAATCAGCCTCTAGATGGGGCTGCTTAAAGGGATAGTTAGTTCACCCAAAAAAATGAAAATTGTCTTTACTCAACCACTTTAGACATTCAACAATATTGGGATGCACCAAATTTAATACTGCGCTTGTGTACTCGAACTCATTAAAATGCTTTGATACCTACATTCGATACCATGCACTGTGTACAAGTACAGTACAGCTTGTGATAAAGACTCACAGACAACAGAGCAGAATGTATTTATCAGAGAAGGATGTCTATGAAGTAAATATATCAAATTAGGGCTGGGCGGAATGACGCTATATATCGTTACCACGGTAGAAAATGTCAACCGTAACAGATTTTTTTTTAATTCCGTGTATACCGCAACATGTAAATAAGTTGGCGTGGATAACTCGCGTCACAACGGGGAAAGCATGAAGCTTACATGACGACAACAACAGTTCATGTATCAATATTGTAATTCATAAAAATCACCTTAAATAATGTATAGTTATCTGCATCTTTTCGTCTCTTATGTATAGTTACTTATTAAACACAAAAATCATATTCAGCATGACACTCAAGCGGTTGCCGTGGTAATGAACGACCTGCTTGTTAAAGCGAATGTATAATCCTCTATCTGAGGCAAAACTACTAAATATGCAGCGCGATTTCTATATTTCTAATTCAATTGGCCTCTGAACCAGCTGATTAAATCTTCCTTTGATTCGATACGTGATTACAACTTGACATTCAAATGAACCGATCGCATTTTACTGATGCAAAAGACGTGGGCGTGCACACGCGCTGAGAGGGTGTGTCAGTGTTCACCGGGCTGTGGTAAAATAATGACGCAGTGTGTATAATTAAAACTACTTAGTCAACACTAGCGATAGCTGCTCTTAGGTTTTCATACAGCTGCTCTCCTCCTAGTCACTTCTGAACTTGACACTTCTGAACTTCTCTTGATTAAAGATCCACCCCTAAATCAATGCGTGACTCGTATTGTTTTTTTTTCCGCCATACCGCCCACCCCTATATCGAATTAATAGAATGTTAAACAAATTAAATATTTCTGCCTATATAGCTGCTGTGCGTGAGCTAAAAATCTAACTATGCGGAGCGGATTTGCGACACAGCTTGTCGATGTGCAAGCTTATCGAGTGCACATCCATTTTTCACACATCGCTGGAAAGTTTGTAGTTCGGATATGTCAATAGCAAAGAAGGTAAAACGAGTAACGTTAACTGACCGTATAGAGAGTGTGCAGTCTTCTGTTGCATGCTCTTGATTGCTCACTGCACACATATTATGTATATTTATTCAAAATAAGTGCCTACTCAAGAGAGAATGAGATTTTGGAAGCCGGAGTTTCTAACGGCAGCTGCAGTGACGCAATGACTTTATCAATCGGCGATTGGCTCTTTTATTTTGAAGGTGGAACTTCCACCATATTGCACTTTCTCCCATTCATAAGTAACACAAGTGCGTCGTCTTTGTATATCTTAATATAAGTAGTAGAATGCATTTCTTTTTTCTGCTGAACACAAGTAAGGTATTTTGAAGAATGTTGGTATCTAAACCGTTTCAGTTCTTGTTAACTTCCATTGTAAGAACAAAAAATGGCAAATTCAAAATACCATCTTTTGTGTTCAGCAGAAGAAAACAAGTCATTCAGGTTTGTAATGACATGAGGGTGAGAAAATTGACAATTTTTGGGTGGGCTATCCCTTTAAGGCATGCGCTGGTATAACTTTGTCCAATATATTGAAATCTGATTATATTATAGTGTTTGTTTTAAATGCTTTATTTTAGTTCACTACTCATGTTCATGGTTTTATATCATGAAACTACGTGGCCCGCATTGCTAAGTCCCCCTCCCCCAACTGCAGGCATTGCCCTGCTTTACCTGCATCTCCACAGTGTCTATGGAGATCCCTCTTACCTCCAGAGGGCCCTGGACTATGTCAACCACAGTCTGAGGAGTTTAACCCAGCGCTGGGTGACCTTCTTGTGCGGGGATGCAGGGCCGCTGGCTATAGCGGCGGTGGTCTATCATCGCCTCCAGAAACCCCATGAGGCTGAGGAGTGTGTGAACAGGTCTGACCCTGCTCTACCTCCATCTTTGTGTATGTGTTGGGTCGGTGACATTACTCTTCAAATTAGAATCACACATCTAAATAATCATATTAAAAATGAATTATATACTATTTTTGTCTGCTATTCAAATATGCATTAAACATGTAATTCATAGGGACCATTTTAGTACTTTTGAATGAAAATTTATTTTGTGGATTCAACTAAATAATCAGATGTCTCATTAAAGAACTGAATTTCTTAAAAAAACAAATCAAAAGATAAGCAGTGACTCTTTGCCACTTTAGCCAACTCACTCTTTAAAGGATTTCTCTTGGACATCCTTATGTCACTGACCCATGTAAACTTGATAAACATTGGAAATGTTGCTTATTTAAATTAGGAGAGTTAAATATAATTTATTTTAGTCCAAAAAGATGATATATTTAAGGAATAACTATCAAAATGAATTGTCTGTTGTCTGCTGTCCACATTGAGTCTAATGTCTTGTGTTGTATGCTTTGGATTGCTGGCTTGTTTATAGCTTAATAGTACTTTAATAGAATTGCCCTGGAATACTCCCAAGAGCTTGTGTTCATTAAAAATCTCATACTAGGATTCCAGGGTGATGGTGAAATGTGGAGGATTTTTTTGGTCTATAGGGCAGCTCAGCTCTTTTTGTGTCCTGTTACTCTTTTCCTGTCTTGACTGGGTTTTCATTCCCAGAGGATCTTATTGTGATCTATTTGCTCGAATGTTTCCAGGCTGCTGCAGTTGTACCAGTCTGTAGTGCAGGGGAAGGGCAGTCTTCCTGATGAGCTGCTTTATGGGAGAATGGGCTACCTTTACTCCCTTATGTTCATTAACCAGCAATTTCAGCAGGAGAAGATCCCCATTCAATACATTCAACAGGTCAGTCACATTTATTTGGCCTCAAACCTGAACAAAAGCGCATGAAAACATATTTTAGCACAGGATGCATGGCTAATGTGAGTTATGTATGATAAAGAAAACGAGTTGTAATAAAAAATGGTGCATTTAGGTCATGTTGAGGATATCAATAAATGCCTCTGGTCTTATTGAGAAAAGTCATAGTTTTAAGTAAAATGTAATGCATTTCTCTGTCTGTAGAATTACTTCTGTCATCTGTTGATGTAACCATGAACATGCAGGCAGTGAAAAATAATATATCAATGTCTGTTGTTTATATTCAATATCAAAAGTTGATATTGTAGCCTCACATTCATAATCCAATCAAATCCGAATGGATAAAACCAAGCCTACATTATTTCTTGTTTAAAGGATATACAGTGTTAAATGGCTGGTAATAAATGTAGATAGCAGGGCAAGGATTAAAATTAAAAAGTGATAGTAAAGGCTTTTATAATGTTACAAAAGATTAGCCTGGTTGACACCAGACCCTTCACAGTCGTAACTGAGAGTAGGTCTGGGGAAGGTTCATTCACAGCCCATTTCCAAAGGGGCGTCACCAACGGACGTCGCTCAAATGCCTCTTGGTGCAATTGGATAGACCTAAAACCAATCGGAGCGATGGAGATGACGCTTCAACGTCGTGTAACGTTTTGATTGGTGCCTTGATCTGGAAAATGTGGAAATGGGCCAGACGGACTTGCAGAGCAAATCTCAAGTTTGCCGGAAGTTCGTCAGGGTTTTCCCAGGCTAACAAAAGATTTTTATTTAAAATAAATGCTGTTTTGAAATTTCTATTCATCAAAATATCCTCTTTTTTCCAAAAAGTATTGAGCAGAACATGTTTTCAACATTGGTAATATTAAGAAATGTTTCTTGAAGAGCAAATCAGCATATTTAGATTGATTTCTGAAGGATCATGTTACACTGGAGTAATGATGCTGAAATTCAACTTATTCAAACAGGCTAAATTACTTAATTATATTTTACGATATTATTTTTCTCAAAATAAAATTCAAAAGCATTAAACAGTCTTGCTATATATTTTGCAACTGACAATTGACATTCAACTTGTGAATGGCTGACAATCTCAAAATATTTTCAGGTTAACAATAGGGCTGTCGCGATAACTGCAATACTGTAGTACCGCACTACTGACAAGTACCAACCGTGATATTCGCGTGTTTTCTTGTTTCATAAGGCTATACCCTTGTTTTGATCTTTGTGCATGTGTATTGAACGTTAAAT
This sequence comes from Semotilus atromaculatus, assembly GCA_031834385.1. Taxonomy (NCBI): domain Eukaryota; kingdom Metazoa; phylum Chordata; class Actinopteri; order Cypriniformes; family Leuciscidae; genus Semotilus; species Semotilus atromaculatus. Next base: position 18,282,123 of record JAULUF010000023.1, on the reverse strand, counting down.
AAGTTAATGATGTTTATCATTGTGATTTCTACCGAGGCTTTTGCACGTCCTTAAGCATAAACAGACAGTGAATAAGATTGCTGATGAAAAAAAAAACAACGCGACTCACGCATTGAATCAATGCCATTGGTCTCTATTAAGTGAAGCATCAGCTTCAATATCAGCTTCAGCTTCCTTACACATGTGACGCATTGCTGGTCAGCTGAGCCTTGAAAAGTGGAGCTCAAAGTTAAAAAACAATTAACACCTTGTTTCATTACATCTATCTTTTAATGAATCAGCGTTTTTAAACGTGTTCATTGAATGAACGGTTTAATGAACTCAAAGACAGTCCGTTGCCGTAACAATGCTGCGCGCTGAGTGACAGCCTTTCAATGCGCAGAGATGCTTAGTTTCGATTACATTGGTTACTGAAAATGTCCTCGTTTTTGTGCATGCTGACCACTTCGTAATATTTATATAGCAACAAATAAATAGCTATAAATAAATGGCTATAATATCGCGCTATTGAGCCACTAGAAATTATCGCAAGGGAAATTCCTTAACCGCGACAGCCCTAGTTAACAAGACTATATATTAAAACAGAAAAATGTTGTGGAAGTTTGTATGTTGTCTTGAACATGTATGTGCATTTATTTCAGATCTGTGATGCTGTAATGGCTTCAGGGCAGACCCAGTCTCAGAGGAACAAGATCCAGGAACAAAGCCCTCTAATGTATGAGTGGTATCAGGAGGAGTATGTGGGTGCCGCCCATGGCCTGTCAGGGATCTACTACTACCTGATGCAGGTGAGCACACTCACAATACATACATTGTTGACTGAGGTAACAACCATGTTGGGGGAAAGAACTATAACTTTGGTCATTCAATCAAACTAATTTTCTCTCTCTTTAGCCTGGGTTTGTTGCAGAGGACAGGCTTTCGTATCTAGTCAAACCCAGTGTGAACTATGTGTGTCAGCTGAAGTTTCAATCAGGCAATTACCCACCATGTGTCGGTGATTCTCGGGATCTTCTGGTGCACTGGTGTCACGGCTCTCCAGGAGTTATCTACATGTTGATACAGGCTTTTAAGGTACACATCTCCACGTCAGTGATTTATTTTGAAGTTTAAGTTATCTGTAGTTTCAAACTGTCACTCTTTAAAAGTCTGAAATTATATGTGTGTTTATGAGATAAGCTTCAAAAACCTCTAAATCCGTCTGAATAGGGATGGGTATTGAGTTCGATACTTTTTTTTAGCACCGACCGAATTGCTTCGATTCCATCGTGTTTAAAAAAATGTCTTGTCGTTCGGTGCCAAATTTCGACACCTAAGGGCTTAATCTCGTCAAGATCAGTGAGCCAATAAGCATGCAGCGTGATTGGTTGCGGCAAGACATCAAGGAAAAACACTAGTCTACGCCCAGAGATGTGGCTCACACGTGTGGCTTTAGTGTGTAGGCTAAGTGTTCCAACCCCTATAGATGAAAAGATCAGAAGTTTGGCTACATTTCACCAGGCTCGATGCCAACAGCGCGTGATGCAATATTTGCGTGAGAATTGCTGCCAAGACTGACAACACAATAAATCTGATGAAGCACTTGACAGTGCACAGAATAAACTTGCGAGCAGAAAGAACTGCAAGAACTGGAGCGCGTCTCAAATGAACCGAAACTCAGCGTATAGGCTACTTGCCTCAGACATTAGAATTAGGCATCTGGAAAGCTTGAAATATTTCCTTTTAAACAAACCAATTTGAATCGATGGCAAATACTCTGTAATCCAAAGGAAAGGTGCATTTCTCTTCACTATACTGCGGAGGTGAGTCAGCAACGTCAACTCCATCTTTGTAATCAACACCGACTCCACTGACTAGTTTATTAATAAACAATTAAAATGTCTCCTTGCTATTTCTTCCTGACATATTCATAATCATTAGGTGGCTTTATGTGTGCGCTTTTTTAGGTAATATGTAATGTAATCTTGTTATAACGGATTTCATAAAATTGGTATAGAGAAAAGCTTCGTTCAGGAACCGGAATCAATATTGATAATTTTTCAATGATACTCATCTCTACGTCCGACATTTTTTCTTTTAAATTAGCATTTTTATCAGTCAGTTATTGAAATGCCATATCCTCAAAAATGTCACTTTGGTCAATTCTTTGGTATTTAACAAATTATATTGTCTTTTGCTGCAAAACCGGTCCATGTGTGCTTTTTTTTTTTTAAAAATAAGTTTGCTTGTTTCGCTTCATCATGGATTGAATAGAGCTTTTCTTTAATGTAGGTTATGTCCTATTCTGTCAGTTACAGCAGCACAGAAAACACTTGTTCACAAGTTACTCGTGAAATCCTGTCATTGGCCACTGTAATGATTTTCCTAAACCTTAGAAAGGGCAGAATTATGAGATTGACAATGTTTCTTTTCACAAGCGAGTGAAAAGTGAGTTTTTTATTTTTAAGTTCAGCATAAGCCCTAGTTTGGAACTGTTTGTATTACAGTGCCATCAAGTGTGAGTAAACCACATTACACAGAAGCCTCAAAGTATTTGGACTAATTATAAAAAGTATTTAAGGTCATACTTGTTTGCAAAAGCATGGAAGCGTCATATCAGTGTCCAGAGCAGAAGTCAGCATAAGCCGTGTTCGTCCGCAGGTGTTTGGTGTGAGGCAGTATTTGGAGGACGCTCTGCAGTGTGGAGAGGTGATCTGGCAGAGGGGTTTGGTGAAGAAGGGCTACGGTCTCTGTCATGGAGCTGCTGGAAACGCGTATGGCTTCTTGGCCCTTTACAAGGTCACGCAGGATCTCAAACACCTCTACAGAGCCTGCATGGTGAGTCTGACCCCTCTCAAGCTTGGAATAGATGTCATGTTAGTTTTTTTTTAACTCTTCTAATAAAAGTTTAATGGTTTTTAAAAGCCTTTCAAGTACAGTAGCAATACATTTTCGTGAAGTGCTCAATTATGAAATACGAAATGATATTTTTGATTCATTGACTAGCATTATAAGTGAACTTCAGGGAAAACTACAATATTATTAAAGAGTAAATCTCTATATGATGAAGCAAGACTTTTATTCACGTGTGAAGTCTGTCTAATTTTTTTTAAGTACCTCAGTAAAATAACTTTGCATAATGCTTAAGCATATTCTGCGATGATAAATCATTGTGCTGTCAGGAGGGAACCTGTCATTGCCTGTTGTGTGTACAGAGGCATGATGGGATTTGATGTCTTCTCATCTGCAGTTCGGAGACTGGTGCATGAATTATGGAAGACATGGCTGCCGGACTCCAGATACACCATTCTCATTGTTTGAAGGTAGAGTAAACATTATACGTGTATATTTACATTAATGTTCAAGTGTGCGGTCCGTAAGGTTGTTTATTTTTATCTTTTTAAGTCTCTTATGCTCACCAAAGCTGCATTCATTTGATAATAGAGTAAAAACAGCAAATTAACGGTTTCACATATTTTCAGATCATTCTAATATGCTGATTTATTAATTTTGAACGGCTTAATAGAGTGGAAATCATGATCTTTTATTATTATTATTCAGGATTCTTTATGTAAATTAAAAAAATCAACAGCATATATTTAAATACTGACCCCAAATTTTAAATGTTTTTTAAAAAACATTATTTATGAAGTGTTTTTTTTGTGTGTATGTTTTGTTCAAATTCTAAATAGTGAGGATTACAAACATTTTGTTTTACACCGGTTTCATTAATAACTAAACACCTCACTATTTATCATGTTGTCTCATGAAGGAATGGCAGGAACAATTTATTTCCTGGTTGACTTGCTGCAGCCAACTAAAGCCAAGTTCCCTGCTTTTGAGTTGTAAAGGTAACTACACCTCTGATTTGAAACATTTGACTATCCAGACATTAATTATGCAAATAAAACCCTTGCTAACTTCAAAGTGCCTCTTTCCAGACTGTTCCGGATCACTGAGGTTTTTTCGCTTGAGCTTCCTAGAGCTGGAAGAACGCATCCTCTGATGGTGGAATAGTACTGTCTCACTCTGCTTGTGCGTCTGCATGCTTTGGATGGAATCTAGGCTTTATAGATGAGGGTTCTCTGGAACTATAATGGGAAGCTTTTTAAATATGCTTAACAGATTGAACTTATTTTGTTTTTGTGAATTTTTGATGTTATGGGTATATGTTTGTTAGTATTATTTGTATTACTAAGACTCATTGAAAATGACTTATTTTGATGTGTTTGTTAGAATATATATCGATATGACAGCAAGGTAAAGTTTAACATCTCTTTAAATTTGTGAACTAATTGCACAAAAGTGACTGCTTCAAGATAACACTAAAATACAGTGTCAATATGCTTTCAGTTAGCTTGAAGGAATAGTTCACCCAAAAATGTATATCCTGTAATGTACTCACTTTCAAGCCATCCTAGGTATATATATGACTTTCTTCATTCAGCCAAACACAAACCGAGTTATATTAAAAAATATCCTGGCTTTTCCCAGCTTTGTAATGCCATTGAATAGTGCCTGAGTTTAAGCTCCAAAAGGCACATCCATCCATACACCATAAAAGTAATCCCAACGTGTGACGTTGCACCTCTTCTCTCAAAATCCAAAATTTTCTTTGACTTTTACACTTCTAATTCGTGACTTCTCTGTGCTTCTGCATTCGCTTGGAAGAGCCAGGGTATTTTTTAATGCAAGTCTGATTGTGTTTGGCTGAAAGAAGAAATGCATACACACCTAGGATGGCTTGAGAGCGAGTTAAATCATGGGATCATTTAAATTTTTTACTGAACTATTCCTTCAATGCTTTGCTTTCTGTATTAGTAATGTCTTTTTTATTTCTTGATAATACTAGTAGTGATATCAGAGGATGTGCTGCAAAAATGATTTTTTTTTTTTTTTTTTTTTTAAATGGTGGAACAATCTGTTAATATTTTCATCTGCACAGCAATAAAAATAAGAAAAAGAGTATTTTTTTAATCTTTTTTTGTCATTCTCGCATCACATTAAAGGTGTGGTAATAGCGATTTCTGAGAAACGCTGTTGAAAGAGGATTGGACCGAGGAGCTCAACACACTTCTAGCCAATCAGCAGTAGAGAGGGATATTTGAAGAAAGACTAAAGAGAGCGGGCTGAGAGACACTACAATAGAGAAAAGGTCAGAGGAATATTACTGGAAAAAGAAGGGTTATGATCAGGCAAGAGCTTTAGGACACACGGTAATATTAGAAAGGCTTTCCAGCGCTGGCGAGACCGATGCGGGGGTGCCTGGAAACAGACGTCGATGTTGCGTTGTTTCTGATCCATATGTGAGAACATTAGTTTTGCTATGCTTCACAGAACCAAGATATACTGCTGTTGTAGTTACAGGACAGTTTTGAGTCACTGAAGATAAAGAGACATCCATTCTTGTATTGTGGGTTTGTGCATTTTGGGGGCAAACCAATGAAGGGAGGGGTGTTTTTCTTCGGGCTGATTTCCAAATTTCAACAGGGTCCAGAAATCGCTTACTGCACCTTTAACAATGTCAAGGCTTCTAGAAGTGAATGCCACAATCATTCGTCTCCACTGGATGGAGCTATACAACTCTGCAAGTTAATGATTTAGTACAAATCTTTGGAAAGTCAGTGGATATTTTTTTCTGTTTAGCTGTACTTTTATGCATGGGTGTCTTATTTTATTTCAAACCAGTCAATGAAAGAATTAAATCCACTGACCAATATATAGACTTAAAATATATAGACTTGTGTATTATTCATCAACATTATTGTATTATTTTTTTTTTTATTGGTTTGCAAATTAAGCAGTTCGATTAGTGGGTTGCAACTTAAAGTTGTAAATTTTTTGAAATTCCAGAAGTCTAAGCTCAGGTCTTGATTCTGGAAAACATTTGTATTCCGGTGCTTTGCCTCATTAATCAAAGTAATGACATGTTCATAATGTCATATGTATCACGTTTTAAGTACTAACGAATGCTGTACACAGAGGAAATTGAGTATTTAATCAATCAGAGTGCTTTGTTTTTAAAAAATATTAACACTTACGATGACAGGCTTATCATAAACTGGCTTTTTTTGTTTAACGTATATGTCATTCAAGTGTTTGGATGCATTAAATTGACAAAGTAACAGTAGCCTACTGACATTGCTACAAAAAAAATCTCATGCTGTTTTTTTTTACTTTCTAAATAGAAAGAATCCTCAAAAATAAGCAGTAAACATTTCAACATTGATAATATAGTACGAAATGTTTCTTAAGGAGCATATTAGAATGATTTCTGTAGGATCATGTGACTGAAGACTGGAGTTATGATGCTGAAAATTCAGCTTTGATCAGGAATAAATGACATTTTAATAATATATTAGAGTTATATATATATATATATATATATACATACATCACATAATTTCAGTTTTTATTGAATCCTATTTTTGATCAAATAAATGCAGGTGAAAATCCCATTCTCATTCTAAGAAATTAATTCATTTTAAGGAATTAAATTATTCCCAAATGGTGTATTATATAAATGGTGTAAACACAAATGCCGCATCCCATCAACATCCCACCAGAGTGATGCAGTCTTGCCTTATTTATTAGTTTGAATTGAACAAAGGATTGCTTTACCTTTTTTCCAGTGTTGAAAGTCTAAATCCTAAACCGTAAAAAAATAAAAGGGCGCTGCTTTTTTTGTTTTAAACTGCTAAAAATATAATTTCTGATCAAAATTAAAAACAGAAGCTTTTTCACTAGCGCTCTCAGTCTTCAGGAGCCCACTATGTATTTCACATATAAAGATCAGTGAGTTGACGGGTCATTTACTCTCACTTGAAACCCTCGGGCAAATCCAAATAAGGCTCATACTTTCTCAAGGGCTGATGGACAATGCTTGGCCCATACGACATCTTTTTTTAAACGCTGGACTCCTCAGTGTTCCTTCCAGCTGATCCGAGGTCAGTCTCGCTCTATGTGGAGTGTAATTGCTCCGGCGATCCCAGCGATCTGAGGAACTGAACCCGTGTCAGAACAGAGGCGCGTAACCTGAGCAGCAGCTCTACGGGTGTAAGGGGCTGAGACGTGTCAACCAGCCTTGAGGTGCTACCGTCCCTCTCAGAGAAACTCTACACCCCCTAAAAGAATGGCTAAATATAGAGCTCATCTGCCCAGGGGCGAGGTCTGCAGATCCATGGCTTCTGCAGCGCTCAGAGAGAAGAGTCCATGTCTCTGGGCGGGAATGGAATGTCTCTTGCAAGTAGTTTGTAGAAACATCTAATTGACTGGAGCATGAAACAGCTAAGATCAAATAATATTTGGCGAAGCACTTCTGTGCCACCGCAGACCCCCTGTTGGAGACCCCATGCTTAGATTAAAGTTATATTTTTCTGTGAAATATTTCCAAAAAGGGGAAACTGGGGCCTGAGATGCATATTAATGATTTACCTTTGGAAAAAACAAAGGCAGGCTCATCGATTTGCGGAGGAAAAAAAAACTCAGGTCAAAACCCTTTGGTTTGCAAACAAAGAAAAATATATTTTATCCCTCATGTTGATTAAACTAGTGGATAATGAGTTATTTTGCAGAATTTCCAAGCTTTAAGCTCCAAACAACAAAAAGTATCACAAATGTAGTTCTGAAGTACTAACGCAACACTCCAGTTGTTGTAAAGTCATATGCGAGGAGCTCATGCATATGATTGTATTTTCGTTGTCCTCCTAATAGGAATAAATACAATTTAGAATAAATATTCTAGTCTTTCTCTGAGCGTGCACCGGTTCTCTGTTAGTGTGTGACATCAGAGCATAAACTCATATCGCATGAGAATGAAATGAAATGTAGTATATAAAACTCTTAAAGGGATAGTTCACCCAAAAATGAAAATTCTGTCATCATTTACTCACCCTTTTCTTTCTATGTTGAACACAAAAGAAGATATTTTGAAGAATGTTGGTAACCGGACAGTTGATGTAACCATTGACTTCCATGCATTTTATTTTCCAATGGAAGTCAATGGTTACATCAACTCTCTGGTTACTTTCGGAGAAAGCCAGAACAACCTGATTGAGCTGCTAAATGTATGACATGTTTTAGCTATTTCACATTGATGTTTTAATAGTAAACAACAGATTTGACATCCATAGGTGGCATTTAACTTGTAGCATGTATAAAGCATGTATATATGTGGATACAAGCCACGTTTTCTCTTCATATAGGCGACAGAATATTAAACCAAGTGGCATCTGCAGACAAATGATACACAAGTCTTTCTTAGAACGAACTTCACTTTTCTGAGCCATTTTTGCAATGACTTTTAATCAACTGGTGTCATGGTAGTTTAGTAGTGGATGAAGTGAGTTCTCAAGTTCACACGGGTGTAACCATAGACGTAAAATTCATCACATTAACTATTAACGTAATACACTAATGTTTACAACTACAGAGTTTACAGGTTTGAACCACTGTTCACATACTATTTTAAAATGTTACAGTATACAGTGGGTGCAGAATGCAGTTAGCAGTACCTTTCTGAATATTGATTTTGACAAGTAAAACATATTTTGTTGATCCTGGAACAACTGTCCTGTCTGAAAATTCAGTCCTAACCATAGTCCTAACGCTATACCTAAACCAACCCATAACTTATCCCTAAAATCAGAGGGAAATAGGTGGATAAGAAGCACTAAACCCTGGTTGTAAGCCTAAACTTGACATTAACAGTAAACTTGTCCCTAAAATCTGATTGGTTGTTTGAAACGTTGATCCAGGAACAGCTTGGTGAAATCACGGTCACCTTCTGAACGTAAGGGATTACCTTGACAGTTGGTAGCTCTCAAACAACATCCAAAACATTACATCACGTCAAAGAACTGCTCACATTATTCCTAATCACATTATAAAAATGATTCATTTGATTTCTACTACAAGAAAAAATTCAGTTACTGTTTTTAAGATGAATGAATGATTATATTTCAACGGAGGAATGTGGCCAAAGTGCAAGTTCATTCATGCTGTGGTAACAGTCTTTGAGGAGTGTTTTTACTGGCTTGCCATATAACCATAAGTGGCTGAGACCACCATATGCAAGTTATAAATATCAACAGTGTAATCAAAAGCCTTCCTGAGTTGGCTTCAGTTCATGCACAGAGCCCATAACAGGTGACATCAGGATCATCCCTGACCAGGGATACAAAATATGCAGAATCCATGTTAATAAATACATAATGCATGAAATTAAAATGCTGACCCAAGCCAAAGGGTCTTACAAGCAGCCTGGAGCATAATCTAAAAATACCAACACACATGTACACTGGAGAAAGCAGCAACCTTCCGTCCAGCTTGACCTAAGAAAGTTAAAGAAGTTCCACGGCGTCACAAGGTCCGCCCCGTGACATCATTAGCATAGCATAAATAAGAAGGAGCTGGTCCATTGCTCAGGACCACTTTCCTGGGACTCCGGCTGCTTGACTTCTGCCCCTCTGCTCCTGCACCACAAAACTACATCATGGTGTGTACTTGGATTACGCTTGCTATTTTATCCTACCTTTTTTCATGTTCGTCTGGCTCAAAAACGGTCAATAAACCCACTGAAAGGAAGTAGGACACCTTTCTTCGATTTCAAATTGACTTTGGTGGGGCAAGACCCCCAATCCCAATCTGTTTGTCACTGTTAAAGAGAAAATCATGCCGCTAATTTACTCTCTTGCTGGATGTATGTGCACTTTTGAAGCAGTTATTTTGCTGATGTCCAAAGAGAGCTTATGTTTCCAAATGTATTTTAAAAATAACTATAAAATAACAAATTATTTAGACTAGACTAGTGTGTATTGTGAGATGTTGGCAGGTTTGCCAACGGGACTGATGCATTGTTGTCTTTCTGGCAGGCTGGAGAATTCTCTGCTGACCAGATTGAGGGTGAGTCTTCACACACTGGAGTTTATTATGATGGGAAAATGGCTTTATGACTATAATTGACCAACAAAGTACAACTCTCTCTTCTCTTTGTTATGAATATAATGGGGATGTCAGAAATGTGTAATGTCATGAATTAAGGATGAAAGACAATTATTCCTCAAAGTAAATAATTACTTTGGAAAGCTCTTAAATATAAGGCATTTTTTTTAATAACACTATACTAAAAAAATGGTTTTACAATAAGGTTTCATTTGTTAATATTAGTTAACTACATAAGTTAAGATGAATTAACAATGAAAATTATTTCTAAAGCATTTATTAATCTCAGTTAATGTTTATCTCAACATTTACTAATACATGATTTAAATCAAAAGTTGCATCTGGTAACATTAGAAACTGAACCTGACTAAAATGAACTAACAAGAACAATTGTATTTCTGGTCACACTTTGGATTAGGGTACAATTCTCACTATTAACTAATTAACAATGACTTTTGCCTCAAATTACTGCTTATGAATAGATAGTAAGGTAGTTGTTAAGTTTAGGTATTGGGTAAGGGATGTAGAATATGGTCATGCAGAATAAGACATCAATATGTGCTTTATAAGTACTACTAAACAGCCAAAATCCTAGTAATATGAATTAGCTGCCCCCACCCCCCCGCCAACATAAAAAGTTTTTACCTGCTATTGTTACCTTAAAGAGACATTTTTACCTGATTTAACTCATACCATTTTGGTTGATTCAGTGATGCTAATATGTCAGTGATGCCATCAAATCTGCTTAAATTAAGCAAAAAGCAGGATGACTGATAAATTGAGGAATCATTGAGTAGAATGGGAATTATTTGCCATACCCTGTTCCAAAGTAGTCTGATCAAAAGTATACATTTACTTCTCTACCGAAAGAATTCATAGTTACCCATCCTCTCAGGCATGCAGTTCACAGCCTGGTGTTACTCATTTAGGTGCAAAAAGTATGCGGTTGGTTGTGGGTGTAGGTTACGTTGCTGTCAGCATTCTTGCTTTTGACTTGGGTCGGTCGAAGAGTGCCATAGCCATTTATGGCCAGGGCTACTTTCTCTGAGGGTATCGCCTGTCCCGTCACGCTTTCAGTGCCACCTTCGTCCAACAGCTGCCGGAGCACAGAAGTCGTAGGATGCTATTTTTCTGTCAGCAGATCACTTTCAACTTAGTCTCCCTCACAGCCCACGGATATGCAGTTGCTAAGCTCTTTTGAATTCTGCTTCCTTCCTCCTATGCTTCATGTGCAGTTGACAAAGGAGGAATGTGTAGGAGGCAATGTTAGGATACAACGTTTACTTGACCTTGCCTGTTTTGAAAGCAATGATGTTCATAGACAGACAGACAGACAGACAGACAGACAGACAGACAGATAGATAGATAGATAGATAGATAGATAGATAGATAGATAGATAGATAGATAGATAGATAGATAGATACAAATAGTCCAATTCATTAGATTAAAATCCATCTTAAAAATGTCTACCTACTTCCAGATAACTGAAAAGGTCCCTTGTGTCCTTCTGTTACAGACTTCAAAGAGGCTTTTGGTCTCTTCGACAGAGTTGGTGACAGCAAGGTTTCCTACAACCAGGTTGCCGACATCATGCGCGCCCTGGGACAGAACCCCACCAACAAGGACGTGAAGAAAATCCTGGGTGACCCAACCCCTGACGGTAAGACTTTTACTTTATATAATGCTTGCTTAAAACGAATGGACACAATTTGAAATGCTTTGCAAACCCTCACTGATTTGTGATGTGTGTGTGGAACTGTGCGCACACAGATTATGCCAACAAAAGAATTGACTTTGAAACTTTCCTGCCAATGCTGAAGACTGTTGACGGCATCGCGAAGGGTACAGTTGATGACTACGTGGAGGGTCTGCGCGTCTTCGACAAGGAGGGCAACGGCACAGTGATGGGCGCTGAGCTGCGCATTGTGCTGTCAACACTGGGTGAGTACAAGTTGGATGATTATGTCATTAGAAGAAAATGGCATCATATAATCTGCTTTACAAAAAAATAAAAAATACCACAGGCAGCACAGTGGTCAGTAAGACTTTTTATTATTTTTAAAATAAGTCTCCTATGCTCACCAAGGCTGAATTTATTTGATAAAAAATACAGTAAAAATTTTGAAATATTGTAATAATTCAAAATATTTTGTTATTTTAAAATGTAATTATATCCTGTGATGACTAAGCTATTTCTCCAGTCTTCATTGCCACATGATCCTTCAGAATTCATTATAATTTGCTAAATTGGGTCTCAACATTTCTTATTATTATCAATGTTGAAATCAGTTGTGCTGCATAATATTTATTTATTTTTGTGAAAAGTGTGATTGATTTTTTTTAGGATTATTTGATGATTTCCAAAAATAGCATGACACTACCAGTTTTCGATTGATTGATTGATTGATTGATTGATTGATTGATTGATTGACAAATGAATATGGCTATGAATTATATTAATTGGATTAAGAGTACTTTAAAATATGCTGGGTTGTTTCAACCCATGTTTGGGTCAAATATGGACAAATTCAACCGTTGTGTTTAAAATTTTTCCAACGGTTGGGCTTGTCCATATTCGACCCAAACATGGGTTGAAACAACCCAGCATTTTTTTTAAGTGTACCATTGTAATCTAAGGTACTCTTGCATTACCATGTCCAAAAACCATAATAATACCATGGATACTTTTTAATATATGTTAAAGATTTGTCTTCACCAATACCTTTCATGGCACCGACAGGTGAGAAGATGACCGAGAACGAGATTGACTCTCTCATGCAGGGACAGGAGGACGAGAACGGCAGTATCCACTATGAGGGTATGTGTTTGGAAAACCCCTTCTGATTTAACCCTTCACTCTTAAAAAGTACGCTTCTTTATTGGAATCTATGGTTCCATGAAGAACCTTTAACATCCATGGAAGCTTTCCATTACCCAAAAAGTTATTTTTAGTGTAAAAAGGTTCTTTAGATTTTAGTCTTTAGATAGAAGAAAAAACATGGTTCTTTTAAGAACAATTCAATGAAAGGTTCTTTGTGGAGCCAAAAATGGTTCTTCTATGGCAAAACCTCTTTTTGGAACCTACATTTTTAAGAGTGTAACTTGTTTTAGGACACACTGCATAACAGTGACTGTACTGGCAGTCTTTTCTGCACTGATTGGAATGATATAATAAGCTCACCTGTCACTGTATCATTACGCCCATTATTTTTAGAAGCCACCTTGTATGGCGAGCCAGTAGGGATGATCTTTCCTTATGTCTGCTTCTCCTCTTACAGCTTTCGTCAAGCACATCTTGTCCGTGTAAGAGGCCCTCAGTCGAGGGAGTGGTGAAGAAGGCTGAAATATATCTGCAGACCCCATGGTGTCAGGACATCCATTCTGTTTCGAAGACCAATCAATAAAAAGGACTATGGGATGTCACTTCTAAACCATTCTGGTTTTTTCCCCCTTTATTTGTTTTCTCCCCTCTCGCCCACCTTTTTGGAAGTTACATCGTCATGCAGTTGACCCTCCTTGCCTTCTTGTCCACAGTGGGATGGAGACCGGGGAAGAAGGAAAAGGCCACTCATGAAGTGAGGGTTGGTTTCCTCTTTCTCCACCCATCCAGGGTTACAACAGCACCGCCAGCTGTGTGTTAAAGGCACATGACATTGCTGTGGCCAGGCTGCCAATATTCCCCAATTTTCACACAGTCATTTCACAATAAACCTTTTTCCAAAAGTACATAGAGTTCTTCCTTTTTATGCTAACCGATTTGGACACAATGTGAAGCACAAGTGTACGTAAAAATTCTAGATAAGAGATGCCTATACGGTCGATGCAAATTTGAATTTGGCTTGCATCTTTTGCAGATCCCAAACATTCAAAAATAAACATAATAATGCAGCATAATAAATGCTCATAAAAAAGAATTCAGCTTAGTTTGTGTTGGAGGTGAAAATCATCCATGCTGGATACAGTCTTCCTGAAACTGTACAACAAAATATCTGAGTTACTTTTACAAATAAGTAACGCAAGTTACTTTGTTTTCCCATTTCTTGACTGGCAGCTCTCTTGTCCTCATGCTGAGAGTAATCGGGAGTAAATGTAGAGGCTTTTACTGTATTGCTTATTGTAGTTCCGGACTAATGTGAGCATGTATTTACTTATCTCACTTGCACAAAAACAGATTCAATATTCATCAAAAAACAGTGAATGCAAACTCAGAATATTATGCCAAAACCTGCAGGGTTTGTTTGAGCTGTGCCCTCCACTGTACAGACGGGAATTTGCATTTCCTTAAGCCTGAGGCTTATTCATTCCACTTTTGGTGTGAAAGGGCCTTTACATTTGCCAAAAATATAACTTTTTCAATTAAAAAACAAACAATTAAGCCCAGCCAAGAAGAGAAAAAGTAACACAACACATTTCTTTCCCCCATTACTTTTAAAAGTAACTTTCCCCAAGACTGTGCAAGGAAAGGTATAGAAACACAGAGGAAATGAAGCTATGTTTCGGTATTCATTTGCAACAAGGTCCCATCCAAAAGCCAAAACGTATGGTAATGGTTTTTAATGCCTGTTTTTATATGAAATGTCTACATGGTTCTACATCTACAAAATGTCCTATTTCTGAATGAATCTAAAACCGAGGATATAGTCTTTGGCCCCCATGAAAAAATCAAGAGCAGTAACATTGACCTGGATTACCTTGCTCCTTTTACTTCATCCTGAATTAAGATGTAGGTGTTTTCTGGGATCAGAACCTCAAATTTGAAAAACAAATAAATGCGGTGATTAGTTCTTGTTTTCTCCAGCTACATCTTCTCTCTAAGATGAAATCCTCTCTCTCTGAGGAAACCTTAGAGATTGCTGTCCATGCGCTCACTACTTATTATTGCAACTCTCTTTACTATCCAAATACTCTGTTGCTCGTCTTTAATTAGTACAAAATGCAGCTGCAAAGTTCCTGAAAAAAAAAAAAACTTAAATTTTATCACGTTTCTCAAATTTTGAAATCGCTGCATTCCCTACCTGTGCATTTTAAAATTGAGTTTAAAATTCTTCTCTTTGTTTTAAATCATTAAATAATCTGGCACCAAGCTATTAGTCTGAGCTACTCTGTCCATACAATCAGACAGATCTGAGGTCTGGTGATAAGAGACTTCTATCTGTCCCCAGATCACGATTAAAGCATAGAGAATGTGTGGTTTGCCCTTGTCTCTTTATCTTGTGCTTTGTTCAGCACTTTGGTCAGCCATGTTTGCTGTTTTTAAATGTGCTAGATAAATAAAAAAACAAACTTGAAACTAAGAAAAAATATTTAGACTTTACAATAAGGTTCCATTTGTAGTTTACTATTAGTTAATATGAACTAACAATGAAAATTTATTTCAAAGCATGTATTAGGCCTAATCTTAGTTAAAGTTAATTTCAGCATTTATTAATAGCCTACATAATTAAAAACAAAAGCTGTGTGTTAATGTTATTTTTTTATATGGACATAAATTTACAAAGGCCTAACATTAACAAAGATGAATAAATATTGTAACAAATTTGTTAGTTGAGGTAATAAAGCCTGTATACTGTACAGTACCAGTATAGAAAATGTGTTGGTTTGCAGTGTGTGTGTTCACTATTCACTACTTTGTTCATAATGTGTGTGCATTAACTTGGATGGGTTAAATGCAGAGGACAAATTCCGAGTATGGGTTACAATACTTGGCCTTCACATGTCAACTTATAGGCAAACTTTTCATTGGAAACAAAGTAAAAAAATAAAAAATAAATGTTTTTTTTAAACTTAATATGGAAATATTTGATTGATGACAGGAAAAATACATAAATAAAACTTGACAACACCAATAATAGCCACATGCAAAATGCTGAGCAAAAATCAGCCTATAGGTCTATATATTTTTTGTTTTAATGGTGTTTACACTGCATATTGTTATACATATTTGATAGAACACTACAGCAATATATATATATATATATATATATATATATATATATATATATATATATATATATAGGCTATATATATATAAAGGCAGCAGTCAGAGTTAGTTCTCAGTCAGATAGTTCAAAGAGACATTAAAAAAAGTAGACAAAAGCAATATTTTGGACATGATACCATCCATGGTAGCACTATAGTTTTCTATGAATTACCTTAAATATTTTCGAAATAGCCTACCATGGAATATGAATATGTAACATTTCTCACTTGGCACGTGCTTCTGTCACTTCATTTCTAGGATTTTGTCATATCCGTATAGATTATTATACGGGGTCGTTGGCCCACTCTGTACGCTAGATGGCGATGTTGATCAGTGGAAGAGCAGGAGCAGTACAAAGGAGTTTTTTTTTCTTGTTGCGACTGCAGAGGTATTTTGTCCTATCCGGGAGCCGTACTTGCTAAAAGCAGATTCATACGATGGCGAATGTGAAGTGCTGCAGCGAAGGCCCCTCTAAAGAAGGAGGTGAAACTGTCAAAACTGTTTTAATTGTGCAATTAATTAACATTTAAAACTCTTCGAGAATATTTGTAGTACTTGTATTTTTGAATGTAGTTAAAAAATAAAGTTACAGCCATAGATTTGGACTTTTTTGTTAACTAAATTTAGCATGCTAACGTTAGCTAAGTTAGCTGTTAACGATCTGTTTTCTGTTCATGCTGTGGTTTCAGAGGCGTGCTATTTAACACTAATATGTAATATACCTTAACACCACCAAATGCATAAGAATGTTGCATATTGTCCAGCTGAATTTTGATCGGTGGATCTTTGATCCATTCACAAACACAAGCTCAAAAAAGTACCATGAGTTTTTGGATTTGTACTATAGTAGCAGCTAACGTTATTACAGTAATTCATTCGTGGACGTACATTTGAGTACCATGGTACATTCATTTTAGTAACTTAGTTATTTATGTACGTACCTTATACTATAATTGAGGTATTCTTAGAAATGCCTTTACGTAACGTTACATATATGGTAATTATATGGCGTAGTCATTCTATCATAGAGTACCATGGAAATACCATAGGTGGTATGTTAATAATCCCTATTGTAAATATCAAAGTGCTATGGTATTACTGTCTTGATGATATATCTGTACCATCATGGTTCTGCCATAGTACTTTGATATTTACCATAGGAATTTTTACCATGTCCCCTATGGTAATTATATGGTGTATTGATTCTGCCATAAAGTATCTGTAAATACCATAGGTGATGATATATGGTAAATAATTTGGTTGAAGTGTTTAAATGTGCTATTGTCTACAGTTTCAAACATTACTATGGCAGAACCAAGGTACAGATATGGTATCATCATACAGTAATACCATAGTGCTATGATATTTACCATAGGAATTATTACCATATCTGTACCATGGTTCTGCAATATTGTAATGTTTGTAACTAGACAATAGCACATTTTAACACTTCAAATTCCAGAGTTTTGCTGAAAGCAGCCAGTTCAATTTATTTGGTATTAAGGTCCTTGCACACCGAGTCTGCTTTTCGTATGAGTTTTTTCGTATTCGTCATTCGGTGGCTCTGAATTGTCAAAACACCAAAATGCTTGCTACTGATACGAAAACGCAGAAAATCGAACCCGATCCAAAAAAAATGATGACGCACGAAAGTTTCGGAGGCAGTGTGTAAACGTGATTGACAAAACGTGAGGTTGTATTTATTTTTTAATGTGCGAAAATTTCTGACTCAGTGTGCAAGGACCTTTACTGTTGTATCTGACAATTAGTTCAAATCAAATGAATCAAGCTAATCAATTAGATTTTAGGCTCAACAGCTTCTCTCTGAGCAGGTCCTCCTGGCGTCCTTCATCTTTCAGGTAACTGTAGCTCACCTTTGGTCTCCAAGCCAACAGTCGCTCACCTTGGTAAGTTGTTTCGCCTCCAGCAGGACCAGAAGAGAAGGGAAGCAGTGTGAAAACTAAGACTGTCTCTTCCAGCACGGCATCAGGGGACAGTCTGCGAAAACGGCCTGCTCATGAGATCGATCCAGAAGATGAGGCTAAAAGCAAGCCAGCTGCCCCTAAAATGTTTAAATCGGGGTTTAGCATGACTGCGAAGAAGCCTACGTCCATCTCTATCAAGCTTGGAGCAAGTGTATGTCTATGTTGTTCTGCGTACATCTATATAGTTTTTTCTTAAACTAAATAATGCTTCGTTGAGTTTTTGAATTTTTAACATTTAAAAATGGTGTTTTGTTCCTCCTTTTTTAGAAACCTAAAGAACCCACTCCTGCCTTACCTGCCAAGAAAGCTGGACTTGCATCTGTTTTTAACGAGGATGATGATGTATGTGTCGTTCATTAATATAGTAATTTAATAATAATGCTGTATGTGTGAAGTCATGTAATAATTATGTGCTGTGCTCGTAAAAAAAAATTCTTATGTGTTTTTTCTTAAATGTTTAATTTAGTATAATACAGTGCGTGCATAATTATTAGGCCAGTTAGATATTCTGATCTTTTTTTCTTTTTCTTTTTTTGGTCTCGTTATAATTTTGAAATTTCTGTAGCATTTCATCCATAATTTTTGACTTTTCACTGAGTTAAATCTCTTTTTTTGGCCCTTTGTACCTGTAAAAGAAAACCTGTTTATTAATTAAGCACATCGGAATATAAGGCGTTTTTCACTTCCATCCCTCGTTAACAATTATATTTCACTTATTAATGAATATATATGATCTATATTAGAAGTTAAGATTGATGGGGTTTGGAAAAAAATATGAGCAGAATATTACCGTACCTAATAATTTTGCATGCACTGTATGTTTAAATGCCAGTTTCATAACTTTTTTTTTATTTTATGTTTCAGAGCGAGCCTGAAGAAATGCCACCTGAAGCAAAGATGAGGATGAAGAATATTGGCAGGTTGTATTTTATTTTAATTCAATTAAACTTAATTTTGGTTGTAAGTTATAGTACAGTACTGTTGACAACCTTTTGGTTTTCAGAGAAACGCCCACATCAGCTGGACCCAATTCCTTCAACAAAGGAAAGCAGGGATTCTCAGACCATCAGAAACTTTGGGAGAGGAAGCTCAAATCCCACACAGACAAGTAGTGTCTGGCTTCTTCCAATAGCTTGCTTTTTGGCACAGATATATTTGTCCTATCTGTCTTTGTTTGACAAACATTGTACAAATGTATATATGTAATGAATGTTTATGCTATCAAGCATCTTTTTATTGTAGCTATTCCGTTTTTCTTTTCTTAACCATGCTGTGGTTAAAAATGCCTTCCTGTGTAAGGTGCAAATCACAATAGAGAAAATGAGCATAATCGTTATTGCTGTACATTGGTATGTACAGCAACGACCCCTGTTATCATTTGCCTATAGTTTAGTTGTTCTCCAGAGAAGGAATGTAGTGGTCCAGTCATTTAGGATTGTTTAAGTTTCATTCATAGAAAGTATAATTCACTAATAAATGAGAAATGTGGTATCAATTTTAGGATCTGAAGGATCTTTTTTTCTAGTATGTTGTAATCAGTGGGTCTTTGTCATTATTTACTCATCCTCATTTTGTTCCAAACCTTTTTCTTCTGTGATGGAGTTTTAATTTTTAAACTCTAGAACTCCTGTTAAATAGGAAGAATAATAATATTTAAAATAATATAAAATATATGTTGCAATATTCCAGCTTAAGAATTTAGTAATCAATAGACTACAATAACTGTATACTGTTTCTGACATTTTGGTTTTAAAAGTTCAACAAATCTACAATTATATTAAACTCCACTTACGACAGCCATTATAATTATGGAATTTTGAGGTGCCATGAAGTTTAGTTTTTTGAAAATAAGTTCTGATGTTCACCAATAGATACAATGTACTATGCTTGACCCAAAAGTAGTACACAACTTTATTGACATTGGACAATGGTAAGTAAAATAGTATTGCATAGAGAGGCACTTAAGAGGTTAAAAGCAGCTACACAAATAAATATTTTAAAAGTTAATTTTGTTGCATTAAAACTGTTGCAATCGACTATATTATGAAGTGATTTCTAATAGGTAACCAGGAGGCTGCGTGCTTTCATCAGACGTTTCTGGCGACTCAATAAGCTCTCCCGCTTTTGTCCAATGTCAAAGTCTTCTTTAAGCAGGGTGTCCACACCATCTTTATCATGCAGCAACAGCAACATGTTCCTTTGCAGCTCCGAAGCTGCTTCCTGGAGCAACATATAGCGGATCACCATTGGGATCTGGTCGGCTAGACGCTTGCTTGCAATCTGGTGAGGTATATAAGACAGCATCTCAGATACACAATACAATTTGAGCTTCCACTGATGGGACAGATAGCTTTAGTTGGCACACTTACTGTGAAGTAGGACTCTAGGTGCAACCTCATCTCTCGCAAGGTGGCACGGTTGCCTGTGCTAACGTCTACACTCGCATAAGTCACCTTTTTAGCTGCTTTCATTAGGGCCATGTTATTTTCCATCTCTTCCATTTTATCCTTTGCATACTGCAGGCTCTGGCTGTATGAGCCATCTTGACTGTAAACAATGAGCTCCATCTTGAATTGGGTCCTCAGCATTGATTCTGCAAAGGATTCCTTGTCCTGCTTGATGGCTTCGATCTTAGTCTAAGAAAGTAAATAAAAGATCAGTTGAAAAAATGAAACGAGAACATAATTTATTTAAATCTGTATTGTGATCTAACGGCATAATTGAACATTGAATATTAATGCGACTTGTAATTCTGTGGAATTTATTAGCATCATCAACACTTGGAAAAAAAAGTACCTTTGCTATTTTCAGAAGATTAGGGAAGCCAATGAAGCTGCACTGGGCCAGCTGGATGAACCGCTTTCTAATCACATCTATTTTAACACAAACACACTGTTGGTACAACTGCTTTAGCAAACTTTCACTTTCAATGTTGATTATCCAATGAATCCAGTTTTGCCACAAACAACTGCACTGATCACTAATTTACATTTAATTTAATAGAAGAAAAATCCACCTGAAGAGGCTTTGGCTTGCATGCCTTACCCCTTATTTACCCCTTGTTTACACTGCACAAGTCTGCGGTGCATTACTGCTCCGGCAAGGTTTTATTCCGTCCTCCACGCGGTGCCAACTCACACCAGGAGCATTTCAGAAGCGAAGCAACTGGATGCGCGAGACCACGTGATTTGTCTGTCCGACGTGTTTTTTCTTGATTTTTGGGTTTCTACGTACAGTCTATGGTTTTTACCAAGGATATATTGGTGTGCAATACAATCGGGAGTCTGCACATGGTGTTTATTTTGAAATTGATAGTGTTTTTTGCTTTTTGTTTTGTATTTACAGTGCGGCTTGGACGAGGCCTCCGTCAAAAATAGACTAGGCGCCCATCTTTAGCGAAGCGGCGCGGATCTCCAGTAGCACCTCATTGCAGTACACGAGATCCAGGGGGCGGAGTCGGATCCAGATCTAAGGGGTGGAGTTGGGTAGGTTTAGGGGTGGGTTTAGGGATCAGGGGGTGGAGCTGGGTGGGTTTAGGGATCAGGGGGTGGAGCTGGGTAGGTTTAGGTATATGTAAGGTGGGAGGAGTTGGATCTGGATCCGACTCCTCCCTGTGGATTTCATGTTCTGCAGTGAGGACCATTTCCGGAGAGCCGCTTCTGAAACGCGCCGCGGCTGGTGTGAACACAAGCATTGACTATAGTGGGCGCGATCAGCTCCGGTAGCAGAATTTGCATGTCTAGTGTGTTTTAACAAGAACTGCAGTATGTCAGAAAAGAAAATGAAGAATCACAAATTTTATAGAAAATGTACCCATTAAACTTGTTTTTAATTATTCAGTTTACCGGGCTTTGAACAAACTTCATGTCTATTAAGTTTATGACCAACTTCTAAAAACAAATTTAACAAATTTAAAATTAGCAAGTCTTTGTAAAGAAATGCTTATATGTAGCCTGGGAGCCGCTGTTGTGACGCTGTACAAACGCTTCCAGTGTGAATACTCGTGCGCGTCTGCAGCTGCAGTGATGATGTAGTTGCGCTGCTCACGCGCCGCTCACGCTTGCGGTGTGAAACGGGGGTTACTCAAGGAGAGAATGTTAAATAAATATTATCCACTAGGCAACAAAACTACCTACAAATGCATAGTGCCAATTGGAAAGTTCATTGGGTTTGATATTTCCTGGTTTTCTTGACAATTTTAAGAATCTGTCTTTGAGGAAACAGTCTGGAGAATGCCATTTTCATAAAAAAAATATTTCAGCATGACCAAGAGCCCAGGCACAAAGTGAGGCCCATCACGTGAAAATTGTCAATGCCTATATACCCAAGATGTTAATGATCAATGTGCAAGTGTTCACATACTTTGATCATGTAGTGCATTATGAGAGTATCCTCAAGTAGAACAGTAGTCGGAATAACTTATGTATATAGTATAATGTAGCAACAACCAGAAAAAGACTGAAAACTGCATAAATAGATTTTAAATAGAAAACAACACAAACCAGAGACAGTCTTCAGTGTCTTTAATGCAGGTCCCTCCAACAGCTTGATCTGTTCCTTGACAAGCCCCTCAAAGGTCTTGTAATTGATGAATCCTGGAAGCTCTCTTCCCCGATATTTGGCTTCATAGTTATCAACTTCTTTCTCAATCTTCTTCTTGACTGCACAGAGTTTTTGAACATTGTCAGAAAAACTAATTCAGTTTCACAACTCAGTTATGAGTTTGGCTTCTAAAAGATTTTATTTTTAATTTTTTTGTGAATTTAAGTAATTTAAGATTAATTTAGCAATTTATTGATTGCAACTCTGGTAAAACAGGATGCATCAGATGTAAAAATGATTTAAAAAAAGCATTTTAATAATAATTTTGGCACATTGGACAAAAAGTACAATCAGGAGATACCAAGTATAAGCTTCACTCACAGGAAAGTCCTGAATGATTTAAGAAGCCATTCCATTTGGCAAATTCTTCCCGAAGTTCTGGAAAAATCAGTAGATCTGGGGCACACTTTAATTCCTCCCCAGAGGTCAGGCTGAACATATCATGAGTGAAAGCTGTAACTTTCTAAATAAAGTGATAAGATGTCAAAGATTTCAGTGACTCGGAGAGATCAGTATGACCCTTTACTAAATATCCATTCTTTGATATAGTAGATTTCAAGACTGTACTCACATCAATGAGAAAGCTCAGTCTTTCTGCAGGATCTGATGGGGGTCCATTGCCATATGCCTCCAGTTCCTTCTGTGTTTCTGAAAGCTTTCTCTCAATTTGCTCTTCTAAACGAGGCAGGGATTTCTACAAAGCAATTATGAAAATTAGCTGTTTATTATAAGTCTAAAAATCCTGTAGTTCTCTTGTGGTAAAATGAATTATTTCACCTGAATGTGATGAACCAATTCAATTGTTAGTTTCTCAGCCAACTTGGGAATAGTAGCAAAACCTTCTTCATAGAGGTTGCTGAGGAAAAATGGCATATATACATCATGCGATCTATAAAAGCACAGATTTACTAAAATCTCAAATAACAAGTACTAATCTGTTGCACTTATGATTGCATGGTCACATACACTACCTGATTTACTAAGTACAATTGTGCAAACCAATGCAAAACGGTTCAAAAATAGAAACAAACATTAGCCATGACGCTCACTTGAAGGTTCTCAGTAAACACTTTGCTGTTTGATGTATTTGATCGTATAGTGTGTATATATATCATGTTTGATATATGTATTTGTAGATTAAAAGTTTGACATTAATCCATTTGTTCAGCTCAACTCCCAACCTATAACGAGGCAATGAGACCATTTACCAACCTAAAATGAGGATGGTCTTTGAAGAAGGCATTCTCTGTGGCTGTGGCCTCATTAAGAGTGACTTGATCTATAATCTCTTTTTGTCCCCTGCACCTTACAATCATGTAGCCTTTACTAAGGTGAATGACCTCATTGTGCACAATGTCTACCACTGTCCCTTCAGTGCCTTTATCCACCAGATCCGGCTTTGTTAAGATGCCTGTTGTGTAGTAAAAATAAAATCAGAATATGCATGGTAACCTATGGGTTTACTTATGTATAGCATTGAAATGTAATAAGTAATGCACACCTAAAGTTCTTTCGCCCTCAGGGTCCTCCTCCTGAGCCATCTGCAATGCTTCTGTGGTCGCGATGTCAACATTGCATGGCACCACAACCAGGTTGATAGTTTCTTGCTTTGTAACAAACTTCCTGATCAGTCTCTTAATCTAGAAGAAATATATTTGATTAATGATCATGTCTTTCCAACAAAATGTCATTTGAAAAATGTATATACAAAGTTTACCTGATCTCCAATATTCTCAGGTTGACCTTTGACTGCCACTCGTGCAATCCCAGGGAGGTCAATGAGAGTGAGGTCAGGAACATTGGCAGAATGGATCTGCAGACTGATGAGTTCATCACTAATACCAACACCTGCTCCAGCCATCTCATCCTGGGCTACAAACATAATTAGATGTAAGACCTTAAGAAATGTATCTATACTCTTTTGGAAGACCTCAAAGTGCATTCTAAGCATTTTCTACCTTCACGAATCTTTTTCTCCACTTCTGCTGGGTCATCAATGTCTTCCTCGTAGTTCTTGTAACTGATTCTCCCATGCCATTTCTCTTCGCCTTTAGTTCTTATCATCTTGAGCTCAAGGGGGCATCGTGTAACAATTCCTTACAAAACATGAAAGAGTGGATGCCAGACATAGTTTCACCATCCCTTATGAAAAATTAACTGTCTTTTTGGCTAATTGATTACCAATTTTATAACATGTTTTACAACAAATACCATGGTTAAACTATGGTTAGAATAGCAAAACCATGTTTTTTTTTTTGGTTTTATTTGTAGTAAAACCAAGGTTAATTTTCATAAGAGATATGGTGTTTAAAATGTCGTACAGTAGGCTACCATGTACATTCCATGGCATATGAATATCGTAATCACAGTACCGCCACTGTGCCATACATCCACAGTATTTGATAGAAAGTTATGTTAATTACGTAAAAAGCAATACAATTAATTTTAAAAAAGGGGACAGTGCAATTTCATAAAACGCATGAACAAACATGGTTAAAAAAGCCAGAATTAGCCAAAAGGCTATTTTTCATCTGTAGTATTGGTGTATGTTTTAATTGTATGTGTTCTCCTTACCACTACCCCTGGGTAACGCTACTCCTGACAGCGCCTCCAGAACAGAACTCTTTCCTGAGCTTTGGTCTCCAATGACGGCGATGGCAGGCAATGCCAAGTCCTTTTCGACTCCTAAAGACCGTAAATTGTCGATAGTGTCTATGCAAGGGCGGATTTTTTCCTCATATTGCTGACTGAACGTGTAACTCATTTTCTCCATCCTTAAACAATATAAAAATGTTAACAGTAAATAAAGATTGTTGATATGTCAGTCGCTGTATATTCGCGCACTCCTCGAATGGATTGTCTCAGAGTGATGCTGCTATTTACCGGTAAAGTGAATCCTAGCGTTTATATACCCAAGTTTCATTTCCTTGATATCACAATAGTTTCGTTTCACCCCTTAAAGTAGCCTACGCTTTATACTAACTTGCTTGGCAGCATATCCTGTTTCTATACAAATGAATAGGCAATTAGGCATGGCTTCCCTATTTCTTTTAGCATGTTTGTGTACAGGCAAATGTATAGCCTAGGCTACGAGCAACCGGATGAATTGGCATAAAAGCAAGCATGCAGGCCTCAGTGTCAAAAATGGATGTAAGGTAAAAGTAATGAAGGAATTATTTACTTAACCTTTTTACGTTTTATCAAGATCTGTGCCTTTATAATAATATAATTAGCAGTCTAGTTTGCATATTTTACATACACATGACAAGCCATCCTTTTTCACATACGGCCATTCCGCATTTTCTTTGACTGAGATTATAAACTCAGTCATCTAAATTACAATTTCTAAAATTGATCAGTGAATACTTACTGTTCTCCATTGTGCTCTCCTAATCTTCCCATATCAGTAACTTTTTTAAAGTCATAGGCCTATACCATGCGTTATTTTCAAAACGATTAATAAAATTAAATACAATTAAATAATAAATATAATTAATTCAAGAAATATTTTATTTTATTGTGACTTTTCGGTTGAAGTGTCTGTTTTCTGGTGAAGTTTCAGTTGGAAATCAAAATATAGCCTAGTATAGGCTACCTCAGAAATAACCTATAGAGCTAGAAATACTATATGAAATATCCTGTAGAGGGGGGTGTTTATCCATAATCACAATACAGAGATGATTATGTGAACAGAGCAGCACTGTCTGACTAGCAGGTTTTCTGGCCATGACAATTAAAGCACCCACAATAATAAGTTATCTCAAAAGTTTAAACCCTTACATGCTGTAGTCTATGTATGTATTGTGACTTATAATTTGTACGATTCATATCATTTGTACCACCGCACGCCCAAACAGCTGACATTAATTCATGTACTTGGCAAGTGGATTCTTTTCATTGAACACAGGTCATCACATTTTTAACACTGTAAACTAGTGTAAAAGGACAGGAATTCTTCTGTCAACATATTCTGCATAATTTCAAATATGACGTTTTTGTAAATTGTTACTGAAAACGCACAACAGTTGTTTATACTGTTTGTTTACCAAAACTGCTTCAAAGAATGGGTATAATTAATTTTGTGCTTTCTTTTCGGACTATTCTACTTCTCAAAACCAACAAGGTGCAAGTTCAAAGTAAAGCACAAACTCTGCTCAATGCCTTGGAGGACTGTTAGTATCACTGGCTGTTTGACCAGTGTTTATTGACCAGAACACATTTTCAGGGACATTGAAAGATGCTGTAAATATTGTTATAAATGAGCTTTTAAAATATTTATTCTGTGTCAGATATTTCCCATTACATCTAGAGTGTTGAAGAAGCATTATTGTGACCCCATTTGATCGTGTGATTTTATACATTAGCTGGCTCTCCAAGGCCACCCAAGCCTCAGTATTGGACATTGCATGTGGTGCATCAGCATGACTGGATGTGTCTTGAAAGTCATGCAGCTGAAACAAGCCATCCTGAAGTTTTTGTTTGGGTGGGAATGGAAACTGAGCTCCAGTTTTAGAGTCAGCAACTAAGGATGGGGTGAAAGATATCTGTTGAGATAATTTGTATAGGCTATTAAGCATTTTTATCTGTTGAATACAGCTAATTGTGACATGTCTCTCTAGATTAGGCTACTTTATACGGGTTAGTCATTTGCAGCATTGAGTGATGAAATATGTTTTGAATCATGGCGTTGACCATGGCAACATATCTGTGCTAATAAGGCCCTGTCCCAAATACGCATAGACAACCAGGTAGTGGACTGCTGTGAAGTTTACAGTGCTTGTTGCAAAATGTAAGCCCATATTTAATGTGATCGGGACTCTGTTTGTATGTCTTTTTCAACCTGGTTTATTCAGTAAGAATGACTCCAAAAACTACAATTCCTTCAACATTATGTAACTGGTAATTATTTTGTGTCCTAACACATCTCTTGGCTGTTAGATTATTCAAGATTATTCACCCATGGCAATTCATATTTTGAATCTTCAACAAAGCTTTCAAATTTCATTCACATGTAAAATCGTATTCAGTATTTTTACATTCCCATTGAAACTCGTAAAATTGGAAAAAATTAATCTTTAGAGTCAGACCACTATGTATCAATTCTGTACTTTTATTATAATTGGTGTCCCCACTTTCACAGAAATGGAATAATCAATAAACATATCAGGAGTTTGATTATTATGCCTGGATGTTTTCTGGCAATGATAAACAAGATGTCACTAAAATGTTAAAGGGATAGTTCACCCAAAATGAAAAATCTGTCATTTCATCATTTACTCTCATGACATTTCTATCCTAAGATGTATGACTTTCTTTCTTCTGTGGAACACAAAACATGATATATTGAAGAATGTTGGTAACCAAACAGTTTTGGTTCCCATTTACTCCCATTATGCTTTTTTGTCCATACAATGGAAATCAATGGGAACCTAAACCTTTTTTTTTAATGTGTAAAAGTTTGTAACACCACACTTTTTGTGCACAGATGTAATTTTTTTTTTGCAGACTGGACCACATGTGTTTGAGGAACCTGCAATGGCCAGTCTGTTATTACTTGAATCCTTTTCCATGCAAATGAAACATACACACACACACACACACACACACACATACGCATCTTCCCCTCATTGAGCCATGCTTCCTTGCTTTTCCCAGATGCTTTTGTATGGAGAGCCACCCAGTTATTTAAAAAGTCCATTAGGCCCTTGTTTAGAAAGCCTGAGATTAAAAATAACAAGAAACAGGCGCATGGTCATGGAATATGCCAGCATCACATGTTGTGTGCTGAAGATGTTTGGGCATTTGCACAAAACTTTAAATAAAGTAAAATAACACAAATTAAAAACTACTCACTAAGACATTTCCAACCTGAAGCCTGAAGAGCTGAAAGCAGGAGACAAAGTAATGGTAAAATGATCCAAGTTTATTTAATAATCTTAATTGCGTCTGTTTCAATGCTAAGTAAAACTTCGTCTGACCAGCACAAATGAAATAAGTGTTATTATACATGCAGTAGCAATGGGAAATCTGCTTCACAACATTGTGATGTTAAAAACCATGAAAGAGACATTCTCTTGTCTCTAACTCGCAAAGACAACACACCTCACAACATAAGACTACGGTTAAACAGTAATGGAAAAATAGTATAAAATAACTGATCAGTGTAATGAGTATATAAATGTTTTAAATGATTAATATAAATGATTACATGACTAAATAGAATAATAAAATGATGAATGAATTGTAAAGGAAATAAAACAGATGAATATATGGTTGCTCTCTTGAAGCTACACACATGCAGGTTGCTACAATAAAATCCTTAGATCCTTCACTTTTCTTCAATAAGGACTCAAATGATAATATAATATAAAATGACTGATCAATGAAGTAATTAGTGTAATGATGAGTAAATGGTTTACATGATTATTATAAATGATTATATGATTAAATGGAATAATAAATTGATTAAATTATTATAAATGAATATTAAAGGAATTAAAACAACACAAATGTATGCTCTCTACTACACACACAAAGGTTGCTGCAAAGAATACTTAGATCCTTCAAGTTTCTTAAAGCAGCATTTGGTAACTTTTGAAATGTTGCTCTGGGTCCCCCTACAGTTGGGAAACAGTATTGTCTTCTACTGTCGTAAAATCTGTCATGGTTACACCCATACACGCGTGCATTTGTTGACAAGCGATACCCCGAACTCTGCAGAATGCGTCCTCACGTCTTGGCCAGACTACCAGTGTTGCGTGTGAAATGTCTTCATCCCAGGTACATTATTATTATTTTTTTTCAAACCCCAAAAGACCGCGTAGCCCACGTTTACAAGTCAGCGTCTTTATAGTAGCCTATTTGCTACTGTTTTACAATGGATATGCTAATTCAATTAAATGTTTGTGTGGTAGGTAGCTCGTCAATATTATAGTTTATAATGTTAATCGTGCAGACAATGTTCCAGTTGCATTATTTTATAAAGTAGAATAAATAACTTCTAGGTTACAATGACTGTGTTTTACCTGTTATTATTGAACAATTGTAGATCATAGAGGAGTTAGTTGACCTAACTATAAAAAATTTACGCACAATTTTCCTTGACTACAACATCAAATGTTAGCGTAATAAATTAGATTTTTACCCAATACAAAAGATATAGCAATCTACCGTAATCAAAACAAACACGTTGGCTCGCCACAGACGGTCATGGATTTAACACATTTATAAACACTAACAAGAATAAGGAATAAAGAAAACAAATATGTAGCCTACTTACAATTGCATTAGCAGAAACGCAAGGCCAGCATCTGTTTTGGATTCTTCATGTTCTTTAACTATAAGCTCTCGCCACTCAGTGAACGCATGACCTATGTTGATTCTAGTGTTGTCCCTCACAGGTCCAAAATTTTTTTCCTCTCTCACCTCCTCCGCCGATAAACGTCTCTTCTGTCTTTGCGGTGGCTCATTATCCATCATCGCTTGTATTGTAATAATTCTAGCTAGTATTGAGGGGGGCGTGTGTGTTTATATCGAATTTTCGTAAAGCAGTTTGTGTTTCTCGCTCGTTCTCGCTCTCGTCTCGCTTCTCACGAGACTTCAAATTTTCATCTTGCCGGGACGGTAGTCCCAATGTGTTTAACCATCCAAATGATTTCTAGACAGTTTTATTAAGTTAAAAAAGTTACCAAGAGCACCTTTAACAAAAAGCTCACTTACAATTTACAAAATAAAACAACAAAAACATCATGCAAGTTTACATGTTTGTTCCCCATGTTGAATATTTCAAGCTATGGCCTATTGAGAGTAGATTTTATTATTATTATTATTATTATTATTATTATTATTATTATTTGTTGCATCAAAACTGTTGGAACCAGCTATATGAAGTGATTTCTAATAGGTAACCAAGAGGCTGCGTGCTTTCTTCAGACGTTCCTGGCGACTCAATAAGCTCTCCCGCTTTTGTCCAATGTCAAAGTCTTCTTTAAGCAGGGTGTCCACACCATCTTTATCATGCAGCAACAGCAACATGTTCCTTTGCAGCTCCGAAGCTGCTTCCTGGAGCAACATATAGCGGATCATCATTGGGATCTGGTCGGCTAGACGCTTGCTTGCAATCTGGTGAGGTATATAAGACAGCATCTCAGATACACATTGCAAATTGAGCTGACAGCACAGAAAGCTTTAGATAGCACAATTACCGTATAGTAGGCCTCAAGGTGCAACTTCATCTCATGCAATGTGGCATGGTTGTCTGTGCAATTAACCATTTCTTTAGTTTCTTCATCCTCTTCCATCTTTTCCTTTGCATCTCTCAGGCTCTGGCTGTATGTGCCATCTTGACTG
This sequence comes from Semotilus atromaculatus, assembly GCA_031834385.1. NCBI lineage: Eukaryota > Metazoa > Chordata > Actinopteri > Cypriniformes > Leuciscidae > Semotilus > Semotilus atromaculatus. The sequence goes on along the minus strand of JAULUF010000023.1, from coordinate 18,251,285 downwards.
TAAACAATGGTCTCCATCTTGAATTTGGTCCTCAGCATGGATTCTGCCAATGATTCTTTATCCTGTTTGATGGCTTCGATCTTAGTCTTAGAAAGTATTTTTAAAAAAATTGGATAAAACAACAACAAAAAATCTTTCAAATCTGATGATTTAAATGCATAGTAATGTGATTTATTTGTATGAAATTTAATAGCATTATCTATAATCAATTTGTCAAACTCTGAACTTGAAAGTTCGAGAAAGCCAAGTGAAAGTAGTTTGATATGAACACTTTGAATTCATGTATTGCCAGAATCATTAGCAAAAAATACCTACCTTTGCTACTTTCAGAAGATTAGGGAATCCACTGAAGCTGTACTGGGCCAGTTTGATCAACTTCTTTGAAACCACATCTATGTTAACACAAACACAGCGTTAATACTTCTATAAGGAAATGTAATATATGACATATATGTCCCTGTATCGCAAGTGATGCTGTCATATATGCTAAATATAAGACAATATATTGCTATCACAAATATACATATATGTTGATATAGGTTTATAACATATATAAATTGTCCATATTAAATTAGTATATTGACATATATTAATACAATGTATATGATTAGTGATTATATAATATTGTATGTTATAACCATATATTTCACCGATATGTTTAATTTATATATGTCAATTTATTTAAACAACATACATACATTTTACATGCTTATGGTTTCCTTATTAATTCATTCTTTCTTTTCCTTATTTCATATGTGTACATATATTACATTTCCATCTTGCAAGCTCAATTATCCAGTGAACAGTGTTGGTACGTTATTCAAAAGAGGAATTAATTAGCTAATTACATTTGCAACCGTGTAATTAGATAACTGTACTAATTACTCTCTCTAAGAAGTTTCATTATTACTAATAATTTTCTAAATTCCTTAGACATGAAACTGCTCTTTTAATTATTTTATATAAAATGATATAAAATTGCATAAACTGTTCTTAAACTCACCAAAGTATTTAAAGGGAGAAGGTTACATAAAACAACATGCATTTTAAAATTAGACTTTAAATTTTGATGTTAAATCCACTGTTAATTGTGTTATATAATTGTTCTAGTCTATACATTTAATGCAATTACAGGAAAACATTGAGAAATCTCTTACTTTACTTTTTGAAGTGAAAGGTAATTAAATTACAGTAGTTCATTACTTAGTACTGTACTATACTAAGCTACCATCCAAAGCGAGATAACAATCTACCTTTCAGCAATCTAAGGTTATACATGCCTTATTCTGTAAGACAAAATTAGTTGTTCATGAGTTGTATTGAACTCTATACCTACAAATGCATACATAAACCTGAAAGTTAAGTGTGGCTAAAATGGATTTAGATTTCCTGGTTCTTGGTATTCTTGAAAATGTCACCATTATTCAAAGATTCCACCTTTAAAACAACCGTTCTAGAGAATGGCCCTATCTATCTTTAGAATAGCAAAGGGTCTGTGCACAAAGTGAATTCCATATGAAAAAATTCAACACATTATTGAATGATTAAAAACTGTAAAAATAGAGTGGGTGGGATTTAAAAAATATTATTAAAAAAACAACACAAACCGGAGATGGTCTTCAGCATCATTAAGGCAGGTTCTTCCAACAGCTTGATCTGTTCACCAACAATATTTTCAAAGGTCTTGTAATTTATGAATCCTGGAAGCTCTCTTCCCCGATATTTGGCTTCATTATAAACTTCGTCCTTAATCTCATTTATGGCTGCAAAGGATTTATGAATGATGTCAGAAGATGCTCTCACGCTTACATTACCACAGAATATATTTTTCAAAGATCTGTCAAGGGTGATTAAACTCAAACAGCATTTCATTAAAGAAAATGAAAGGCCCTTGTTTACACCTGTTACACCGATCGGATCACAAGTGGACGCTGCTGAATAAGCGTGGGCTAAAACGTTTTGAGCTGTCCACTTTCGACCACTTTCAGAGGTAGTCGAAAACGTATTCAACTCGATTGTGTGTCATGTAGTCAAATGCGTTTAAATAACAACAAAAGACAGCCTAGTATCTGCCAAATTACCTCGCGTTAGCCTGACAGTTCGCTGAAGACAAAAGTCAAAAACGCACCAAGCACAATGTTCTCTCACTGTTCCTGAATTCTAACACACACACACAGCATTCACCGTGGTCTTGCGGTTATCAGAGCAAAATTTACTTAGATTAAGTTAGAAATTTAGGTTGGTAATTAACTGTTTAAAACTGATAAAGGGGGATGCAGCATGTGAATATGGTTTAAGTATTTTTAAGCAAAAACAAACAAAAAAACAGTACACTTAGGAGGTACCAAGTATATGCTTCACTTACATGATTTTGCAGAGTCAACCAAGATTCCATTCCAATTTGCAAATTCTTCACGAAGTTCTGGAAAAAACAGTAGATCTGGTGCACATTTAACCGCTTCTCCATTGGTCAGGTTAAGGGTATCACGTGTGAAATCTGTAAGTTTCTAAATTCAGAGATGAAATGTGAAAGATGTCAGTAACTCACTGATATCAATATGACTAAATATTCATACTTTGATACTGTGTAGATTTTAATGCTGAACTCACATCACTAAGAAACTTCAGTCTTTCTGCAGGGTCTGATGGGGGTCCGTTGCAATATTTCTCCAGCTCCTTTTGTGTTTCAGTGAGCTTCTCATCGATTTGCTTTTCTAAACTAGGCAATGATTTCTATATAGAAGAGTAGTCATATGAAAATAAGATACAGAATGTTTATTATTAGTCTAAAAATTCTGTAGGTCTCTTTTGTAAAAAAAACGAAACAAAAAACAATTTCACCTGAATGTGATGAACCAACTCATTTGTTAGTTTCTCAGCCAACTTAGGAATAGTTGCAAAACCTTCTTCATAGAGTTTGCTGGGAGAAGAAAAAAAAAAAAAAAAAATAATGTATTACCAACGCATTCTCATCCTAGGGCGTCATATTCTGACACTTTGACAAAGCGTCTAAATCCAACGCCCATGGAACCCTTTAGCGTCAATATAACACGCAGAGAGATGGGGTATTACAGTGAGCTGTAACTGAAAATAACACCCCTAATTTTCTAAAATCCCAAATAATGGGTACTAATTTGCATGTGCACTTTGTGGGCATACTTCAGGTGATTAAGAAATGCTATGCAAATAACCACAAATACAAGCAACACCCTCCAAGAGGAGGAAAAAGCTTTAGCCACACCGCTTACATAAAAGTTCTCACTACAGTTTTTTTCCGGAAAATAAGTCACTGTCTTTTATCATCAGAAACGTCCTGCGACTTATAGGCCTATTCCAAAGTTATTTATATAACGCTATTATTGTCTGGCATGCAAAACATAGATAGTTCAAGTTTTGCTTTAAATAAATTTGGCTTGCCATTTATAATGTTGTTAATAATAAATGCCACTATAATTTATGTTTGTTTTATACCTATAATTTTCATTCCTGATCTGTTCTGAATAATGGTAAATTTAAAGGTTTTGTTATGGAGTGAGGGGAACTAAAATACATATTTATAGTGTTTATAATGTTTGTCATTTAATTTATTGGTATTTTACATGATGATTTCTGAATTTAATAATAATAAAATATGAGCTATACATTGATGCAACTTGTGTTTTCTTTCTAAACAATGCAATTTTGTGATAAACCATTTCAGCTTGAATCTCAATAAATAACTACATTTAACCATATTTACCTGAAATGAGGATGGTCTTTGAAGAAGGCATTCTCTTTTTTTATGGATTCATTAAGAGTGACCTGATCGAAAATATCCCATTGTCCCCTGCACTTTACAATCATGTAGCCTTTAGTAAGGGGAATGACCTTATTGTGCACAATGTCTACCACTGTCCCTTCAGTGCCCTTATCCACCAGATCCGGCTTTGTTAAGATGCCTGTAGGAAACAAACAGTAGTGATACAGAGTCTGATTCAGTATGATTTGTAGCAGGGTATTGCAATGAGAAATGCACACCTAAAGTTCTTTCGCCCTCAGGGTCCTCCTCCTGAGCCATCTGCAATGCTTCTGTGGTCGCGATGTCAACATTGCATGGCACCACAACCAGGTTGATTGTTTCTTGCTTTGTAACAAACTTCCTGATCAGTCTCTTAATCTGGAAATGCATTTGATTAATATTTCTGTGCCTTTAAACAGACCATGGCATCACAATGGTCTTTGCAACAAAAAATCATAAGAAAAATATGATAAATGTAAAAAAGCCTAATTTTGGCATAAAAAAAAAAGGTCTTTATTGCAAACATTATGAGAAAGTTAAATTTACTGTTTCTCCAATATCCTCAGGTTGACCTTTGACTGCCACTCGTGCAATCCCAGGGAGGTCAATTAGAGTGAGGTCAGGAACATTGGGAGAGGTGATCTGCAGACTGATGAGTTCATCACTAATACCAACACCTTCTCCAGCCATCTCATCCTGGGCTACAAACATAATTAGTGTAGCGTTTGGGTGCAATCAAGATGCTCAGTTGTGTTTTAGGCATAAAACCTTCTCCCTTTTCAATCTTAAAGGGCTCCTATCATGGATTTTTGAAAATGACCTTTCATGGAGTGTGTAATATAGCTCTAAGTGAATGAAAACATCCAGCAAAGTTTTAAATCTGAAAGTGCACCGTCTTTCAAAAGTAAGAGTCGACTCTGAGTCAATGAAATTAATTGTTTTTCAAACGAGTCATAAGCCGTTTCGTCGTGACGTCAAGACGAAACATTAACCCGCCCACTTATTGCGCGCGCAGACACCAGGGAAACTTAAACCTCAAACCGGCAGCTTCGTCCTGTTGATACTGGATATAGCATCACGTCGAGGAGACGCACGCTACAATGTGACGGTAAAGACATTTTTTTTCCACTGCCCAAGGATGAGCATGTGAAGAATCTGTGGTTAAAATGAATCTTTACCATGATACTACAGCAGTGTAATCCTAAAATTTTCCTGTTAACGTTACCTTTATTTTACTGACGACTGCTTCTCAAATATCGGAATGTAGGCCTACCTCAAACTGAGTAGTGAATCACTGAAACGTCCTGCTGGAGTCATCCTTGCGATGGAATTCGGGTCGAATGGTTCTTCTTCTTCTAGTGTTTCATCATCGGACTGCGCTCGGATTGATATGGTAAAATCGACGTCATTGTTCGTTACTGTGTTTAGTTTACGCTGTAGGAAGCCTCAGGACACGCAGATGGGAATTTTTTGTTTTCCATGCGTGCTGTACGCGGTAAACCAATCACAACAGACTTTGCTGTCTGGCCAATCAGAGCAGAGTAGCTTGTGGAAAGGAGGAATTTAGAGAGATTGATTCATATGGCGAGTCGTTTGAGAACCATTGAAAATCTGGTGATGTGCAAAACTTGAAACCGTTTTTTGACGTTAGATGCATGCATGTAAACCTGTTGTAGGAGACTCCAAAACAACATTAGGAAACTTTTAAATATCATAATAGGGGCCCTTTAAATCACAGACCTGGTGCTTAACAGTTTATGGATAATGTGCTCTGGAAGATCGGTATCAACTTCCTTGATGGCACTTACCAGCAGAGGCCTCGACTCTCTCCTCGAGTTTCAAAGGCATTCCAGTGAGGTTGATGACTCCCCATCATAGGTGCCACAATACCAATACCTTCAAGTTACTTTTTTTATTTCCCTGCGGACCATCTGTTCTCCTGAAAAACTCCTCGAAATCTTCAAGCTCACTCCTAACGAGCTCATCAAGAATATTAGAAAAAATATTATCAAAATGAAATAAAACAAGCTTTCTGGACAAAAAAAAAAGTATAATTTTAGGGCTTTTGGTCATTTTGACCAACAAGGGAAAGTTACAAAGTGCGAGGGAAGGATGAGGGTTAAGATGCATCTTTAAGTTTTGAGCCCTTGGTGATTTTGATTCTCTGATGGTTCTTGGTTGACCGATTGTAAACCTTGCCGTTTTTTGTTCTATCTCTTTTTCTTTACTTTTCTCCATTTTGTATATGTTTTGCTTAGTGTAGTTAGTTTCCCCATAGTTCCATTTGTTAAACCCTTTATACACAGGATTTATTATTGGTTTCCGGCTCACAAATCAAAGTCACTTTAGCGTTTGATGTTCACATGTTTTTTGTATACTGTTAGTACAGTATTGTAAGGACTGGGCGGAATGGTGAATCATCTGAGTAAATAAATGCATCCTTGCTAAAATCTCAAAGCCTTCAGACTCAAAAGGCCTGAATGTAAATTAACACACACACACACACACACACGCACACACACACATACTCGTATTCCTACCATAAGGGGGTCCACCGTTTTTTGCCAAATTGTGGGGTCCACCATTTCCAGTGGTGCTACAGACTTGTAAAAAATCAAGCAAGATAACAAAAAATTCCTAATAAGAAATATCACTTCAATATAACAAAATTCAAACAAAATTGTTTGCACATGCGTTTTTGTGTCACTTGTGGGGCCTAGATTAAACATTTAGGAGTTGTGGGGTCCGCTTTCATAGATACACACACATTTCTAATCTTTATATCTTAGCAAGGACCAAAGTCACTATCTGTAAAACATCAACTACTTCCATTATTTGCCCTTGATTACCATTTAAACTTTTATAGATTATAATGTATATCCTCTAAATTAATCTGCACATGTCTATATTAGCTTAGCCATTAACATGGCATAAAAAAGCCAATCCAGAGACTTTTCTAAATCAATGAGCCCTCAAATTTTGGTCACAGCCTGAACTACTTCAGTCTGCAGGACACCAACTGTACTTTGTCTGCATTGTATTGGTCATTGAATAAACTGTGTGGTTTTGCTGAAGGGGATCTTGTTTGTCCCATGGTTATTTTTCCTCTATTTCTAGTGAAGTTGTGTTCCTAGCCAGTCATGTTCACTGCAGCTTAAAGATAATATACTCCTTTAAATTGAGGACTTCACATGAAAACTCCCTATTCATCTGATGAATAAAGACTTTAAGACCCTGTGGTTTTTACACAAAACACTGGATTAAAAAACAACAACAACTTTAAAACATGATTTGTCCTCAATGAACATATATTTGGTATTACACAATGTTTTTTTTTTTCAAAAAGATGTTAGACAACATTTTAATAACATTGACCAAAATAAATGTAACAGCAATAAACATGCTATAAGCAACTCAAGGAATTACAATCCAACAGTCTTTTTTTGTTGCTATAAATTAAAACACTTAAAAGACAATTGGCTGGATCTAACCCTTTTATATGTTATAGTATAACAAAGTATCAACAAAGAACTTTAAAGGGTTATTAGTTCCCCCAAAAATGAACATTCTGCCTTCATTCACCCAGCATCAAGGCCTTCTAAACCCATAAGAAACTTGTTCATCTTCAGAACACAACTGAAGATATTTGAATGAAACCTGAGAGATTTCCATCTTTCCATTTAAAAACCGTTAATCCTAAACTTTCAAACTTCAAAACAATCATAAAGAAAAAGTTATCAATGTGACAAATAACAAACAAACAAAAAAAATCGCATGAGGCGAAGAATTATTAGTAACCAGGAAAAATGAGAATAATTGTGTGCGCTGCAGCGATGCAAAGTCCAGTTCACAGTTATTGCATTGGTGGAGAATATGAATAATAGATTGATTAAGTGAGATCAACAATAGCACAAAAACAGGACAGAGCAACATATAACAAACAAGTAAAAGGGCATACGAGGCAAAGAATCACTATTAACCAGAAAATGTGTATAATTGTGTGTGCTGCATCAATGCAAAGTCCAGTTCACAGTTATTGCAATTGTTGGATAATGTTAAGTGGGTGGATTAAGTGAGAGCATTCACATCATAAAACAGGGATTAAACCACATGGATTACTTCTACGTTATAAATGCTCTGAAGCTTGAAAGTTTAGGATGAACAGATAGCAATGCGTTTCCTTAGTTTTGTTGAGGTTAGCGCTTTGGGGTGTTTGATATCATCACATTCGTTCACAAACTGCCTAATGCAATCGGAACCCCTCAAGTAATGGACAGAGAGCGGCAATGCAAACAATGGAGGGAACAGAAATCTCTCAGGTTTCATTCAAAACATATTTTGTGTTCCAAAGATGAACTAATTTCTTATGTGTTTGAAATAACAAAGAAGAGTAAATGACAACTAACCCTTTAAGAGGATAATACAATGAAAACAACTAAATGTAAACTGTTGAAAACACTTAGAATGTATATCCCGATGTGAATGCTAGTGGGAAGGCATCCAATACGTTGAGCTACCTGTATTTCACTGTACTTTCCTTCTTATGGCAGAAATACGATTTTTGATGAAGTATTTGACAGCCTTCCAGTCTCGATTTCCTAAAGCTTGAGCTTCTGCATCAACACAGCGCTGACAGTCCTTTTTCCCTGGAACTTGGCTCCTCACAATGAATTTCCTTAGGTGCCTTTCTACTGCCGCACATTCATCTGTTGTCCAGCTTCTTTTGACAGCAGTTTCTTTACCTAAGTAAACATAAAAAGAACATGTTATTAAGTTTAGGTTAAATGTCGTAAGTTTAGGATTTTTAAACCTTAATCTGAACTGAAAGACTATTGTATTGATCACACAGGTCATTCATTGCCATATTGACTTGTTCAGAGGCTAAAAGTACTCTTTTAGTTTGTTTCTGAATAAAACATTTGACTAATAATAATAAATCAGTGCAATCCAGTAAAAGGCATGGTAGCTCTTTATTTTGATGGTCCCCTTTAGACATTCTGTTAACGGAGTAATATTGCACCTACATGTCAACTAACTCTCATTACAGAATTAGTAGACCGTCTACTTAAAGTATTTTATACAATTTTGGCAAATATACTTTGCCTTGCTTTTAAAATAAAAATGTCCGTACAACAAAGATACTCGATTTTTACAGTCTCTATCTCATATTTTATGTATTGTCCTGTTAAACAGCAGTCTCACATCGATGGGAATATGCATATGGAAATGATATGCAGATGAATATATTAAAACTTGTGTAAACGCAAAATCTTCCCTTTGTGCATCCCACACTTTATGAAATCCAAGCAAAGTGTTATAGAGTTAAATTTTTCTTTGGATCATATAATGAAAAGGTTTAACCCAAAAATTCTGTCATCATTTACTCACCATAATGTTGTTCCAAACCTGTATGAGTTTCTTTCTTCTGCTGAACATTTTAAAGAATGTGGGTAACCAGAGAGTTGACGGCACCATTGACGTTCATAGTAGGAAAAAAATAGGGGTGAGCGATTTTATCGATTCTGCGATATAAATCGATATTTTTTCCCCCAAGAAAGTATCGATTTTTAAGCCGCGAGTATCGATATATAAGTCCCATTCAAATCCCCCGTGTTTAACTTGGCTCGTCAAGGGGCCGTTCACATATCGTGTCGTTTGCGTACTCAAGTTCGTTATTTCAAATGTAGGCGCGCGGCAAGCGCGCTCATAATTGAAGCGACGCGCTCATTTTCTCCAGGCGCAGCGAGATGAAAACACCTCAACTTTTCAGAATGGCGCAAGCGCACCGCAGTTCATGTGACAAGAACCAACCATCAGCTTCACCCTTTCCATAACATTAAAAGCTCGGTCAACATGAAGGATGGGGGTGCACCCAAACACTACGGGTGTTTTTCTCTTCTCCGTAGATAAATCTTGTAGCAGAGCTATAGCAAGCGTTTTTCGGTGGTGGAAATCCATTAGCTACTAAAACTTCTTTGTCGTTGTGGAGAGCGCAGTTCATGGTTGCTTAGCAACGACAGACGCCATGGGAAAATCGGACCTAATTTTACTATTAATAATAAAAGATAAGCTAATGTGCATTGCAAATGTCCGTAATTTATCTTTTTTGACTCATTCTTTTTATAAAAATGATTTAAAGGCTGAAATATGTGAGGTTTATCTTTTTATAAAACCTTTTTTCTCAAAATTTTATTTGCACTTTTTAACTCTCCATTGTTAATTGCAATACTGCACTTTATTTACTTTTCAAAGGCTTGCAAGCTAGTTTGCACTTTCAATAAATTGAACTAATTTTCTCAACACATCTTTGATTCATTTGTCCAGCATTTGCAAGCTGTAGACTCTCTGTCCAGTCAGAGACATATATTGTGTAATTTATGTTTTTAGTTTTCAGTTCAATTAATTCAATCCAAGTAAATGGAACACTCACAAGATGTCACCAAAATCACTCTGTCCCCTTTAAATCTTTCAGAAAATGATGTAAGTGTATCGAATTATATCGAATCGTATCGTTGGCTGATTATCGTGATATATATCGTATCGTGAGCTGAATATCGTGTATCGTATCGTATCGTGAGATTAGTGTATCGCTACAGCCCTAGAAAAAAATACTATAGAAGTCATTGGTGACATCAACTGTCTGGTTACCCACATTCTTTAAAATGTCTTCTGTGTTCAGCAGAAGAAACAAACTCATTCAGGTTTGAGGTTGTAAATCAACTATAATCAGAATATTAGACCGTGTAAAGAAATCTATTGTGACAGCTATCAATGTGCAGTGATCAAAAGTAAAGATTTGATAAAATATTTTAATTCAGAAGAAAGCTTTGTGTCTTCAAGACGAACGGGACAAATCAATCCACTTCACATTTCTAAGTTCACCTCTCTTTTTTGACGACTTTCTCTGGTATTGGGAATGCAGCGTGGATGTAGGTTCTTGTGTGGATGTAGGTTCTTGTGTGGATGTAGGTTCTTGTGTGGATGTAGGTTCTTGTGTGGATGCCACACTGTCCTCAACTTCAGGCTCCTGTACGTCTGGAATAAAGTCATCTGAGTGCAAAAAAAAAAAAAGTTTAAGAAAAAGACAAATCAAAATATAAACTAAGGATCAATTATGCATAACATTTGTGTCATGGTGACCAAAAGCAATGATCAACAGTACAAGTTTATAAATATTCAGTATATGGCACGAGTCTTGCAGATGATATGTATTGTGAAAAGCGCTATACAAATAAACAAATCGAGTTGAACAACAAATTACACATGGTTTCCATAATTCTACAACTTACAGAACACATTACAGTGGCAATAGCCCTGGAGCAATGGGATGAATCCTCTTGCTAAAAGGACACAATTGTTGTGGAGATCAACTACCTTTGGATAACTATACCTGTGGTGTAGCTTACTTTGCCACACAATCATTACTCACATGCAACAGGCAGCATGTCTAAAACATGTCAACTATTAATTAAAACTAAAAGGTTTAAAATCTAATTTAAATGAGAAATCTTTCATAACCAATTTTTTTTTAAATCATACAAACATACCTTCCTCTTGTGAACACCCATCCATGTCAACAGTCTCTAAAACAGCAAGTAATAGAATATGAATGAGCTGTAAACCTGAAACTGCAATCAATCTGTCAATAGTATACAAAATGACTACATAAATAGCTGAATAGACTAAAATTATCAAGTTAGTCAAATTATAACAATAAAACCTGCCCTCTTCTTCAGTATGTTGAGGTCAAATACTTCTACTCTGTTATAATCAATTCTATTCTATTACTTATCAAATACTATCTGCTATTCTAAAAGAGAACGATTTATAGATGGACAATGCTTTGCTTTTTAACTTTCCTTAAAGGGATACTTAACCGTTTTTTCATATTAAACTGTTATTCCCTTAACTAAGACGCTTGCTTGACCCCAAAGGAGTTTAGTAAATCTGTAAACGCAGCCCCTAACGCATCATTTGAATTATCTACGTGTATGTTAAAATCTCCAACAATTAATGCTTTATCGACGTTGACCAATAGATCTGAGAAAATTTGCCAACTCTTTTAGGAAATCAGCGTAAGGCCCTGGCTAGAGATAATAGGGATTTTCTTCTTATATCTGAGAGCGTAACATTTAATACAAGTACTTCAAACGAATTAAATCTGTCACCTGTTTTCTGAGTAACATTAAGGATATCTCTGTAGATTGTTGCAACACCGCCGCCACGACCGATCAGACGGGGCTCATGCTTATAACAGTATCCTGGCGGAGTAGACTCATTTAGACCGAAATAATCATTTGGTTTAAGCCAGGTTTCAGTAAGGCAAAATACATCGAAGTTATTATCTGTGACTATTTCATTTACAATAACTGCCTTAGGTGTGAGTGATCTAATATTTAGAAGACCTAGCTTTAAGACCATGGCTGATCGTGAACTGGGCACTCGGGACCAATGCTGAGAAACGCACGGAGTAGACCATGGGTCACCAAACTAAGGCCCGCGGGCCGACTCAGGCCTGCCACCCCCCTTTGACTGGCCCCACCAGCCCCTCTGCCCCCCACTACTTGAACCGGCCCTATGAGGCAATCCCCAAAAGTCGCCATGGCCTATTTTATTAAATAGCTTTTTGGAAAATAATAACATGTCTGCATCTGGTATTTTGTTGATTTTTTCAGTTAAAAAATTATGTTTAGTTTAAATTAACTATATTTGTCGGATTTGTCACCCGACATGCTCGAGATCAAGCAGTGACAGACAACGCACGCGCAGAGTACTGTCAGTGTTCAGGACAGCAAAATGTCTAGCGTTAAACGAAAAGTTGATAGAGAATGCAGAGTTTTCAAAGAACAGTGGACCAACGATTATTTTTTTGTTCAGTTTAAGGACCGTGCAGTTTGTATTAGCCTATATGTAAAGAAAGTGTGGCGGTTTTCAAAGATTATGTGCCAGGCTAGTAATCTTTACTACACAATGAGGCCTGCTGGTGGTCATTTTTGTCTGGGTCATACAATTCTATGTTATATAGCTGACCCGGCCCCAGCCCCCCCATCACAGTCAGGAACGATAATGTGGCCCCCAGAGAAAAAAAGTTTGGTGACCCCTGGAGTAGACGGTCGGGGACAGCGGGTTACTAACGTTAATCACTGATTTGTGTGCATCGGCGCGTGATGTTTCAAGAGCTAAACACCGGTCTCTCAGCTCGGCTTGTCTCTCTAAAAGGTCACGGATCTGCTTCTCTACAGCTTCCAGCTCAGACTGCACCGCGTGCAGCTCGAATGTGTCCTCGCCTGCACCAAAAGGTAAACAACATACATCTAAAATATATTCGCCATTTTAACAGATGGACAGTAAGTTAGCCACGACGCTACCAGTGATGCTATCAATATTAACACTAATTTATGACTGAAGTCTTGGATATAATCCGTCTTTTTAGTTGTACGGGTGTAATGTAGATGCACGATAGGCGAGAAGATGTTAGTTTTTAAGTGAGTGTACAGAAGACGCGCTCAGCCGTAAACCCACAGGTGTAACGAACCGGTGTTGGGTCACAAATCGGCTTGAGACGCGTCTGCTCAACAGTCCGCGTTGTAACTATGAGGTTTTGAGCAGCAGTGCTTCTCAGTGAGGAAAAGTAGAAAATGTTCGTTTTAAGTGAGTTTAAAGAGAAAATTCACAGATTATGAATCAAATCGAGGGAGCACAAACAAACAGTCACTTCTAAATTCATCGCTGTTAGATACCATTGAATATACTGGGCTAAGCGCTATCAAAGTGTCACCGCGCGCCAGAGCAATTAAGTGCACGCACTGAGATGAGAGAGGTATGCATCAACTCGTCTTAGTTAAGTGAATAACAGTTTAATATGAAAAAACGGTGGAGTATCCCTTTAATAATAAAAGACTTAATACCAGTCACATCAAGCTGAATTTCATCCAGATTCTTCCCCTTGTATTCTCCTAGCCGTCCCTGTTCCAGCGCTAGAAGAACTTTGCTTATTTTAGCTAGCTGGAGGGTGCCCTCTGGAAGGCGGTAGTGCTTTCTGTGGACCTCGATGTTATGCCCAAGGAAATCTGCCAATTGGTCAAGTTCTGTAGTCTTGAGATTCAGAACAGTCGACAGAGTAGCAATGTGTTTCCTTAGTTTTGTTGAGGTTAGTGCTTTGGGGTGTTTGATGTCATCACATTCGTTCACAAACTGCCTAATGCAATCGGAACCCCTCAAGTAATGGACAGAGAGCGGCAATGCAAACAAGTATCCGTTTTCACTCAGTACTCCACATTCTTCTCGCTTTTCAGTCAGAGTATCGAGCGATTCTCTCATGACCGGGGTAAGGAGAACAGGGACTTTCCTCCCTCTCTTTCCTACTATGGCAATCCGAACAAAATGTTTGCAAAGCTTCTGCTCGAGTGCTGTAAGGGCTAGGTTAACATCTTCGTGTGTCTCTGATGTATCCTTTGACAGGAACGCCGACAAGGACATTCGGGATACTTCTCCTGCTCTTCGTCGGTTGAAGAGGATAACTTGCGCCAGGGTGACTTTAGCAAGGTCCTTCCAGTTCAAGGGAGAAGGCTCTTCTTGCAGGGCATTCAATTGCTTCTGCTGTTTCTCAGACAAATAGCAATGAAGTCTGTGGACATCTTGTGTGAATGGTAGAATCTGAGGAGAATTCCACTTTGTCTGGTTAAGCTGAGTTAACGCTTGGCTTGCAATGTCAAATTTCCAACTTTCTTGGTATAGCAGTGCAAATTCCTCAGCATCTTTGGTAGTCTGTTGATCTTTCATCTTCAATCCTTCAGATTTGATGAACATGGCTAAAGCATGCAAGTCATGTCCAACTTTGCGAGCAAGAGACGGACGTTTATATTTGCCAGTTTCACCATTGAATCCAGCTAGGCATCTTGCAGCCGAGACAACATGGGTGTACTTTTCAGGCTTTATGAGTTCTTTGATAGACTTCACATGTGTCAACTTTTTTGCTTCCAGTACCAGTCTGCCAAGCTCTCTCAGTTTTTGTCGAATATATTGGTGCTGGCTTATTACATACTCATTCTTTCTGAACTGTCTGTAACCATACTCAAGAATGCAGCGGTCTTCCTTAATAGCAACTGCAACCTCATCCTGATTCATACCACTTAAGAACTTCCAGTACGCGTCGCTAAATCCAATTGGAGCAGGTTCAGCAAATGCACACAAAGCTTGAACTCTTGTTTTACCTCGTTTAGATGTCTTACCCTGAGGCTTGAAATTACAGACCTGAAAATGACGCCACATCACTCTTTTTCGGAACATTCCATAGCAATAAACGCAGTGCATGAATTCTTGTCCATCTGTCATTTTCTTTGGCTGCTTCCATGGGATGAGTTTGCCTTTGCGACTCTCCAAAACTTGAGTGTTGTGTTCAAAGTTTCCCTTGTTTCTGAGAAAATCCAACTGTCGTCGCCTTTCTTTTGAATTCTTTGGCAAGCTTAATGCCTTTGCGACCTCAACCACATCGCTGTGTCTACGTGACAAATGTCTTGACATTTTCTGAACTACCTGTCCACAATACAAGCAGTTATGTTTTTTATTATATCTTCTGGAACCATCCGCCTTCTTTAAAACTGGATTAACAAAGACCGATGGCTCTTCTTCAGGTGTCATTGAAACACTTGTCTCCTTGTGTCTTCCTTCTAGGCTATCAGGAAATCTTTGTACCGAGTCATGACTTGTTTCAAATCTTCTGCTCTGACTGGACTTAAATCGGCTCTGACTTGAAGACTTGTTTCTGCACTGACTTGAAGACTTGTTTCTGCACTGACTAATGGATGACATTTTGACATTCTTCCTTTTATTTTTCAGGGATAACTCCAAGCTGCAGTCACTGTCATTGCTTTCCTCCCTGGGATTTGGAATATACTCATCTTCACTATCGCAACATGAGTCATCGGATTCTACAAGACTCCTTTGAATCTTTAAAAAAAGAAAAGTTAAAAAAGGATTAGTCCCCCCAAAAAAGAAGACAAAAAAGAAATTTGCTCACCTTCATCCCAGATATGCATGACTATTGTTCAGTGACCTTTCATAACATGACTGAAATAAATACACAACCCGTTTTGACCAGCAGTTACGGACTACTGTAAGAAACGTCTTTAACATGGATTTATAAAACAGAGCGTTTTCTTTCAATTGTAACGACATGGATTATCATTAATCAAGTCTTGAAAATGTTGGTTACCATCGGCTTCCATTCCATGTCTCAATATCTAAAAGTTTATTTTCTTAAACTGTACTCATGTGAGCAATAAAGGTCATGCACATCTGGAATGGGATAGAGTAATTTGAGAATTCTTACATTTTAATCCTTTAGTACATGGGTCACCAAACTAAGGCCCGCGGGCCGACTCAGGCCTGCCACCCCCCTTTGACTGGCCCCACCAGCCCCTCTGCCCCCCACTACTTGAACCGGCCCTATGAGGCAATCCCCAAAAGTCGCCATGGCCTATTTTGTTAAATAGCTTTTTGGAAAATAATAACATGTCTGCATCTGGTATTTTGTTGATTTTTTCAGTTAAAAAATTATGTTTAGTTTAAATTAACTATATTTGCCGGATTTTCGTCACCCGACATGCTCGAGATCAAGCAGTGACAGACAACGCACGCGCAGAGTACTGTCAGTGTTCAGGACAGCAAAATGTCTAGCGTTAAACGAAAAGTTGATAGAGAATGCAGAGTTTTCAAAGAACAGTGGACCAACGATTATTTTTTTGTTCAGTGTAAGGACCGTGCAGTTTGTATTAGCCTATATGTAAAGAAAGTGTGGCGGTTTTCAAAGAATATGTGCCAGGCTAGTAATCTTTACTACACAATGAGGCCTGCTGGTGGTCATTTTTGTCTGGGTCATACAATTCTATGTTATATAGCTGACCCGGCCCCAGCCCCCCCATCACAGTCAGGAACGATAATGTGGCCCCCAGAGAAAAAAAGTTTGCCCTGCTTTAGTATGATAAACTGACCGTTGCATATTGGGATGACATACATTCTATAGGGGCGTTAAGTAAAATGTAGAGTAAGTTTAATCCAAGTAAATGAAATTAGAAATGTACTGTTGATTACGATTAGACCAAGAGCCTAAAAACAAGAGAATATAGAGAAAAGCATAAAAAGGCACACCACTATCAATATTATTTGGAGAAACAATTGACTGGCATCAGGTTAATGAGTGAAATAATTAAAGTTACTAGAACTATAGTTTGACTAAACTACTTAAGGCTCAAGTTTCTGGAGATGCGCATTTGACTCCTCTCTAGTCGCATCACAGGCTATAAAAATATATATCTTTTAAAAATGTATTTTATTAATGTTTACCTTTATCGTTACACAAAGCTGTTAGATCGAGTTCCAATATGAACAAAGTTTTCACTTATTACGTGAGGAGAGTAAAGGCCCCGATATACTCACTGCGAAGTTCTTATATTTCGCTTGGGGTTAAAATTGTTTTGAAGTACATGATCAGCGGTATATCGTTAAACATCTGACGCCGCCCACACTGCGTTAGTTAGCACTAACCATTAAGTGATATAATGTATGAAAAAATTAGGCTTACAGGGCGGTGACAGTTTCTCCTCGACCTTTGTGAAGCCATTTCAGACATAGAAGTGGAAGGCTCATCCATGCTGTCATCACTTGACTCATTAAGAGGAACAGAAAAATCTGGTACTCTATCCATCTGCAAAAAGGGAATTATGTCATGTATGATTATGCATTTTTGTTCACATTCTATGGAAATCTAATACAGGGGAAATATTTTGGTAGAAATGTGCCCAGAGTGTCAGAGACATACCAAAATATTTTTTGGAACAACTTCATTGTCTGACTGCAGACTAGAATCCTCATCAGTTTCATCTATTATACTCTCATTTGAGTCAATCAGAGGATCAGAAAAATCAGCTGCTACTCCAACCCCCTGCAAAAAAGGAGTTTCAATTTCAAGATGTAATACATTTTGGCTTACATTATATAAAAATTAGTCACGGGGAAGTACGTTTGAACTATTTATAGAAACAGCAGCATTTTAAAGTACAGTAGTACATACCTGAATGTTTCCATTCCTTGTCTTCTTTCGAACAACATCACAGTGTGGAGTTGGAGGATTGTCTTTAATATACTCCTCATCCGTCTCATCACTGTCGGGATAGTTCACTAGGGAAAACCCTTTGATGGTAAATACCTAAATATAATTAAACAAAATAAATACACATTAAGAGTTAATATTAGCACAAACATGTGGACACGCTACTAATAATAGAAAACGTATCTAGGTATGGTACATCTAG
Organism: Semotilus atromaculatus; assembly: GCA_031834385.1. Lineage (NCBI taxonomy): Eukaryota > Metazoa > Chordata > Actinopteri > Cypriniformes > Leuciscidae > Semotilus > Semotilus atromaculatus. The sequence goes on along the minus strand of JAULUF010000023.1, from coordinate 18,233,195 downwards.
GTGTATCTAGGTTGACATTGGAGCAAGCATTTGAGGGGAGAGCCCCATAAAGGCAAGACTAGAAATGTGTGTGTGTGTGAGGGACCCATAAGGCCAAGGCTAGAAATGTGTGTGTGTGTGAGGGCCCCATAAGGCCTAGGCTAGAAATGTGTGTGCGTGAGGGCCCCATAAGGCCTAGGCTAGAAATGTGTGTGCGTGAGGGCCCCATAAGGCCTAGACTAGAAACGTGTGTGTGTGTGAGCGCTTGACATGCAGCACGAGGGCGAGACTAGACTAGATTGTGATGACAGAGTGGACATTACTCCTTTACCTGTGTGACGACAGCATCTTTGTTGGAGTCATCATGGGAAGAGTGATCTGTTAGGGATGTGTTGGTCTCTAGAACAGAAGTCTGCTGCTTTGGCTCCTGGAAATCAGACAAAAAACAACAGAAACCAAAGTTAACAAAAGTTAGCTCATGTGAAAACAGTTTCTCATCTAGCACAGCTGAAATATAAGAGCATACACTCATCTTTTCTAGAGGTAACAGCAAGTGTCACAGTCACAAATAAGATGTTGCAATGCATTACATCCAAAATACTCATTCTGAACATGCAGCAGCTTGAGAAGTGTTGAATTACACCTGCAATTACACTAGTTTAAATATTGACAGGTGTTGTCCCAATGATGTAAAATCACTAAGAGTGAGATCCATACGTGAGGGCCCCATAAAGCCTAGACTAGAAGTGTGTGTGTGTGAGGGCCCCATAAGGCCTAGGCTAGAAATGTGTGTGTGTTTGAGCCTAACTGTGAAATCATTAATTTTGTTCATTTGAGGGGAGGGCCCCATAAAGCCTAGACTAGAAACGTGTGTGTGTGTGAGGGCCCCATAAAGCCTAGACTAGAAACGTGTGTGTGTGTGAGCACTCGACATGCAGCACGAGACTAGACTAGATTGTGATGACAGAGTGGACATTACTCCTTTACCTGTGTGACGACAGCATCTTTGTTGGAGTCATCATGGGAAGAGTGATCTGTTAGGGATGTGTTGGTCTCTAGAACAGAAGTCTGCTGCTTTGGCTCCTGGAAATCAGACAAAAAACAACAGAAACCAAAGTTAACAAAAGTTAGCTCATGTGAAAACAGTTTCTCATCTAGCACAGCTGAAATATAAGAGCATACACTCATCTTTTCTAGAGGTAACAGCAAGTGTCACAGTCACAAATAAGATGTTGCAATGCATTACATCCAAAATACTCATTCTGAACATGCAGCAGCTTGAGAAGTGTTGAATTACACCTGCAATTACACTAGTTTAAATATTGACAGGTGTTGTCCCAATGATGTAAAATCACTAAGAGTGAGATCCATACGTGAGGGCCCCATAAGGCCTAGACTAGAAGTGTGTGTGTGTGTGTGTGAGGGCCCCATAAGGCCTAGGCTAGAAACGTGTGTGTGTTTGAGCTTAACTGAATTCATTCCTTTGAGGGGAGGGCCCCATAAAGCCTACACTAGAAATGTGTGTGTGTGAGCACTCGACATGCAGCACGAGGGCGAGACTAGACTAGATTGTGATGACAGAGTGGACATTACTCCTTTACCTGTGTGACGACAGCATCTTTGTTGGAGTCATCATGGGAAGAGTGATCTGTTAGGGATGTGTTGGTCTCTAGAACAGAAGTCTGCTGCTTTGGCTCCTGGAAATCAGACAAAAAACAACAGAAACCAAAGTTAACAAAAGTTAGCTCATGTGAAAACAGTTTCTCATCTAGCACAGCTGAAATATAAGAGCATACACTCATCTTTTCTAGAGGTAACAGCAAGTGTCACAGTCACAAATAAGATGTTGCAATGCATTACATCCAAAATACTCATTCTGAACATGCAGCAGCTTGAGAAGTGTTGAATTACACCTGCAATTACACTAGTTTAAATATTGACAGGTGTTGTCCCAATGATGTAAAATCACTAAGAGTGAGATCCATACGTGAGGGCCCCATAAGGCCTAGACTAGAAATGTGTGTGTGTGTGGGCCCCATAAAGCCTAGACTAGAAATGTGTGTGTGTGTGGGCCCCATAAGGCCTAGGCTAGAAATGTGTGTGTGTTTGAGCCTAACTGTGAATTCATTAATTTGAGGGGAGGGCCCCATAAAGCCTAGACTAGAAATGTGTGTGTGTGAGGGCCCCATAAGGCCTAGGCTAGAAATGTGTGTGTGTGTTTGAGCTTAACTTTGAAATCATTCATTTGAGGGGAGGGCCCCATAAAGCCTAGACTAGAAACGTGTGTGTGTGTGAGGGCCCCATAAGGCCTAGACTAGAAGTGTGTGTGTGTGCGCTTGACAAGCAGTACGAGGGCGAGACTAGACTAGATTGTGATGACAGAGTGGACATTACTCCTTTACCTGTGTGACGACAGCATCTTTGTTGGAGTCATCATGGGAAGAGTGATCTGTTAGGGATGTGTTGGTCTCTAGAACAGAAGTCTGCTGCTTTGGCTCCTGGAAATCAGACAAAAAACAACAGAAACCAAAGTTAACAAAAGTTAGCTCATGTGAAAACAGTTTCTCATCTAGCACAGCTGAAATATAAGAGCATACACTCATCTTTTCTAGAGGTAACAGCAAGTGTCACAGTCACAAATAAGATGTTGCAATGCATTACATCCAAAATACTCATTCTGAACATGCAGCAGCTTGAGAAGTGTTGAATTACACCTGCAATTACACTAGTTTAAATATTGACAGGTGTTGTCCCAATGATGTAAAATCACTAAGAGTGAGATCCATACGTGAGGGCCCCATAAAGCCTAGACTAGAAATGTGTGTGTGTGTGGGCCCCATAAGGCCTAGGCTAGAAACGTGTGTGTGTTTGAGCTTAACCGAATTCATTCCTTTGAGGGGAGGGCCCCATAAAGCCTACACTAGAAATGTGTGTGTGTGAGCACTCGACATGCAGCACGAGGGCGAGACTAGACTAGATTGTGATGACAGAGTGGACATTACTCCTTTACCTGTGTGACGACAGCATCTTTGTTGGAGTCATCATGGGAAGAGTGATCTGTTAGGGATGTGTTGGTCTCTAGAACAGAAGTCTGCTGCTTTGGCCCCTGGAAATCAGATTTTTTACATTATGTGATTTATAATGAAATACAAATTGTAGAAAACAGATGTAGCTGTGCTATTCAGCACTTAAAAAAAAAAAAAAATCAGTATAGTTAATATAACCAACTCACCTTTTTACGCCATGGCCATTGTGAATCACCATAGTTGTATTCGATTTCACTTCCTATTTCAATTTTCTTCACAGCAAATAGACACAAATGTGGCCTGTCGTTTACTACGATTTTTTTCATGGTGCAGTTTGGAGATTTGTGGTTGTCATTAATCAATCTTCCAAGGGAGCTGTCTTCTATGGATGCATCAATACTAAAATAAATAAGAAAACCCCCCTTTAGTTGTTGAACTACAATACCAAATTTCACCACCCATAAAATGATTGACAGCAGGGGGACTTCAAGACTTATCATTGGAATTAACTGCTGCGGTCCACCAGCCATGTGCGATTAAAAGATTAGTCCTGCAGTTGTTCATTCATCAGCTACTCAATAATGTGTGTTGCATGTCTTCATTAGAATTTTCAACATCTCTACAAAACATGCGTGTTTCTCACCACCAGTGACGCTTCTGCCACTCAAATTCAAACAGAAATGTGCTCTGTAACTCAGTGTAGTCTCTTGCCCGGCATTCTTCTGCTGAAATGAGTTCACCCCTGTACTCCAAAACAAAAGCTCCGGCTTCCACAGGCTGGGTAGTAAACACTCCTCTTCCTATGAGGACAAACAATTAAAAATACATTTAACTGGAAGAAAAACGAGTTGTCTTAACCCTTCACATACAGATGTGGTATAACTAGTGTTGTCAAAAATATCGATATTTCGATAAATATCGATACTGAAATATCTGAACGGTACCAATACTAATTTCCCGAAGTATCGATACTAGCCGAGCGGTCAGTTTCACTTCTCTCCAAAGGCACGTTGACACCACACGTGACGCAATCGTCTCATTCGCTCTGGTTAAATAGCAAAAGTGAAGTGAATGGAAAGATGGGGAGGGCGGCGACCCCGCGACCGGCTTTGGTTGATTGATAAAGATGAATGGATACGCGCTTCACACTGCGAGAGGGCATGTCAGAGTCGGAGAATAGCGTGGACACGCGCTTCACACTGCGAGCGGGCATGTTGGAGAATAGCATGGACACGCGCTTCACACTGCGAGCGGGCATGTTGGAGAATAGCATGGACACGCGCTTCACACTGCGAGCGGGCATTTGTCGGAGAATAGCGCGGATACGCGCTTCACACTGCGAGAGGGCATTTACACATTAATTGATTGTGGTGGTTAACCTGCAATTTACACTTTAAGACTGAATGCACGGATCTAATATAATGAATGACGTGACATCCATCTGATTTTCTACATATTGTTTACATTCATTTAAGATGAATGTGTGTATTTGATGGGTAAAGCGCAGAAGAACTGAAGCGGGTGCTTGAGCGCTGACAGAAGACTTCAGTACACACACTTCGAGTGTGTGCGCACAGAGGGCTGCCCGTCATGGTTCATTGCAATTTAGCATTTTAAATAGCATAGCATTTATTTACACAAATACATAATGAATTACATTTTGATGTTTGAAAGCATTTTTTTACAGTCTATGTTTGAAAGTCTCTAGGTTTACACCGGCACGCGCATGCCCAGTGTTGGTGAATGGTCACGTGATCCTCGTTTTCAGTAGGGATGCACCGATCCGATATTTGTATCGGGTATCGGGGTCGATACTGCCTTTCTTGGCCGGATCGGGATCGGTCAGATGAGGCCGATCCAAATCCGATATTGTGCGTATACTATTCTGTGTTATTATTAAGCCCCACAAAAGGGACACGAACATTATAAAGCACCGTAAAGTTTTCGTGCACTATATTATAAGTGTTCAGAAGCCATTCTATAGTATAATGTTAGGTAGAAATTAATATTTAAGTCGTTAAACTCAAGTTCACGTAAACTTTTCCCTCCGCTGCGGCTGTCAATCATTCTCCATTCAGCATCAAACAGCGCGTCGTGTTCGGTTACGACAGTCAACACGATGAAACTCTCAACAAGATGATTTAATGTTACTATTATTATACTTGATCTGTAGATAACGGTCTATGGTTTCGCACAAAATGACTTTATCTTGCTGGACTGTATTTCTGTACCTTAATCATGTTACTTTCTACCGGGTGTCTGTTAGATCACAACAATGGAGTAGAGTCAGTCAGAGCACTATAATTGTTCTTCACGCGCACAGTAATTGAAATTTAAACTGTTAAAAGAAATTGCTGCATAAACTATTGCATAGAGATAGATACTGTATAATACACTACGCATCAATATGTCTTTCCTTTGTGCTTTGAACTTTTCTATGCGGAGTCGGACTCGACGCGCTGCGCGCTGTGACTCATGTTGCTTCAAGCGCATCATTCTGCGCTCGGGATGCGCATAAGCGCTTTGTGCCGCACTGTACTGGAGCCTTTCATATCATTATACAGTGACGCAATGAAAGATTATTAATTGCCTTTCTTGTTCTGCATATCTATTATAGGTTGCTGCCTCATTAAACAGCTGTGCTCTACATTTAAAACATGTCTCAATTTTATAGTAGGCTTGGCTATATATAAAATTTATCTTTTTGATTTTTGTTATCTTGATTTTCATGAATGTATTTTACAACAATACAAAGAGCAATGTGTAACGTTTGACCAGATTTAGTGTTACACTTATTGTCTCTTATTTGTTCCCCACTAAAAAAAATTTCACACAATTTTCTGATTTTATACAATTACTGTGCACTCGTGACTAAATTTTACTGCTGAATTATCCACTAATCTAGTTTATAAAGGCCTTTTTGTCATAGATTATGATCATATATATTTTTGATTCGTTGTTTTTCTTTATAATTAAGTTGTCTGTATTAAGTAGGCCTATAGCCTATTGTGTTTAACACACAAAAGAGTGATTATCAGTTCAACACACAGAGTTAAATAAATTCTACCTGATTTAAAAAGAAAAACTGGGCTGGTATCGGATCGGTATCGGTAATCGGTCGATACTCAGAATTTTTGGTATCGGATCGGATCGATTCTGAAAAAAGTGGTATCGGTGCATCCCTAGTTTTCAGTCGTTTTAATGTGGACCGAGATCAATTCTAATACGCAGCTAAAACGCTGGTGTGGACGGAGATCGTATTCGTTTTAATTCTCCGTTTCTAAACTAAAACGCAGTAGTGTGGATGGGGCCTATGATTCAGGTTATTAACTAGAGACCGACCGATATGGATTTTAGATATAAATAATATCGGCCGATATATTGGTGTGTATATTACAATACAGTAGCAATATTATGTATGTGTATTATAGTACAGTACCAGTCAAAAGTTTGGACACTTTACTATTGGTGTGTACAAACCTTTGATGGGTACTGTATATAGAATACAATACACAGTATAAACAGAATAAATATATAAACAATTTTTTTGCAATGATCACTCAAATGTGGTGATCAAACACTTGTGTGACAAAGATATGTAATGGAGGCAGGGTGAATGATAGAATGAGAATGATACATTTGAGCTGTAACCAAACTAGTTTGCATTGCATGTTATATTATTCTAAATACTGTTGCATAATCTTCACTAACGACTTTGTCTTTTAATTTAGTCACATTATATAAAACATAACTTGTACCAATAAATATATCAAGTGTGTCACTGACAAAACCTTATTATCTTCTATTTTTAGTCTTAATTCCTCTAATCTCTACCAGTGGAGGAATAACTCAGATCTTTTTACTAAAGTAAAGTTAATAATATCATAACGAAAACGTTTTTGATTTCATATGTACAGTAGCCTACTTTTATACTATTTTAAATAAGTAGTAAGCAAAATGTAGGCTACTAAACATGAAACTAGGCTACTCTTATGCAAAATGGCCCTATATAAAGTGTTATAATGACATAAATTATTGGAATATTGCATGATGTTGTAACGTAGCGTTATAGGCAGAATGAGCTTTAACACTGTCTACACCGGACGCGGCCGTTATTGCTCGCGTGAGTCGCAACAGCTGTTTACCCGAGACGCGTAAAAGCGCCCGTTACAAAGCAGATTGGGGCATCCGTTTACTGTCGGAGATTTGTCGCTCGCATTTTGCTCAATGTTTTAATCAACCTATTGCCTGGATTTAATAAATAAGAAGTAAATATAGCAGACAATAAAATCAGGACGTCTCAGCTGCGCGCTTGCAATAGTCACAAGCTCACACAATACGCGACAGAGGCTGGTAGCAAAGAAATCAATTCTGTGAATTACACTGCGCAAACCAAAAGTAATAGGCTACTACCCACTGGATGAAGAAGGGCTGGCTCTCAACAGAACATAAATAATTATATTTTTCGTGTTCGCATTTATGAGGAAAAAACAATGTTACGGACGTGACGAGCTCTGAAAGCGGCACTAAAGTGCTTTAAAACTTTCACAGAGACCTCAAACAGAAAGCACAAAGCCTTTCATTAAGGTGAATTTCGTTTTGTATTAATTGTATCTTAATTTTAATATACGTTTCATCAACCATTTGCCTGGATTTAATAAATAAGTAGTAAATATAGCGGACAATAGATAATCTCGATACGGAGGCGCCGGCAGGTGAACTGGAGCTCGTCTCATACATGAACAGAAACTCAGTATATAGAAATATATCTATATTGAAATGTCTACTTTTAAACAGAACAATTAAAAATGAAAGACAGACTGAAGCGTGTTCACTGAAGATCGCGAGTCAGCGTCGTAAGTTTATCTTTGCAGCGACACTGACTGAAAACACTTGTTTATTAATAAACAATTAAAATGTCTCCTTGCTATATTTGATGTATTCATAATCATTACTTTTGCCAGTTCTTTGTGACAGCTTTTAGGTGCTTTATTGGCAGCGCCACCCTTACATGAATCACCGCATCCCGCATTTTTTTAAATATTCATTTATCGGCCATTATAAATGCCGATACCAATAGTTAGGAAAATGCCTAATATCGGCTGATAATCGGTCAGGGTCTATTATTAACACACAATGTGGACACTTTTACAAAACCAATGCTAATTTATAATTTTCCAACTACAAAGACATGGATTATCATGTAAGCGTATGCAAACGATCAGTACTAAGAAATGAATGTGTAATATGCTGTCACATACCTTTGTTACTATCGATAAATCGTTCCATAAACCCAGGCTTGTCCCTCAATGACAGAATGTGTGTCCGGGCATCATCAACAGGCCGTATCCTCGTCCTCCTTTTCAACATTATGGCTCTGAAAATAGTTACACATACACAATAAAAATAAATAAAATTAGCATGGGGAAATTAGCTTTAAAAAAAACTAACAATTTCAAGTAATGTAACGTTAATATTCTGTGGTTTAAGATCTAAATGTAGCTTGCACAGGTCAGACAACAACACAGAAATTATAGTTCGATCTATTCCGCCATATTGTAAATACTGTAAAATAGATCAATAAACAGATAGTCTGTCAGCTGCACGTGATCTGCAATCATGTCTGATAAATTAAAACGAGCTAAAAAATGTCTGTGAAATCGTTGGCAAACCAATACATTAGTGGATTTTTGCAAAACTATAAAGAAAACGGAGTCAAATGATCATGTAATGCAATAAAATGCTTCTTACGCAGCAGCCATGATCAGCTATCGATCTATAATAGCATCACCAGCTCATAACATTATCAGCTATCTATCTGAATAAAATGCTACATCATTACCTATCATTTAGGTGCGCTACGAAATTGAGTAAGAGTTGAAACGAATATCATGTACAACGTCAAATAAATTCACCTACCTGTTTCACACATGAAGAGTGTTTTCCGTGTGTTCAGAGTCGAAGCGCGTGGAACTTCCGGTTTAAAATGCCGTCCTTGACCGTATCCGTGAACCTTTAGCAGCTAATGTTAGCCATCTGTTTAAAACCTTACTTCATTAAGCATCATTCTGTTCACACGACTAGAAATACACAAGAAACTATATCAGATGTATAGTTAAATACTATAGGATTACAGAATCCTGTTGCTTAGCCTACATGAAGTGTTTCTTCAGTTGAAACAGAGTCAAAACACGAGGAATTGAAGATTAAAACCGAGTAACAACGTGCGTGCTGCGTGGGCGCATCCAATAAAACTACACGGCTCCTCCCTCCCTCTCCGTGGGCCTTTCTCATTGGCTAAAGCCACACACACTTCCGATAGTGTGTATCTGCTGCAATCCCACGTTCCCAGCTACAGGGGCGATAGAGAGCACACACACATACACACTCAGAACCCGTTTTTATCACCTTGTGGGGAAAGTGAAAAAAAAGCATGAGGCATATCAGCAGAGGCTTCTGAGGCAGTTTACATTGAAATCGGTGTGGGGCCCACCATTTCGGGCCCCACAAGGTTGTTGGACCCCATACCGTTGGTGTGCTCCTGGTCACTGGGACCCACAAAGTAAGAAACACAAGTACACACACACACACACACACACACACACACACACACACACACACACACACACCCACAAGTGAAGCCCGCTCAGGACAGAGCGTGGTTTCCAGTTACAAGACATTTTATGACCCCTTCGGAATCCCCAGAGAGTGTGATTCTTGCTAAAGAAGAAAGGAATTTCCCCATTAAAGACATTTTAATGAAATATATTTTATATGTTGTTATGTGGGTCCGAGTGCCCAGGGCCTATGAAGATACCTGTGAGTGTATTGTAGTTCTAAACGAACGATAAATGCCTGTATTATGCATTTTAATGAATAATCCAGCAAACTCACTATCCTAACAAAGTCTGTGAAACTTTGATCACGCTTTTAAGATTTGCTGAAGTCTTGTTGTCTCTCAAAGGTTACCTTAAATGTCCTTGTGATTTTGCTATTCTAAAGATCCTCGGGTCTTTCTAAACCCCCTCTCTTGCATAACTGCAACTCCCTACATTTCCTCTCTCCCTCTGTCTCTGTGTATACTCGTTCATCGATGCCTTATCGTGTTTTGTTGTTTATTATGTTTGTAAATAAATTTATTCTGTGTAACCTTAGTAATTGTATACGTAGTATGCCTTTATTGAATACATAATTCATTTGATTGACTTACTGTGTCTGCTCATACTTCAGGTCCCTGAAATGACTAGATCAAAGCTACGAGCTTTACAAATAAAGATACCTTAAAGAGTATTTGTTTATAGGGCGGGAAAGCTAATTCTTGTGGCCACAGAATTAATTTTCCTAAACTCTATAAATTAATTGAGCTAATTAATTTTACCTGTTTTGTGAAATGTGGTCCGTGTAATTAATTGCAATCAACTTGTGGTTAATTGCAAGAATTCACATGCATGCAGGTAACAGGACATATCATCCTTTACCGGGAGATTTATTAACATGTAAGACTGATCTAATCCAAACCTGTATGAATAATTATTAATTACCAATTATTAATTATGATATGCAAATTCCCCATGGATTAGATCCGCCCATGAGTCTTTACAGTATGAAAGTTATCCTTCTTGGCCATGCAGGAGAATTATTTTTCTTAGAGTATATATGATTGTGCTGTCTGTTCAGTGGACAAACAGATCAATCGATTGTAAAGTTAATTCTGCTAGAATTAATTCTGAAAGCTGATTTAAATATGCATTATTAATTATAACCCATTATAATTAATTATACACATTTTCCTTTTGAGCTAATTTGCTACATTAGATATGACATTAATAAATGCTGTCAGGATACATTCTATGTGTTTTCTACCTTCTCGAATCTTTTTCTCCACTTCCGCTGGGTCATTAATGTCTTCCTCGTAGTTCTTGTAACTGATTCTCCCACGCCATGTGTCCTCGCCTTTAGTTCTTATCATCTTGAGCTCAAGAGGGCACCGTGTAACAATTCCTGTATATACAAAACACGAAAGAGTGAATGCCAGACATATGCTGAATTCAGAACTGCATACTAGTAGGCCTACTACTCATTCTATTTTTATCGTATCTTTCTATGGCAGGAATAGTAAGTGTATATGCTAGCTAGTATGCGAATCTGAATTCAGTCATATTTATATGTATATCCATATAGTAATCATTCAATATCATGGCAAAGATACCATCACTGTGCCAAAGCATTTGTTGGCTGTAGTCATTAAATAACATTTATATTTTACATGTATCTATGTTTTAGTTTTATATATGTATATTTAATATTTTTTATGTGTTCTCCTTACCACTACCCCTGGGTAACGCTACTCCTGACAGCGCCTCTAGAATAGAACTCTTTCCTGAGCTTTGGTCTCCAATGACGACGATGGCAGGCAACGCCAGGTCCTTTTCGACTCCCAAAGACCGTAAATTGTCGATGGTGTCGATGCAAGGGCGGATTTTTTCCTCATATTGCTGACTGAACGTGTAGCTCATTTTCTCTATCTTTAACAATGTTGAAATGTCAAAATAATAAAGAAAATAATTCACGTCGATTTAACAGCTGCTGTCGGTTTGTGCACTCTTCGATATGATGTCTCAAAGTGATGCTGTTTCAAAGTGAATCCCATAGCGGTTTTATACTTTGGTAAGAGGAACTCATCATACGGGCAGAACAAAAAAAAAAATTACTAAGTAAGTCTGCATACTAGCAGATCCTGTTTTAAATAGATAGTTACATAGCGATCTTATCTTATTCTTGCTAACACTTTACAATACGGGTGCACTATATGCATCACTGCAAATTTTTAAAAAAAAATAAAGGTAAAATACTGGCAGCAGAGGCCCCAGCAATCTACTCTTATTCTACAGTATTAATACTGTGAAATTGCTTTAGGGTCATTGATCACACTCAGAAGAAATAGTGCAAAAGCTGTTACTGGGACAGTACCCTAAAAGCTTCTATATGTACCATTTAGGTAATATGCATTTTAATAAGCATTTAGGTACAAAAGTTTACCTTTTGAAAGGGTGCCATCCCAGTGACAGTTTGTGTACTACTTTTCTGAGAGTGCTGGGATTCTGTGCCTTTTGTGACCCCAGTAAAGATCATGAACTTACTGACTTAAAAGGATGAACAAAATCCATTTTAAAGCTGCCGTAGTCATAAATAACACCATGTGAACTTCAGTTCAGACATTTTACAAAATTTTTAACCTCCATGTCTCCGGACATTCGTTACCCATATTTCACCATCAAATCATATGTGTTCTGTGTTTTACAATCACCATATGTGTTAGCCATATCACCATATTCAGCGCTGTGAAAAAGTAAAAAATACAGGAAAACACATCATTGCCAGGTGTTTTTGCCCAAACTTCAATGGCCTTTTTAAATTATTAAAACTAGAAGTATCTCTTAACTATAAGATTACTTTTATCATCTAAACTACATAATACAGCATGTTATATGTGTGGGCGAGTGGCAGTGGAACACGGTTGCATGAAAGTGTGCTGTATATGGCATAAATCAAAGCACGTGACATACAGTGGTCAGAGGAGATCAGCTGAAAAGGACTCGTCCGTCGTCCGTATAATGCAATATATCAATTATGATAAACGGTCAAAAGCTTTGTGTTCTTCCAAAGTGTGTCTTAACTTATTGCACATGTGTCAATAACGCATCCCCCAAAAGTAGTGTTGCAGGGGACCTGGGAGAACGAAAGATATAACAGAGATAGTTTTAGTCTGGTAGGCAACGAGGTAGCAATATAATTTGGAGTGTTTTATATGAAGATAAGCCCTACAGTTGTATATAATAGGAATTAAAAGTTAAGGAATTAATAGAAGAACATCAGATTTTTTAGGAGTATACACAGTGGAAATGGTGGCATGTTAGTTGCATTAGGGTGGGTGGAAAAAAACGAGACAAGAAAATGTGCTGATATGCTCTGATTCACCCTCAGTCCTTGTGAGTTTAAGGTCTTTTCATTCAAAAAGCCGCCAAGATGTATTATATGAAGTCCTTCAGTCAGTTACGAGGATAACAAATCAGGGAGGACAGGTACAATTTATGTGGCTTCCAGCACATGTAAGGCAGAAAGGGAATGAGCAGGTGGATGAATTGGCAAAGAGGGCTTTAAAGAAGGGAAATATTATAGAAATGCAAATTAAAATAAATAAAGCGAGGTCAAAAGTATCATCTGGGTAAAAAACTAACCAAATGTGGCAAGAAAGGTGGGACAGAGAGGAGAAAGGAAGACATTTACAGTATATTAAATTCAAAAGAGTGTAAAAGTAACTAGGTTAGGTGGTGGGCACAGGAGAGAGGAAACTGTAATGACAAGGTTAAGGCTCGGGCACGGTGCTATAAACAAATCACTGAAAATGATAGGAAAACCCCAGACAGGATTGTGTGAGGGATGCCAAGAAGAGTCGTCAGTGGAGCACATAATTATAAGATGTAGGAGGTATGTGAAACAGAGAGTGATAATGAGGAATAATTTGAGGGAATTAGGGGTGCAGGAATTTACATTAAAAGGATTGTTGAGCAGGGTGACAGAGCACAGGTTAGGATATTGTTAACTTTCGTAAGGGAAATGTTTGTTTAATAGGTTATGAGGATAAGCAGGGATATGGGAAAGTGTTTTGCACCAAAATGCACCAAAAAGCTGTTTGCCAACCACTGTTAAAAAACGAAGAAGAAGAAGAAGAAGAAGAAGAAGCTTATTTGCTTGGTGTAGTTGTTCTAAAGCCATGCCTAAGTAAGTGTTCTCAGACATTTTATTTTTTCTTGCTTGTGGATCCTCTTCTCTGTTTTATTTTTTTGTGGACTTTCTCCTCTGGAGTTTTTAGTTCTTTGGAAACTGTGGACTATTTTTCTGGAACTGGTGGACTGTTATTTTTTATTTTTTTTATTTTTTTATTTTTTTATTTTGAGGTTTGTAGGGAGGCAGGGGGGCATTTTATGAAGTTCCCAAACGTAAGTTAGGGAGCAAGCCCATCTGTCAAACAGCCGGAGTATATAAGTAGCTGCTCACCTCTCTTCAGTCTCAGCTGTTCCAGCATCCCTATCTCTACCTCCCCTAACTCCACCATCTTAGGTACCTTGCCCTATGTAATCCTATCTCATATTTAGTTACTGTGGGGGTATGTCAGAGTTTGAGTTGAAGCTGCTTCAATTCGAGACCATCATCAGTGGACAGCAAGCCAAATAAGTTTAACCTTATGTCTGAAAGATTATATTGGCAAACAATCTTGAATTTGAATTTGACTTCTTTTTCTCCTGCTGATGTTAGCTAGGAAGTTTTCTTATTTTGCTGTACTTTAGTTTTCTTTTAGTTTGGTTAATGAGGAGTTATAATTTTAGGTTAGATATGTGGGTTATTGTTGTGAAAAATTCTGGGGCTGCAGACGTGGTGGTTTCTTGCTGTTGGACACTCATTCACCACCATATTTTGCTCTTGTGTTTCTCGACCAATCAGGAAATCGTAACACTTGGTATTCTTGACAATTCTAAGATTCCACTTTTGAGGAAACAGTTCTAGAGAACGACCTTATCATTCTTCAGAATGACAAAGGTCCCACATGCAAAAAGTGAGTTCCGTGTGAACTATGGTAATGGAGAGGGTGGGATTTTAAATATTAAAAAACAACCAAACCGGAGATGGTCTTCAGCATCTTTGGCAGATTGTTCCAAAAGCTTGTTCTGTTCCCTAGCAAGTTTTTCAAAGGTACTGTAATTGATCAGTCCTGATATAAACATTGCTGTCCAAACAATACAGAATCCCACTGAAAAAAAACATATTTTTTATTTGTGTCGTTGCAGACGGAGGACAACTATCGGAAACACATTCATTTCAATTGATTATGGAATTTTGCGGTGCCATGAAGTTTCATTGTTAACGTGTTGAAACAAGTTCTGCTGCCTCACCGATACTCTGATAAGATACTACCATGAAATTTCATTTGCAACATTTGTTGAAATACAAGATCTGCTAGCTTGCAGATACTCTGATAAGATACTACAATGTATTGCTTAAGACTTAAAAGTAGTACAATAAGCTTTTTCAGCACATCTGGAACTAGTGGGTGCATTCAAATTGCAATAAAAGGCACTTCAGGGGCTAAAAGTAGCTTACATCTAGAGTGTTGAAGAAGCATTATTGTGACCTCATTTGGTCATGTGATTTTATACATTAGCTGGCTCTCCAAGGCCACCCAAGCCTCAGTATTGGACATTGCACGTGGAGCATCAGCATGACTGGATGTGTCTTGAAAGTCAGACAGCTGAAACAAGCCATCCTGAAGTTTTTGTTTGGGTGGAATGGAAACTGAGCTCTAGTTTTAGAGTCAGCAACTAAGGATGCCGTGAAAGATATCTGTTAAGATATTCTGAGATAATTAATTTGTATATTTAGCATTTTTATCTGTTGAATACAGTTAATTGTGACTTGTCTCTCTATATTACTTTATACTGGTTTGTCATTTGCAGCATTGAGTGATGAAATATGTTTTGAATCATGACGTTGACCATGGCAACATATCTGTGCTAATAAGGCCCTGTCCCAAATACGCATAGACAACCAGGTAGTGGACTGCTGTGAAGTTTACCAAATGTATCCCCATATTTAATGTGATCAGGACTCTTTGTATCGGTTTGTCTTTTTCACCCTGTGTTTATTCAGTAAGAATGACTCCAAACGCTACAATTCCATCAATATTATGTAACTGGGTATTATTTTTATTGATTTTTAATGGATTAATGTGTCCTAACACATCTCTTGGCTGTTAGATTATTCATCCATGGCAATTCATATTTTGAATCTTCAACAAAGCTTTCAAATTTCATTCACATTTAAAATCGTTTTCAGTATTTTTACTCTCCCATTGAAACTCGTAAAATTTTAAAAACTGAAATTTTTTTTAAAATGTGTTTAGAGTCAGACCACCATGTATCAATTCAAATATAATTTGTGTCCTCACTTTCACAGAAATTGAATAATCAATAAACATATCAGGAGTTTGATTATTCTGCCTGGATGTTTTCTGGCAATGATAAACAAGATGTCACTCAAATGTTAAAGGGATAGTTCACCCAAAATGAAAAATCTGTCATAATTTACTCTCATGACATTTCTATCCTGAGATGTATGACTTACTTTCTTCTGTGGAACACAAAAGACGATATATTGAAGAATGTTGGTAAACAAACAGTTTTGGTTCCCATTTACTCCCATTATTTTTGCCCATACAATGGAAATCAATGGGAACCTAAACTGTTTGGAAACCAACATTCTTCAAAATATCTTTTTTGGTGTTCAACAGAAGACAGAAATTCATACAGGTTTGGAACAGGTGAGTAAATTATGAAATAATATATATATATATTTATGTATATGTGTGTGTGTGTGTGTGTGTGTGTGTGTGTGTGTGTGTGTGTGTGTATACACATATATATACTAATATACTAAACACATGACTCTTTTGAGTTTTTGAGTTTGAAAAGGATCAGGATTTTTTTTGTAAATCTTTTTTTAATGTGTCAAAGTTTGTAACATCACACTTTTTGTGCACAGATGTAATTTTTTTAAGCAGACTGGACCACATGTGTTTGAGGAACCTGCAATGGCCAGTTGTTATTACTTGAATCCTTTCCCATGCAAATCAACCCATTCTCACTCCCAAGGCGTCAAAAATTGAAGCATGGTCAAGCGCCCCCGGCGTCAGAATGAAGACGTTACTGTGCGTTCACACCGGACGCGAATAGCGCGTCAAATTCGCGTCTACCGCGTCTAGTTTGACGCTTGACCACTTTGTGTTAATTCGCGTGTCAAGAGTGAAACTGACGCGCGTAAATTTCGCTTCAAACTTTTGTTTTTACGCGCGTCAGTTTCACTCTTGACACGCGAATTAACACAAAGTGGTCAAGCGTCAAACTAGACGCGGTAGACGCGAATTTAGCCTAATAAGCTGACTGCCTGTTTCTTTTGTCTGTCTATTTTTTGTATTATTTTGTGAAGCGACCTTGGGTTCTTGAAAGGCGCTATAAAAAATAAACTTATTATTATTATTATCTGCCAAATGCCAGGGACTGCAGATGAAATTTAGCTCTGTAGCTAATTCTGGGACAGTTCTTTACTGTCCATTGTCCCTGTTATAATAATAATGTGTAAATGTACTAATGTGCACAAGGGAGCAATCTTGGTAAAAATATTTTTTCATAAAAATGCAATCTATTTTCTTTGGTTTACACAAGAAAACGAAGAAAAAAAGAAATAGGAGGATATTTAATTGTGGTAGCAGTAAAATACTTCTGCTGTCAGGAAAGCCAAATCAAGTTCTTATACCTGTCCTGACCTGAGCACACGCTCTCATTCTAATTCTGAAAGCCTTAAATAACATATTTAAATACTTTAAGTCATTAAATTACTTTAAATTGATAATATCACCTATACCTAATTACAGTTTGTCTGAGTGCCCAATTTCAGAACAAAAAGGTTTGAATAAGCGCCCCCTGCTTGCTATAGCTGTAAATGTAAGCACAACAAAAGCTCACGTTGTTTTCCAAAGACAGATATTGATTACAGTGGTCTGTCTCTTAAACCTGCATTGATCATAAACCTGCATTGGTTACCTCCACTGTAACTGATTTCCCCACACAAATGTTAATGCTTTGATGTTAAAGCTAGAATGTCCACTAATGTGTTTATTTACAAAAAGGCATGAGTGGAGAAAAACAAGTCAATTTTATTTTTATCTAAATTTTCATTAAACTGCAATTTAAATATATTATTTATATAGGTTATACAAAAAACCTGAATAAGCTGATCTATAGCATGTAAACTGGTGGTATCCTAGTCTATGAAAGGTACACCCCTCTAAGCTCACAGAAATGGTTAGACCCAAGTATTCAGCAGCCAATGACACCGACCCGTTCATACTGATTTTTAACGCGTATTTCACGCGTATTTTACGTGTATTTTACGTGTAAAATACACGTGAAATACGCGTGAAATAATCAACGTGTATTTCACGCGTATTTCACACGTAAAATACGCGTAAAATACACGTAAAATACACGTGACATAATCAACGCGTATTTTACGTGTATTTTACGTGTAAAATACACGTAAAATACGCGTTAAATACGCGTTAAAATTCACGTGTTTTTGGCCCTAACGGCTTTCCATACGCGTCTACCGCGCCGCACTCTACGCCTCATTCGCGCCGCAGGAATTTTTTACGCGCGTAACGCGTCTTTGCATTGACTTAACATTGAAATCACTCGCGCCTGACGCGCTATTCGCGTCCGGTGTGAACGCACCATTAAAGGTGCCCCTTGGCTTCACTCTATGACGATTTTGGACCTCCGTTGCTTTCAATGGGAAACCTGTGGCGTCAACAAGAGACGCGAATTTTATCAGTAGGAAATCGCGCTGAAGAAGTCTCATTCCGAACACATCGCGATATTTGGCATCAGTTGTTGGTAAGTAGTCGTAAATACGCTGTCCTAATAATATTTGATAGAATGTATTTTCTGTTTGTCGATATTAATCAGATTAGCTCATGTTCAGTCACTGCATTATAGCTGTCATCTCCACGGAGGCTTTGCGTTTCATTGCTTTCTAATTCAAAACAGGGTGATTAAACACTGCCTGTCACGTGACGTGCTATAGGCCTAGACCTTCAATCTTATCTATATCATATTTATATATTTATATCATTATTTAAAGTAGTACAACTAGTTCCAACGTTGTTTTTGTAGTAGAAGCACAGTAAAAACAACACTTACCATGTTTTTACCACACTATTGGTAGTTTTAATGTGATACTTATTGTAAATGCACAGTAACCACAACACTTACCATGCTTTTACCACACTATTGGTTGTTTTAATGTGATACTTATTGTAAATGCACAGTAACCACTTACAATGCTTTTACCACAGTAACCCTAGTTTTAGTGTGATAGGTGTGGTAAAAGGACAGTCACCACAAAACTTACCATGCTTTTACCTCAGTATTGGTAGTTTTAAAGTGATATTTGTTGTAAATGCATATTAACC
Organism: Semotilus atromaculatus; assembly: GCA_031834385.1. NCBI lineage: Eukaryota > Metazoa > Chordata > Actinopteri > Cypriniformes > Leuciscidae > Semotilus > Semotilus atromaculatus. The sequence goes on along the minus strand of JAULUF010000023.1, from coordinate 18,214,106 downwards.
ACAACACTTACCATGCTATTAATGCCTAATAATGTAAAATCCAAAATGTGTAAGGTAAATCAGTACTTTTTCCTTTAAATAATCCTATACATTATACATAGGCCAAATTATATATTTTATTTTCTCTTTTTTCAGCTGAAAAGACCGAAAGGGCCTTTCGGACTCAGTCGACCCATTATTGTTTGAGGAGAAGTAAACGGAGGAGACGGACAGCTGCTAAGGCAAATATTCGCAATGGTATGTATGTGTTGGTTTTAACCCTAAATCAAACATTTTATCAAGCATTTGTTGTTTCTTAAACCTTTTCTCACAAAACCCATAGCCCAATCAGTACAAACATAGTCTCAAAGTGTTAATAATTCACAAGATTTAACAAGTTGTCAAATTTGTACAACACTCGTACATATTTGTATAGCTACTCGTACATAATCCTGCAGCTTTTACTCCTAGTGCAGTCATTGGCTACTGTCTTAATTCCTGTACATATTTATCGCGATATTTGTAAATCAGTTGCGCCCCTTCTTGGAAAGTAGTCAGATGTCCCACACACTGTCAGAAAGTTTATATTAATTGCTTTAAAAAATTTAAATCGTTTATCCCAGCCCTAGTTGGGTACAAACTGAACAAACTGTTTAGACGAGGACAAGGAAGTGCAAGAAACCAGTTTAGCTGTGATAATGAATCATTATTTTCCCAACACAATATCAAATCTGTTTTCTGTATCATAGGTGACTGAATCTTTTGTGGATTCAGCAGCTGTGAATGGGTTAATATGATGTTAATACAATTTTGTAAACACAAAATTTTATTTATCTTGAATCTCATTTGTCTTTATGCTACTTTATCAACTTTAAGCTGTCCTCCAATAAAGTGGGGTGTAATAAAGTATGGCAAATATTGTGTATTTAATTCCTTATTTTTTTTTGTTTAGTTCATAATTTTAAAAACAACTACATTATAATGTTTTTATAATGTACATGTACTTATAAACATTTAGATCTGGTTAATGATATTTGGGACAACAATGCAACAAAAGTTGCACATACTTGCATGTATGCCAGTTTTCAGTGAAATAAAGGGAAGGTATGTGAATAAAAATGGGCTGCAGTGGGCTATCTTGCTATAAACACTTCAAGTATAATTGAAGATGATCCATGTTGATCATTCTAGTACATCTACTACTGCATTTCAAATGAAAGCATAGACATTACTGATGTCAGGCATACAAGCAGCAATCAGAGGGGGTGGAAAGGAAATGTTGGCACTGTTTTTTTGTTTTTGTTTTACTGAATGGTGCATTATCCCTGTGTAATAGTAATAGTGTGTGTAGATCTGTATAGATTGTACTGCCCTTCCACCCCCAGGGGCCCAGCAACGGCCCCCAGAAGAGCAAACAAATACACATTTCCAATGGCTGTTACATTACAATTGTTACATATCAAATGCAATTTGATATATAAAATTCAAGTTCACCAAATGTTACGTGTTTAAAGATGTTAGCGGGATGGTTGCGTAACATTTAAGTGAGGTACTGCTGCTGGCAAAAAACAACCATGAAAAACGTTCTTAACGTCGAAAACGTTTAACTCACAGTCACAGAGGTTTAAGTTCGTTTACAAAGAATATGATAAATATAACTAAAAAGAAAACATAACTAATCAAAACCAAGAGGGTCGTCAAATTAACGAAATCATCAACACATAACCCCCGTTACTATCTAACCCAAAACCTCTAGCCATTGTAATAGATAACTTGAATTTGAAACTCTAGCAATATCAAATACACTGTAACTCACAGTCCGGTTAGTGTATCAAAGAGAAAATCGCCAGGACAACTGCTTATGCTATGTTTAATAAATAATTGGGCACAGTTTTCAGACATATATGGAAAGCTGGCATAAAGGTTATTTTAAAAGTGCTCACAGTAAAATATCAAATTGCAGCCTGTCCCTCATATATGTCATAAAGGTTTGCACAATGAACACATTTAGATATCCAGTTGTCCATTAAAGATATTATTTATTTAACATTTAATGTTTCATTACTAAAGTTTTAAACTACATTACCCACATATCTCTGTCATTCTATCAATGGAACAGGAAACATGGTGCTGTAGTTCATTGAAATGTGCAGACATGCTTAGGGTAGGGTTGTGATCTCGGTAAAGAAGTAATTTCTCACAACATAGAGACACTTTATAGTTAACTTGATGTATAACTAACGTAATAATAACACCAAAACATACTTTGTAACATTAAGCGCCGTTTTATATGGGTTAAACGATAGTCCAATCACAGCGAGTTCTGCGATAAAGTCAAAGCTTTTTAAAAAAAAATTTTATTCAGTATTAACAATATAATACAACAACATCTGTTTATGCCAGGGTTGATACACAAAATACACTACTAAAACAGGCATACAAGACAAACAATAACCATAAAATAAAATAAAAAATAAAACAAGACCAAATGACATAAAAGGATGCAAATTAAACATATTTAGAGAGTACAAGATCGGTCTTAATAGCCTTTCTATTTTTAAGACCTCTTACAGTGGTGTGATATTGTTTTAGCTCTGCTAAAAGGTGTTCAAAATTTGGTTTGGACTCTGCCCATTTCTTCTTATGAATATGGAATTTTCCTAAGACTAAAAACAATTGGACAAAAAAAGAAAAATCCTTGTCTGTTCCACCATCTTCAAAGTAAATAAACACATATTTTCCCCTCAATGTTAAAGTTTGTCCAGTTTTACGTCTTATATCGTTTTCAACATCTCTCCAAAATATCTTACTGTATGTACAGTCATAAAACAGATGACAAATTGTTTCATCATAATTACCACAAAAGTTACAGGAATATTCAATATCAATTTTAAATCTCTCTAAAGTTTTCTTTGCTGGGTATATTCTATGTACAATTTTATAAGACACCTCCTTTATTTTATTATTTAAGAGGAACTTGTCCCCAATTTACCACATTCTCTCCCATTTGATTTCTCCAAACTGAGAAGCCCAAAAGGATCGTGCTGCAGGAAGTGTTTTAGATTCCTTTTTAGATTCGCATTAGATTCCTAATGTATTTGTTTGGACATTTTTTGGTAGTGATGTCAATGTCACCAAGGAAAATTTCTTGTGTAGTCAAATAACTGCCACTTACAACAGTTGAGTTATATTTTACAATCTGAATGATATTTCTTGGCACAGCATCAAAAACGATAGCATACTCCCTAGGGGAGACAGGAAATTTTGCTTTTGAAAGAAACTCGTCGTATGTTAGTAACTGACCTTCTGTGTTCATGAGATGTTCAACTAATAAAATGTTGTTATCAACCCATCTTTGGTAATATATAGATTTATTTTTATATTGAATATTCCTGTTATTCCAAATATAACAGTTCGTGGGAGAAAAATTGTGTTTGTAGACCATTTTCCAGGCTAACAGGGCATGCTTGTGAAAGTTGGCCAACTTCATAACTTCTCAATTTTAAAATCATATTTCAACAAGAAGTTTAATCCTCCCAGTGAATCAAAAATGTATTTGGGAAAGGTGTTCCAAATGGTCTCTGCTTCCTTAATTAAGTTACTTAACCATCTCACCAAAAAGGAATTACTTAAGGTTTCAAAGGTCAACACTTCAAGACCACCATCTTTAAATTACATAAAATATCTTTATGTAAATAATGGGATCTATTCCTCCAAATGAAATTAAATAAGATATTATCCAGTTTTTTATATACACTAGCTGGCATTCCCATGGATAAAGATAGATAGACGGCACGTGATATCCCTTCTGGCTTAGACAATAAAACTCTGCCATTCAGTGACAAATCCCTCATCAACCATATATTAAATATTTTCCTTATTCTCTCTACTATGGGGTCAAAATTGAGATTGCAACGCCTTTTTTCATTTTTATCAATGATAACCCCCAAGTATGTTATTGTGTCAGGAATACCACTTATTTCTGATAAGTCACATTCCTTTAGTGATAACAAGGCGGATTTATTTAGATTCATTCTTAAACCCGAGACTTCGGAGAATGTTGTGATAGAATCAATTGCTTTGATAACCTCGTGCTTATTATGGAGAAATAATGCCGTGTCATCCGCTAACTGTGAAATTTTAAATTCTGTACCTAATGTCAATATACCTTGGAACTGGGCATTTTTCCATCCATAATAACTGTATTAAAATCACCTCCCCATATAATCTTGGCAGTAGGAAAAGTTGTAATCAGCTGGTTAATTTTATTTTCTATTGTTGTAAATAATAACTTGTTGTCTTTTTTGTTGTTACACGCATATATGTTTATAATAATGAATTGGGAGTGATCTAATAGTATTTAGCAGTATTACCCATCTCCCATTTGAATCTGCTAAATTTTTAATAATGTTCCCTTTAAAGTTTCCCTGTAAAATAGCGACCCCTGCTGACCGGTTACTCCCAAATGAAAACCATATATTTTTCCCCCATTGACTCTTCCAAAAAGAAATATCCGAATTAGTAGCATGAGTCTCCTGCATCAAATAAAAATCAGCACCTTTGTTTTGAAAAAATAAAAATAAACAATACAATACATGTATTTACAATACAAATTGTTTCAAAGCAGCTTTACAGAGATAACAGGAAAACAATGTTCTAATAGTATTGTTAAATTCAAAATTAAATGTTACATGTCCCCAACTAAGCAAGCCAAAAGCCAATGGCGACAAAGGCGAAGAGAGGCGAAAAAGGCAACAGTGGCAAGGAACCAAAATTCCATCAGGTGACAGAATGGAGAAAAAAACCTTGGGAGAACCCAGGCTCAGTCAGGGGGCCTGTCCTCCTTTGGCCAACGAACGAACAGTGTATGATTATGAGTTAGGCAGCATAATGTCAGGAGTCAGATGTGATCAGAACTTTCACGATAAGCCTTCTCTCCTCTCTTTCTTGCCGCTTCTACAGTTGGCCAGAGCCGGCCGCGAATGTGTGGTTACTATCCAAAAACGAGTTCACATGATCAATGACACAAATTTGCTTATTTGATTAGACTGATGCATAAATACATTTGAAAGAAACTTTTTTTTCTAAGCAATGGCCTACAGCAGGGGTAGTTTTGCAGTATTTTAATTAAAGATAATTACATGTACTAAAGTGCTTCTAACATTTACAGTGTATGTATAGTATATCAAAGGTATATCAATTATATTTAAAAAAAATGAACAAAAACACAATGAATGCACAAAATTTTGATAGCATATTCCAATATTTAATGTCAAACTGTTTAAAGACAAATGTAGCGCCAAACCTACTGCACAACAGTATAAAAATCAGCTAATTATATATATATATAAATATATATATATATTTTTTTAAAATCCAGATACAGGGGCAATCTATTATAGTGTATCTGTTACTGTGTATACAGTAACGTTAATGTAAAAAAAAATAAGCACACCTTAAGCATAAGCACAACATTTTACATTCTTAACTTTAATTCTAAATCCTTGTGATTATTGGTTACTTTTTTTGTAACTAAAAGAAAGGCAACTTAAAATAGTTAATGATTATAAATGTCAGCAAGATAATGCTTCTATAAAATACATTCACGGGTATATTACATTTACATTAACCAGTGCTATAATGATACCATAGATGTAGTTATGGTGGATATTTATTATAGTAACCACAACTCTAATAAAAGGTTTAATGAAGCTAAATGTAAGACATTAAGTCCATCTAAATGTAAAGGTAACAAACTCAGAATAATGTCCAGTATGTCAAGTGTGTCATTTCTGTAATATTGTTTCAGCACCAAAAAGAATTCCAAAAATATTGATTGTTTCAAAACTTTTTCCTGAACACTCCCACTATCTTCAATTGTTCGGACAAAGACCTGCTATATACACTTGCAGAAATCTGCATTTGTCTATTGCATCATGAAGTCACTGCATGACTAGAACTAATTTAGCAAAACTCCTGATGAGCACTGAGGCTTCTTTGATAAAGGCATTAGGCAGACATCAAGTACAGTTTATGAAGCTGAAAAGAGAAAACAAAATGCTTTAACAATATGGAAAACGATTAATCACTATTTTCAATATTGGTTCTGCATATATCAAAGAGATCAGGAGGAGGAGTGGGACTTCACATGCAGACTTTCAGAAACTGTGACAGAGCAAAGGGTGCACCTCGCTGGACACATCCTACACATGCCCAAACAACAACACCCAAACACAGTGATGAGGAGACAGGGAAGACCAAGGAAGACATGGAGACAGATGTTTCACGAAGACCTGAAGAATGTCAGTGTCCCATGGGAAGATGTGGAGAATTTGGCCACGGATCGAATACGTTGGAGGACACTTGTTGCCCAATGTGCCCAGCACAGGACTTGATGATGATGTTGTGAGTTTATCCATAACTGTGGGATATTTTTCTGTAAAGAGTGTTGCATAATTAAATGTTAAAAGCATTTTTATGTAACAAGTTCACTGATATGACGGCATTTCTATGAATAAAAGTATGTCTTTAATAGCAAGCAACAATCAAATTAACTCGTTTAAAAATAACATGATTTACATGCAAATGGGACAGTTGTCAGCAGTGTAACTGATCTGATTACGACAAAATAATCGAGTAACTGATGTCATGTGACAACTCAGATCAGCTTTTCCACTCTTGCAAACAGAGGTAAGTTATGAGGTGTGGAGAGACATCATGTATCATTGGAACATGAACAGACAGGGTCCAATTTGTAATAATTTTAATGAATACAATGAAATTAATATAAACTTTCTGACAGTGTGTGGGACATCCGACTACTTTCCAAGAAGGGGCGCAACTGATTTACAAATATCGCGAGTAAAAGCTGCAGGATTATGTACGAGTAGCTAATCAAATATTATAAAAAAAATTGACAACTTGTTAAATCTTGTGAATTATTAAGACTTTGAGACTATGTTTGTACTGATTGGGCTATGGGTTTTGTGAGAAAAGGTTTAAGAAACAACAAATGCTTGATAAAATGTTTGATTTAGGGTTAAAACCAACACATACACACCATTGCGAATATTTGCCTTAGCAGCTGTCCGTCTCCTCCGTTTACTTCTCCTCAAACAATAATGGGTCGACTGAGTCCGAAAGGCCCTTTCGGTCTTTTCAGCTGAAAAAAGAGAAAATAAAATATATAATTTGGCCTATGTATAATGTATAGGATTATTTAAAGGAAAAAGTAATGATTTACCTTACAAATTTTGGATTTTACATTATTAGGCATTAATAGCATGGTAAGTGTTGAGGTTAATATGCATTTACAACAAATATCACTTTAAAACTACCAATACTGAGGTAAAAGCATGGTAAGTTTTGTGGTGACTGTCCTTTTACCACACCTATCACACTAAAACTAGGGTTACTGTGGTAAAAGCATTGTAAGTGGTTACTGTGCATTTACAATAAGTATCACATTAAAACAACCAATAGTGTGGTAAAAGCATGGTAAGTGTTGTGGTTACTGTGCATTTACAATAAGTATCACATTAAAACTACCAATAGTGTGGTAAAAACATGGTAAGTGTTGTTTTTACTGTGCTTCTACTACAAATACAACGTTGGAACTAGTTGTACTATAAATAATGATATAAATATATAAATATGATATAGATAAGATTGAAGGTCTAGGCCTATAGCACGTCACGTGACAGGCAGTGTTTAATCACCCTGTTTTGAATTAGAAAGCAATGAAACGCAAAGCCTCCGTGGAGATGACAGCTATAATGCAGTGACTGAACATGAGCTAATCTGATTAATATCGACAAACAGAAAATACATTCTATCAAATATTATTAGGACAGCGTATTTACGACTACTTACCAACAACTGATGCCAAATATCGCGATGTGTTCGGAATGAGACTTCTTCAGCGCGATTTCCTACTGATAAAATTCGCGTCTCTTGTTGACGCCACAGGTTATTACTAAAGGTAATAACAGTTACAATACCACTAGGAAAAGTTGAAGGAAAAGCGGTGGTTAAGAGGAAAGGACTTGAAATATGGCAGAAATGGTGGGAAGAAGATAGGAAAGGAAGGAAATATTATAAATTACAAAAATCTGTCAGAATTAAAAATTACAGGGAAAAAACCAGGAGAGAGGAAGTTATAATGACAAGGCTAAGGGTGGATCACACAGGACTAAATGGCACTTTATTTTTAATGGGCAAAAGGCAAAGTGAGAAATGTGAGAACTGTGGTGTTAAAGAAGATGCTGAACACATAATATTGTACTGTATATTGAATGAGGTGGAAAGACGGGTATTTAAAGATAAGGTTCAGCAGAAAGGGCGGGAGTGGAATCTGGCAGGGATTCTGGGATCAGAAGGAGAGAGAGAGGATATAAGAATTACCAGGGAGGCACTATTTAAATTTCTGAAAGACACAAGGTTGTGGAATAGAATTTAACTAATTATTAAGTGACATGATGATACACACTCCAGTACAGTAGGTGGCGGTATGCACCTAAAACTTGTTTGCTATCCGCCATTAAAGAAGAAGAAGAAGAAGACGCCACAGGTTTCCCATCGAAAGCAACGGAGGTCCAAAATCGTCATAGAGTGAAGCCAAGGGGCACCTTTAACGTCTTCATTCTGACGCCGGGGGCATAGATATCTAGGCCTATATAAAGGCTATGTCTCGTCCGCGCTGCTGGCCAATGGTAGTCGACGTCAGCACCTGACGGCCATCTTGTCACAGGCACCTCGCCCACTCGTAACATTGTGTTTATGGTGCATGTATTTTTTAAATAACCATGACTTGCTCAATTTTCAAACGGGTTGGTTCGTTATAAACGTCAGAGATGTAGTTATGACACTGCATACTTATGGATAATTATGTATTAATTATGTAAACATCCATTATAGGCTAGCATTATAGCCACGTTAATAACGTTAGTAAGAAACCAAACCGTTTGTAAATCCCTCCAGATTTCAGCGAGATAAGAGTATTTGTGTTTGTGCAGATAACCCACCTTACATTAAACCCTGCCTGTGACAAGATGGCCGCCGGTGATGACGATAGAGACTCCGCCGTAAGACATCTAGCCTTTATATAGATATCTATGATTCCAGAGCTTCGGAGCTAAATGTGAAAACGTTCTCCCTCCTTTGGTGGATCTGGATATCCTAGGTATGACCGGAAGCCTCGAATTTAGTGATCTTAAAGAGCGCGATGGATTGTAGGGCGATAGAAGATCCGTTAAATAGACTGGAGCTAAACCATTTAGAGCATTATAAGTCAAAAGCAATACCTTGTAATTAATACGGAACTTTATAGGTAACCAATGAAGTGATAAAATCTGTGTTATATTATCATATTTTCTTGATCTAGTAAGAACTCTAGCGGCTGCATTTTGGACTAACTGTAGCTTGTTTATTGAAGACGCAGGACAACCAGCTAATAAAGCATTACAGTAATCTAGTCTCGAGGTCATGAATGCATGAACTAACTTTTCTGCATCAGAGACTGATAGCATATTACGTAGCTTAGCTTAGCATATTACGTAGCTTTTTTGTAACATATGAAATATGCTTTTCAAAAGACAGGTTGCGGTCTAATATAACACCCAGGTCTTTTACTGTAGCGGATAAAGTAACAGGGCATCCTCTATGTTAAAGTCGTGCTGTGAGAGGTTTTGTGGACGGTTTTTAGAACCGATAAGTATTACCTCTGTCTTGTGTCACAGGGCCGGAACGGGCTCCTTGTTAATGTACCACCTCGAGGAGTTTATCCAGAGACACCACAGACGGACAACAAGGTGAGTAACAAAAGTTCAGTTTTATTGAATTAAAATCCTATTTACTAAAGCACTTAGCGGAAGAATTCCAACGATGTTCCCCTCTGTCCAGCAAAGGTGGGGAGGACTTGGTGCAACAGTCGCAACCCAACGGGTAGCGGAGCAAGGAAGTCGACTCGATCGTCCTTCTGCAGTCAGGACTGGTAAGTAGCCCTTTAGGCGACGTAAGGAGGGGAGGGAGTGTCCCGCAATGGATTTTCCTCAGGGCAGATGGTGATACTGAGTTGGACGGGTAGTGCTACGAGATCTCCGCAGTTCCAATTCCTCCACAAGCCAGCCAATGGTCAATACCTGCAGCGATGACGACACGAGACTCACAACGGTTCTTCTCTGACTAAGCACGACAGACAACGAGACAGGCTGTGGTAAGGCGCTTTCATACAGCAGCTTAACTTCAGAGCAGGCAATGGAGCAGACAGCAGATAATGGGACAGACGTTAGTAAGAGATCTTCACCCAGCGGCTCCTCTTCAGAGCAGACAGCAACAGACTGTGGTAAGAAACTCTCATACAGCAGCTTACTTCAGAGCAGACAGTGGAGCAGACAGCAGATAATGGAACAGACGTTAGTAAGAGGTCTTCGCCCAGCAGCTTCTCTTCAGAACAGACAGCAACAGATTGTAGTAAGAAACGTTCATACAGCAGCTTAACTTCAGAGCAGGTGGTGGAGCAGGCAGTAGATAATGGGACAGACGTTAGTAAGAAATCTTCACCCAGCGGCTCCTCTTCAGAACAGACAGCAACAGACTGTGGTAAGAAACGTTCATACAGCAGCTTAACTTCAGAGCAGGAAATGGAGCAGACAGCAGATAATGGGACAGACGTTAGTAAGAGATCTTCACCCAGCGGCTCCTCTTCAGAGCAGACAGCAACAGACTGTGGTAAGAAACTCTCATACAGCAGCTTACTTCAGAGCAGGCAGTGGAGCAGGCAGCAGATAATGGGACAGACGTTAGTAAGAGATCTTCACAATAGTTCCTACACAACACACGCTGTATCAACAATGGTTAGATGGGTTTCTCCAGCTCGAACCTCACAGACCTGCCCACTAGGGCTAACGAGTGGAAGCAGAATTATACACCCACACTTGTGCATACAGCAAGTCACTTCAAAGAGTCACACGTGTTCACTTCACACTAAGCACTGCGGTTCACATCAACTCACAGTGAATAAGGCTCCCACTCGCGGCCCCGGCCGGCGTCCTCTCCCATTGGTGGATCTAATATACAGCACAGTGAGGATTTCAACTGTAAAACAATTACAGTCAATATCGTGACTAATTTGGAGCCACTGTCCACTGGTTGATACACCCAAACGAAGATTGAAGATACAGGGACTTCACAAAAAGAATATCAGAGAGACACTTAACTGCTGCTCGGACAGTGTGGATGCTCAGCCACTCTTTAATCCTCGTCACTCTCCCGTTATGAATCCATCATTCCAATTCCCCGAAATGCCGAACATAAAGGGCTGCCTTCCCGCTCTGTTACTCTCTCCCGCTCTGTTACACCTCCCTTCACGCCAGAATGGCCTCTTTATAATCCCTGTAATGGATACGTGTCCCAATCGCTGTTAGCTTTCCTCCTCCCGCCCAGCTGATGCTCGTCTCTTCATTTAGAAGTTACGCCCGGACGCACTACATGGGGAAAACCCCGGAATCGGCTTGGTGTCTCACTAAATCCGCTCCCACTAGGGAACATTTCCGGGACTAATAGTTCCTCTTGGTTCGTCACCCGGTGACACTTGTCTGGATTTAATAAAAGAAAATTACGCATCATCCAATCTTTTATATCTTTAACACAATCTGTCAATTTGAATAATTTAGCGTATTCATCTGGCCGTGATGAAATATATATTTGAGTGTCATCAGCATAACAATGGAAACTAATTCAATGTTTCCTTATAGTATTACCAAGTGGCAGCATATATATTGAGAATAATAAAGGGCCTAACACAGATCCCTGCGGCACTCCATAGTTTGCTGAAGTTATGATCGATTTTTCTCCATTTAAGACGAAATAGTAGCGGTCAGATAAGTATGACCTGAACCAGCTTAATGCTTGTCCTTGAACACCAGTGTAATTTTGTAGTCGATCTAAGAGTATTGTGTGATCTATAGTATCGAACGCAGCACTAAGATCAAGTAAAACTAGTACTGAGATACAGCCTTGGTCCGAAGCTAAAAGTAAATCATTTGTGATTCTAACAAGCGCAGTTTCAGTGCTATGATGTGGCCTGAATCCAGACTGAAACTTTTCATAGATGTCATTTGCTGGTAACACTTTACTTGAAGGGGTGTGCATAAGACTGACATGACACCTTCATAATCATGACATGGCAGATGTCATAAATATGAAGGAGGTCTTATGCATGTTTATGACAACTGTCATTAAGTGTCATTCGCTCATTATGACATCTTTAATGCAAATATGACATTGAGATTTCTTTGTTATGACACCTTGACATAAACCAATACATCATAACCTGTCAGTGTCTTTGTCATGACAACTTGACATTACCAAGACAACATAAATTGTCATAAATATGTCATAAACATGACATAGCAGATTAATTATCAAACTTAAGAAACCACTTAGCTTTATGGGTTAACATTTCAATAGACTGTCATGTGGTTGGTTTTGACATTGGCTGTCATGAGGCCGTTATAACTGTGTCATGAATGTTTTTCTTGACCTCAACTACAGTGGTACAAATTTAATTTGTCATTAAAATGTTATAATGGTCAATACAAGTTCTGCCATGTCAACAAGAAATTGACTAGGAGGTGTAGGGTGACTTCTTGAATCCATAACATGTCTCATCGCTGTAAGGTGTATATTGGTGTATAGACTAACTACATCCAAAGTCACTAATTTGATCTTTTTGTCCACCTTGACTGATTTGAGCTGATCAATAAAAGTTAATATTTTACCTCAGACGAAATTCTGGCAGTGTTGACTTCTACAACGACGACCGTCAAATTGTCTTCGTTTTTTACCAAAATTAACGTTGGAGATTTCTTTGTAGCCACCATTTCAATCCTGCGTGTAATGCAGGTCACTGTCACCAAACGTGTCTATGATTTATGATGTAAATGATGTTCTTGCATGCGTCCGATTATAAAGCGCCTTGACTGTCGTACAGTCTGACATTAATGACAACTGCTGATCTTACAGTGTGACATGGCTTACAGCGAGGATCATGTTCGTACAGTCTGACAAGGAGCAATCATAAAGGACAATTATAAATTACACAATGTCCACTCGGCTTAAGGTTTCAAAATGACTAAGATCCAAGTTTACATGGCAGTTGTCCTCAGCACTCTGCTGTATGTTTCCGAGTAGTGGGTCCTGTACAGAAAGCACATCCAACTGCTTAAGAACTTCCATCAACGGTGTCTCTTTTCCATGGGTACTCAGTGACAGGATTTGAAAACACAGAAGTTGGCTTGCCAAGCATCGAGACCATGCTGCTACTGCATTAGCTGCGATGGGACATGTTTAATGTTCTATTATTTTGGAATTGAAAAGTTGTACTGGTATGTGTGAGTTTTTGGGGTTACCATTATGCTGAAGAGTAGAGTCTGTGGTTAGGTGAACGATTGGCCTAACTGTTAAGACTAGAATTATAATTTTATAATTAATGATTGTGCACTCCTCAGCACTGTGATGACTTTTGGCTAAATACTTTAGTACATACAGTACAGTAGTACATACCTCCTTGCTCTATGACTATTCTTCTCATTTACCGGCCTCCTAAGCAAAATCCAGCTTTTATCTCAGAGATAAATGAATTTCTCACTTCACTCTGTGCTACATCTGCAAACATTGTTATACTTGGAGATTTGAACATTCACGTTGACACCCCCTCCTGTCATCCAGCAGTTGATTTTCTACAGCTATTGGACGGTCTAAATCTCAAACAGCATGTTGACGTCCCAACACATAACAGAGGACATACACTTGACCTGGTCATTACTGACTCTACTCCCATTGAAAATCTGCTGGTATACGATCTCGGAGTGTCCGATCATAAAGTCATTTCAATGGAGGTGAACTTTTCTCATTACATCAAACCAAAACGTCAAATCCACTTCAGAAACATAAAAAATATCAACCCAGACACTTTGGCTTTAGACCTCCTGCAAATCCCATCAGCAAACTTTACATCAGTAAATGAATCAGTGGATTTTTATAACAGCACCCTGAGCAGTATTTTGGACCTCCACGCACCTGTAAAAACACGAATAGTTCCTTTCTCACGTACATCTCCCTGGTTCACTCCAGAACTACGGAAAATGAGAACAGCAGGTCGTGTACTTGAGCGGCGTGTTTCAAAAACTGGACTCACTGTTCACAAAATAGCCTATCAAGAACATCAAAAGGCCTATGCAATGTCGCTAAAAAAGGCACGGACACAGTTTTATTCAAACATCATTAGTAAAAATCAGGGAAACTCCAAGCAGCTTTTCTTTACCATAAACCATCTCACTAAGCCACAAACTAGTTCACACAATGACACATCAGAAGAGAAATGCAACAGCTTCATCACCTTCTTCAGAAAAAAAGTTGAGAACATCCACTCTCTCCTCTCCAGCACCCCTGCTCTGTCTGTCCCCACAGCTGACCCACAGCCTGGGACCTTCCAGCCTCTCTGTTGTTTTTTTTGAAATCTCTAAACAACAAGTTGAGGACATCACTGGCAGGATGAAAGCTTCCACCTGCATGCTGGATGAACAGCCCACATGGATGAAGCCCTGGTGAAAACACACATCAGCTCTCTTAGTCCCTTAATAACCAAAGTCATCAACCATTCTTTATGCACTGGTCATGTTCCATCTGCTCTAAAAACTGCTGTCATCAAACCCCTTCTAAAAAAAACTACTTTAGACCCTGAAGTTCTTGCTAACTACAGGCCTATTTCCAACCTTCCATTCCTGTCCAAAGTTCTAGAAAAAGTTGTTGCTGCCCAACTTCAGGATCATCTAAACTCAAATTTCCTGTTTGAAAAATTTCAGTCCGGTTTCCGTTCCGCTCACAGTTCCGAAACAGCCCTGATCAGGGTCACAAACGACCTGTTGATGGCGGCTGACTCCGGCACACCCATCCTACTGGATCTATCTGCAGCTTTTGATACGGTTGATCACAATATCCTCCTTCAGCGCCTCCATCATACTATTCGATTCTCTGACACTGCTTTGAGCTGGTTCCAGTCCTACCTGTCTGGAAGAACAGAGTATGTTTCCTTGGGAGGTGTAAAGTCTCGGACGCATACAGTCACTTGCGGTGTTCCCCAAGGGTCGGTTCTCGGCCCGATTTTGTTCACCATCTATACTCTGCCCCTTGGCCACATCATCGACAGGCATGGAATATCATTTCATTGCTATGCTGATGACACTCAGTAATATATAAAAACCAACCTCATCTCATCTACAGCCACTCTGGCATCATTGAGCTCCTGCCTTGAGGAGATTGAGGCATGGATGAAGGCAAACTTTCTACAGCTAAATAGCTCCAAAACAGAAGCTATTTTAGTTGGTACACCACATCAGGTCCAGTCATCACCCATAACCCACATTACCTTCTCTGGTCAAAACATTCCTCTATCATCAACAGTCTCAAACCTGGGCGTAGGATTTGATGCTCAACTCACATTTGACGCCCACATAAAACATCTGTGTAAAACCTCCTTCTATCACCTCAGGAACATTGCAAAACTCCGTCCCACACTTGGTCTGTCAGATGCTGAAAAACTTGTCCATGCTTTTGTATCCTCGAGGCAGGACTACTACTCTTTGGGATTCCTGGCAAAAGCCTTCAAAAATTACAATACATTCAAAACAGTGCTGCAAGGATCCTAATGAGGAAAAGAAAATATGACCATATCACTCCCATCCTTCACTCTCTTCACTGGCTTCCTGTCTCATACAGGATTAACTATAAAATCATCCTACTTACCCATCAATGCATCCACGGCAACGCACCCCCCTACTTAAAGGAACTACTCACAAAGCAAAATTCTTCACACAATCTCCGCTCTGGAAACAAGGCCCTTCTTCAACCACCTAGAACTAAGCTCCGTACTATGGGGGAATCGAGCTTTCTGCTCAGCCGCACCGCGTCTTTGGAATTCCCTTCCAGAAAACCTAAGGGCTCCTCAAGCCATAGACTCTTTTAAGAAAGAACTAAAAACCTTACTTTTTAAGCAAGCATTTTTAACTTTTTGCTAACTTTTTTTTCATAACTTTTTTTTCATAACTTTTTTTTTTTTTTTTCCCGGTTTTTATCTTTGTTTATACTCTGTAGCACTTTGGGATTGTTTTTAACTATGAAAAGTGCTTTACAAATAAAATGTATTATTATTATTATTATTATTATTATGCATGTGCTTTTGTTAACTAGCTTGAAAATATGAAACATTTATAATGTAAATAATTCAAAAATACAAGAAATACATTATGTATAAGTTTTTATGCTTCATGAGTAAATATATTTGCAATATATTACACATACAGTACCTTTGTTACGGGTTTGGTATCCAGGAAGCACGAGGAGACGAGGAATAACTAGAAACAGGATTTAATAACAAAAACTCAGGAGCATATACACACACTATACATAAACGAGAACGGACCAGGAGTGAGGGAGAACACAGGGTTTAAATGCACAGGGAACAGATAAGGGAAACAAGGCACAGCTGGGGCAAAGTAACTAGACACAGGTGAATGGACTGAACACAAACGAGGAGCGGGAAAACTACAACACAGGACTGAACCAAAAACACTAAGCAGGGGGAAACACAGGACACACATGCAACATTACGCCCCCTTCCAAAAAGGAGTGTCCCCACGCCATATAAACATCAAATAGGGACGGGAGTGTGGGTGCCCTGGAGGCTGACGAGGGCATGGCTTTCCGGGAACAGGAAGCCTCCAGGGCGGAGCAGGTTGTGCAGGTGGCCAGGATGGAGACGCCCCTTCAGGTGGCCATAGCGGAGACGCCCCTTCGTGTGGCCAGGGTGGAGAGGACCCTTCGGATGGCCAGGGTGGAGACGCCCCTTCGGGTGGCCACAGCGGAGAATCCCCTTCGGGCGGCCACGGCGGAGAATCCCCTTCGGGCGGCCACGGCGGAGAATCCCCTTCAGGCGGCCATGGCGGAGAATCCTCTTCAGGCGGCCATGGCGGAGCAGGCTGGTCAGGGGGCCTATATCCCCCCCCAAAAAAAATTTCTTGGGGAGAGTGCCAGGCTCAGGGACGTGGACAGTCTCAGGCTGGGCAGACGGGACGTGGAAAGTCTCTGGCTGGGCAGACGGGACGTGGACAGTCTCTGGCTGGGCAGACGGGACGTGGACAGTCTCTGGCTGGGCAGACGGGACGTGGACAGTCTCTGGCTGGGCAGACGGGACGTGGACAGTCTCTGGCTGGGCAGACGGGACGTGGACAGTCTCTGGCTGGGCAGACGGGACGTGGACAGTCTCTGGCTGGGCAGACGGGACGTGGACAGTCTCTGGCTGGGCAGACGGGACGTGGACAGTCTCTGGCTGGGCAGACGGGACGTGGACAGTCTCTGGCTGACGTGAAGCTCTGGCTCGGCAGGGCAGCAGGGAAGCTCTGGCTCGGCAGGGCTGCAGGGAAGCTCAGGCTCGGCAGGGCTGCAGGGAAGCTCAGGCTCGGCAGGGCTGCAGGGAAGCTCAGGCTCGGCAGGGCTGCAGGGAAGCTCAGGCTCGGCAGGGCTGCAGGGAAGCTCAGGCTCGGCAGGGCTGCAGGGAAGCTCAGGCTCGGCAGGGCTGCAGGGAAGCAGCGGTGAAGAGGGCTTAGAGCTGGACGGAACCAGCAGTGAAGAGGGCTTTGAGCTGGACGGAACCAGCGGTGAAGAGGGCTTTGAGCTGGACGGAACCAGCGGTGAAGAGGGCTTTGAGCTGGACGGAACCAGCGGTGAAGAGGGCTTTGAGCTGGGCGGAACCAGCGGTGAAGAGGGCTTTGAGCTGGGCGGGACCAGCGGTGAAGAAGGCTTTGAGCTGGGCGGGACCAGCGGTGAAGAGGGCTTTGAGCTGGGCGGGACCAGCGATGAAGAAGCCTTTAAACTGGGCAGGACCAGCGGTGAAGAGAGCTTTGAGCTGGGTTCATGGACTCTATCAGATGTGTGTGCTGCCCATCTGATAGAGCTGGACGGTCGGTAACACTTTATTTGAAGGGGTGTGCATAAGACTGACATGACACTGTCATAAACATGACATAACACCTGTCATGAACATGAAGGAGTCTTTATGAATGTTTATGACTGTTGTCATTAAGTGTCATTCGGTAAATTATGACACTTTTAATGCAAAGTTGACATTGTTTAAAATGTCTTTGTTATGACAACTTGACATTAACAAAGACAAAAATGTCTTTGTTATGACAACTTGACATTAACAAAGACAAAAAATGTCTTTGTTATGACAACTTGACATTACCCAAGACAAAAATGTCTTGATTGTGACAACTTGACATTAACAAAGACAGAAATGTCTTTGTTATGACAACTTGACATTAACCAAGAAATCATAACCTAATTATCAAACTTAAAGCATTTGACAGTGTAATAACCCTTAATTACATCTTTATAACTAGTACAATGTGTTCCACTTTACTTGAGGACAAGTAATATTCATGACACAGTTATAATGGTGTCATGACGGCCAAAGTTGTGACAGGTTGACAGGTTATGATTTCTTGGTTAATGTCAAGTTGTCATAACAAAGACATTTCTGTCTTTGTTAATGTCAAGTTGTCATAACAAAGACATTTTAAACAATGTCAACTTTGCATTAAAAGTGTCATAATTTACCGAATGACACTTAATGACAACAGTCATAAACATTCAAAAAGACTCCTTCATGTTCATGACAGGTGTTATGTCATGTTTATGACAGTGTCATGTCAGTCTTATGCACACCCCTTCAAATAAAGTGTTACCGGACGGTCTCTGGGGGAAGAAGCTCATGAAGGTCATCAAAAGGCTCAGACTCAGGCTCTGGTGGGCTGATGAAAGGTTCAGTGCCGGACGGGAACCTCGGCGATGGCCTTGTGTTGGAAGAAACCAGCGGTGAGGGCTTTGTGTTGGGCGGAATCAGCGGCGGATGGATCTCAGGGTCCGGGGGGGACTGAAGTGGAGAGTGATGCCTGGCCTCACCTCGATCACCTCCCCTACTACGACCTCCACGGGTCCCCCTAAACCTAGCCAACCGGGTTCCCTCAAATCGCTGGCTCATCCTTGGTTCCTTTATGTTGTGGTCCGTTCTTCTGTTACGGGTGTGGTATCCAGCATGAGGAGACGAGGAATAACTAGAAACAGGATTTAATAACAAAAACTCAGGAGCATATACACACACTATACATAAACAAGAACGGACCAGGAGTGAGGGAGAACACAGGGTTTAAATGCACAGGGAACAGATAAGGGAAACAAGGCACAGCTGGGGCATAGTAACTAGACACAGGTGAATGGACTGAACACAAACGAGGAGCGGGAAAACTAGAACACAGGACTGAACCAAAAACACTAAGCAGGGGGAAACACAGGACACACATGTAATAACTGTTATGGAAATTTTAATATTGGCTGATTAATGAATATGGCATTAGAAAATACCATATTGTCTCTGTACTCCTGAATGCGGGAACGGAGAGCTTCTTGTGTTTCTGCTGTTGTGTTTGTGCAGCTGGTGTGTGTGAGGCACTCAGCAGGTGGTTGGGCAGTGACTTCAGAGGTGAGAAGACCCCCTGGCCTTAGGGATGGTCGTAAAGTTCTTTGACAAGAATAGTATAAAGACTGCTACCAGCCCCCCTGCTCATTTGTCTCACCCCGCCGGCAGCTGGTCTGTATGGTTGGATGAGAACATTCTTGCAAGAATAAATATTTCTTTTTAATACAATTTGGAATCCTGTCTCTTAACGTGATGCTCTTTGTTTAATTATTGATTTTGCCACATCACAACCTTATCTGATCACATATACATCAATATATTATGAAGTGTATTACTGAATATAAAATTACATACATTATGATATATTAGTAAATATATGCGTCACATATTTTTCAATATATGAAAAGCGTAAATTCCTGTATTACTCAATATATTGTAATATATTAACACAATATATTATTCTATATATTTTCTATTTACATTTAATATATTGATCATTCATAGAAATATATTTTCTTTTCATAAGGGTTGGCAGGGCAAGAGAAATCGAGGATCCCCATAAGCGCTATAAGGATCAGCTGAAGCAACAGTTGATGCAAGTTGATTTTAACCAGACTGTGAGAGACTGGCAGATACTACAATGAATTGTTTTGTTTAAGAATTTTTCAGCACAATAATCAATCAATGTCTATTTATAGAGCACATTTAAATACAACTGAGGTAGACCATAGTACTTTACAATGGATAAAATAATCACAATGAATTAAAAGAACAAAATATAGAAATAAAAGCAAAATAAGAAAAACAATAGACAATCATTTTTATGTTATTTTGATTGATACCGTGAAGCTGCTTTGTTACAATCTATATTGTGAAAAGCGCTATATAAATATACTTGACTTGACTTGACAATCAACACTATAAAAAGAGAGACCCAAAATAACATACTAAAGGTATGTTAAAAAGCCAGGGAGAATAAATGTCTTAAGATAGGATTTAAAAGCAGTGATAGATGGGCCGTGCCTAAGTTAAAGAGGAAGGCTACCAAGTGAGTTTCTGTCCAGCAGTATAGAGAAAGCGCAATAGACACGATTTTTAAGTTTAACTCTAGAGACAGTGAGTCGGCCAAGGTAACAAAATCTTAAGGTTCTAGAAGGGGTATACAGGACCCATAAATCAGTTAAGTATTGAGGTGCCAGGTTATTGAGGACTTTGTAGGCAAATAATGAGTTTAAAATCAATCTGATACTTGACGGAGCCAGTGCAAAGAAATTAAAATAGGTGTAATGTGGTCATGTTTGTGTTTCCCTTTGATTGGTCTAGCAGCAGCGTTTGTAACAGATGCAGACGAGAGATGGAAGCCTGAGAAATGCCATTATAAAGCGAATTACAGTAGTTGACAACAGCAGTGACTGGTTTGTCAAACTTTAAGCTGCAATCAAATAGGATGCCCAAAACTCCTGGCACACTGCGTATTATATAGGGCAAGACAGCATGATTCAATGATTAAATGTAAAATGTAATGTAAATGTAATATTTCAAGCTATAACCTCATGAGTATATTGTTGCATTAAAACCGTTGAAATCGACTATATGAATTGAATTCTAATAGGTAACCAGGAGGCTGCGTGCTTTCATTAGACGTTTCTGTCGACTCAATAAGCTCTCCCGCTTTTGGCCAATGTCAAAGTCTTCTTTAAGCAGGGTGTCCACACCATCTTTATCATGCAGCAACAGCAACATGCTCCTTTGCAGCTCCAAAGCTGCTTCCTGGAGCAACATATAGCGGATCACCATTGGGATCTGGTCGGCTAGACGCTTGCTTGCAATCTGGTGAGGTATATAAGACAGCATCTCAGAAACACATTACAATTTGAGCTTCCACTGATGGCACAGAAAGCTTTAGTTGGCACACTTACCGTGTAGTAAGACTCAAGGTGCAACCTCATCTCTCGCAAAGTGGCATAATTGTCTGTGCTAATGCCTATGCAATGCAAACCTCTAGTTTCTTCATCCTCTTCCATCTTTTCCTTTGCATCTCTCAGGCTCTGGCTGTATGTGCCATCTTGACTGTAAACAATGAGCTCCATCTTGAATTGGGTCCTCAGCATGGATTCTGCCAATGATTCTTTATCCAGCTTGATGGCTTCGATCTTAGTCTTAGAAAGTATTAAAAAAATTACTGAAAAATTATAACTCCTTAAAATTCCTTAAAACCTTTATTATTATTTAAAGGCATTACTGAATATTTGTCACTGAAAAGTAATGTGATTTATTTGTATGAAATTTTATATTAACACTCAGGGCCCTATTTTAACGATCTGAAACACAAGTATCAAGCGCAAAGCGCAAGTAACTTTGTGGGCGTATCCCGGGCGCTGTTGCTATAATACCGGCGGGATAAATGACTCTTGAGCCCGACGCAAATCTAAAAAGGGTTGGTCTGAAGTAGCTTCATTATTCATAGGTGTGGTTTGGGCGTAACGTGAAATAAACCAATCAGAGCGTCATCTCACATTCCCTTTAAGAGCAGGCACGCTTCTTCCATGGCGGATTGCTATTATAATGGTAGATTTGCCAGGAGCGGTTCACAGCCGAGGAGACCGACGTTCTCGTCAGGGCCGTAAAAGACAGAGAAGTGACATTGTATGGGGATGGAGAAACCCACCCAAATTAGCTTTGGTTAAACAGGCGTATAATAATTTGGGAAAATGTGTAAGCTAGATTTATGGCTATTTTTTTTTTCACATCTTCATGGACACAACAATGATTTCCCTCGTGTGTTAATATTTTTCCTTGTAATAATGTATGATTTGCAAAAATGAAAACTGCTGCATCTGTTTAGATTAGAGAATCAAAGTGTTTGCACGTTGTTCACACGCTACATAATGGCCAAGCATGCGCCCTTAAAATTGCATATGACTAATGCGCAACGCGCCACTGACTTTAGACTAGGTTTTTCCTGGTCAGTGGCGGAATTGTTTTCTCAAACTGCAAAATAGCACCAGGCAACGTTTGCGCCGGAACACGCCTCCTCTTTGCGCTGAACCGCGCCCGCGAGCGCAAGTTCATTACCTAATTTACCGACATGCGTCTGTGGAGGGAAAAGTCCGCTTTGCGCGGGTGCAAAATAGGAATAATACATGCGTCGGTGTACAAAGTCAATTGCGCTGGGTGCAAGATAGGGCCCTCAATCAATTTGTCAAACTGTCAACTTGACAGTCCAAGAAAGCCAACTGAAAGTAGTTCGAAATGAACACTGTTTTTGTGTATTGCCAGAAACATTGCCATTCAAAAAAAGAAAAAGAAAACTACCTTTGCTGTTTTCAGAAGATTAGGGAATCCAATGAAGCTGTACTGGGCCAGCTGGATGAACTTCTTTCTAACCACATCTATGTAAACATAAACACACTTTTAATATAGCTTCTTTACCAAACTTCCATCTTAAAAGCTTGATTATCCAGTGAATTCAGGTGTCAGGAGAAACTGCACTGTATAAGCTACCTTTTTCCAAAGCAAGATGTTAATGTAATTAAAGGAAACGTCTCGGTTATGTATGTAACCCTCGTTCCCTGAGTACAGGGAACGGAGACGTGTCGTCGGGGGAGTTCCCTGACGAATTGGGATCACGCTAGGGAGCCAATTGTCTTCGAGAGAATTAAAACGAGCCAATGGACATTGGCATGCAAGATTTGCATTCCATGACCCGCCTACCAGCGCGGGTATAAAAGGCGGAAGTAAACATTGCGCAATGCTTTTCACTGAGGAGCCGAACAGTGTCCAGTCCTCCGCGAAGGTACAGCAACATGGTGAAGGGACGACACGTCTCCGTTCCCTGTACTCAGGGAACGAGTGTTACATATGTAACCGAGACGTTCCCTTTCGTCCTGTGAACTCCGACGTGTCGTCGGGGGAGTTCCCTGACGAATTGGGATCCCTAATAAAACGCCATGGTGCTGGCCCCTTCCAGCGCTCAGCTAAGCTACCCTGCAGCAGTTTCTTGAATAAGTTGCGGGAGCTAGCTAAGGAATCACACTGCTGTTCCGCAAGACCCGCTCAGTGGACATTGGATAACACTGGGAAAGCGTTCCCCAAGAAAAAAAGGGGGGAACGCTGCGGAAGCCCCAGCCTGCCTGAGGAAGGCTAGGAATACACATATGTACTAGCCCGGAGGGATAGTAAAACACATGGCAGTCCCTGAGGTGGTCCCAATCCAAGGGAAGTGGGAGCGTACTCAACAGGGACGACAGAGCGAGTCCGTCAAGGGGAAGACACGACTAAACTGCACGTGGCAACATGGGTCACCGTAGAGACCACTGAAACACCCAGTCAACTAGCAACTCCTTACTAGAGGTAGAAGACCTGGCATCGGGCGTTCCGCCACGCCCGGTACCGGAGGAGTGATGGAGGAACTCACGAGGCTCACCGACGTAGGGCGCCAACGGAGCAAAAGACGCACGTATCCGGCTGAGGTGCGGAGTGGCGTAGCAAGCCGACACAACCTATTACCTCGCACCACTGGCCGTAGCGAGTACTCGGGAGGAAACAGGTTCTACACGTAGGCTATAGAACCTAGTGAACGTGTTCGGTGTCGCCCAGCCCGCAGCTCTACAAATGTCTGTCAGCGAGGCGCCTTGAGCCAAAGCCCAGGAAGCGGTAACACAACACCTCTAGTGGAGTGAGCACGCAACCTGGGAGGACCAGGCTCACCCAGAGACTCATACGCTCGGGTGATGGCATCCACTAACCAGTGGGCTAACCTCTGCTTGGAGACAGCCTTCCCTTTTTGCTGGCCTCCGTAACAGACAAAGAGCTGATCTGAGGTCCTGAAGCTTTGCGTTCTGTCAATATAAACCCGCAGGGCGCGGACGGGACAGAGAAAAGCTAGGGCTGGGTCTGCCTCCTCCTGGGGCAGCGCTTGCAGGTTCACTACCTGATCCGCGAAGGGAGTGGTAGGAACCTTGGGCACATATCCGAGCCGGGGTCTCAACACAACGTGAGAAAGGCCCGGCCCGAACTCTAGGCACGATTCGTCGACCGAAGGTCTGGACGCGGGTGCCATAGAGTGCCCCGTCTCTGAGAAAGGAGGTCCTTCCTCAGAGGAATCGGCCAAGGAGGGGCTGTCGTGAGGAGCATGAGTTCCGTGAACCAAGTCCTGGTGGGCCAATATGGCGCCACTAGAAGGACCTGCTCCTCGTCCTCCCTGACCTTGCACAGGGTCTGTGCAAGAAGGCTCACTGGGGGAAACGCATACTTGCGCAGGTCCCGGGGCCAGCTGTGAGCCAGGGCGTCCGTGCCGAGGGTCCCCTCGGTCAGGGAGTAAAACCACTGGCAATGGGTCGTGTCTGCAGAGGCAAACAGGTCTACCTGTGCGACTCTGAAGACACTCCAAATCAGCTGAACCGCCTGGGGATGGAGTCGCCATTCTCCTGGCAGGGGAGGCAGCCGTGAGAGCTCGTCTGCCAAACGGTTGAGCTCCCCTGGGACATGAGTGGCACGAAGCGACCTCAGATGCTTCTGACTCCATAAGAGGAGGTGGGAGGCGAGTCGCGACATACGACGGGAGCGTAGACCACCTTGTCGGTTGATGTACGCAACGGTCGCAGTGTTGTCCGTACGGACCAGTACGTGCTTGTGTTTGAGAAGCCCCTTGAGGCGACACAAGGCTAAGCGTACTGCTTGCAACTCTAGGCAGTTGATGTGCCAATGCAGCTGGGGCCCCGTGGGCATTCGGCTGCGGGCTGTCCGGTGGCGAGAGACGAGGAACGAGGCCCTGACTCCTCGTGTCCTGGTCTCTGCGCCTCAGGGCCCAGCTGCAGACCGGAGCGACGCAGCCGAGGCTGCGTTACTGCTATCCGCAAACTGGGGAGAGGGGAACGGGAGTGTTGCCGCACGGGGCCGGCACACGCCACCATTCTGACCCTCTTGGACGGGGGAGACTGCGTGCCCACCAGTCTCGGTCGTGGATGACCTGGAGGAGGAGGTAGAAACTGCTCTTTTACTGAAAATGTGGGTACCGCTGACCGAGTGATCAGCGGCGGAACAGAAACAAAACTCAAAACAGGATTCTACACCCGGCCCTCCCCCAGGGGAAGGAGGTGTGCAGAGGCACCCTCCCTGAGAGCAGCATCCAGGTCCTCCTCCAGGTCTCCCGTCTCAGGAACGCTTCCCTCCCTTCTTTTTACGGGAAGGGGCCGGGGGCGCCTGAGCGGGCTGGGCCGTCCTCTTGCGACCAGACTTCCGCTCTCCAGGGTTAGACTGCTGCCCTGAAGGAGGAGCTGGTGCCGGAGGACGCCCTCGGCAACGGGAAGCAGCCGGAGGCTCTACGGCGACAGGAGACGGCCCAGCAGCAGGCCGCTTCCTGTGCAGGACATGCCGTATTGCCTCTGACTGCTTCTTGAGCAAAGCTCTCCACAGCGTCGCCGAAGAGGCCGCCTTGGGATATGGGGAAGTTGAGAAGTTTGTTCTTCTCAACATCGCGCATATCCGCAAGGGTAAGCCCCAAGTGGCGCTCCTGGACCACCAAGGTGGACATCGCTGACCCAGCGGGGCAACAGCACGGCCCGCTCCGAGACACCAATCATCTAGCCGCGAAGGTTCAGGACCCGGTGGAGGGTTCCACACAAGCCCGACATTCGCGGCCGCCCGTTCGAGCATAGCGGCCATTTCCGGGTCCGGCTCAGCCGAAGCCACCACACCCGAAGGGGGTAGTCCCGCTGAGTCATCACCAGAAGATGACCGCTCTCCCTCCGATGCCGCGATCGACATCTGATCCTCAGGCGGCGCCCCGAAGGAGACAACCGGAACCGCACGAGACAGTTCCGACCGCTCCACCGGAAGCGCCAATGGCAACGAGCTACTAGAGGAGTGAGAAGCCCATGAGGACCTTTCACCAGACGGAACATTCTGCACTGTAATCCTCATCCGCTCACCAACAGGAACCACCGAAGTAGCCGTCTGCCGAACTGAACCGGAAGACGAACTAGACCGGGGATTCTCTGAAGGGACTCCCCCATGTTTCAGGGTTCTCAGTCTTGAACGCATGACTCGTTCACAAACGCTGCCTCAGCGTGCGCTAAGCCCAAGTACGAGAGGCAGTGTTTGTGACCATCTTCCTGAGGGAGAAGTCGACCGCATCCAGAAACGCAGGGGCGAGACGACATCCTGAAAAGGACGTGAAACACCCGTGATGCTCTTTTAGAAAAAAGAAAAAGTGCTCTTTTACGTCCCCAAGCACCGAGGGATCACCGCGGCAGACGCACAGGGAAACTGCCCGTGTGCGGCACTCAACCACTACCAGCCGTGAAAACGGCTCTTTTTTGTTTTAAAGAGGGAACACGGCCAATAGCGGGAGCGATGATCACTTGAAGCGCCGTCACACCAGCAACAAAGAGGACCTTCTTTCTTCAAGAGGACTCGTTTTTCTCTTCTTCGGGAAAAAACAGCAGCTCAAACAGAACACACTGTGAGGCTCTGAAGCAAAAAGCATTGCGCAATGTTTACTTCCGCCTTTTATACCCGCGCTGGTAGGCGGGTCGCGGAATGCAAATCTTGCATGCCAATGTTCATTGGCTCGTTTTAATTATCTCGAAGACAATTGGCTCCCTAGCGTGATCCCAATTCGTCAGGGAACTCCCCCGACGACACGTCGGAGTTCCCAGGACGAAAGGGAACTCTACCTAACTTAAGGTTACATGCATTACTTAAGGAAAGAATGTTCAGTTAATGAGTCACATTTCAATGTGAACTATGATATTTATCCACATAGGCAACAAAACGTATTGTCAACAAATTAAACAATCAACAATAAACCGGAAAGTTCAGTTGTGGTTAAAATGGATTTAGATTTCCTGGTTCAAGGTTTTCTTGGCAGTTCTAAGACTCCACCAGTTTCGTAATGACAAAGGGCAGTGCACAAAGCAAGATCCATATGTAAAATATTAAACACATTATTAAAAGATAAAAAAAACTGCAGAAACGAAGTATAAAATTATTAAAAAACAACAACACAAACCGGAGATAGTCTTCAGCGTCTTTAATGCAGGTTCCTCCAACAGCTTGATCTGTTCCTTGACAAGCCCTTCAAAGGTCTTGTAATTGATGAATCCTGGAAGCTCTCTTCCCCGATATTTGGCTTCATAGTTATAAACTTCGTTCTCAATCTTTGTCTTGACTGCAAATGATTTATGAAGAATGTCAGAAGGCACTCTTACGTTTACATTACCACAGATTTTCTTCAAATCAGATTTTCTTCAAATCAGATTTTTTTTTAATCAGATTTTTTCAACAAAAATGAAAATCTAATAAATTATTTTTTAAAAAGCATAATGTATGCTTTTCATAAATTAAAGGAAATTAAAGTTGTCAAATAAAAAAAGTTTTGTCATAAAAGCATCAAAAATGTTACTTAGTAAAAAGTTACTTAGATTAAATTAACAAATTATGTTGGTAAAATTTACTGCAGATGTGGATATGGTTAATGTATTTTTAAACAAACAAACAAACAAAAGCAACAGTATATGCTTCACTCACAGGAATATCCTGATCGATCCAAGAAGCCATTCCATTTAGCAAATTCTTCACGAAGTTCTGGAAAAATCAGTAGATCTGATCCACACTTCACCTCTTCTCCAGTGGTCAGATTGAGGGTATCATGTGTGAAAGATGTAACTTTCTAAATTCAGTGATAAAATGTGAAAGATTTTAGTTACTCACTTATATGACTAAATATTCACACTTCTTTGATATAGTAGCTGTGTAAATTTCATGGTTGTACTCACATCAATGAGAAAGCTCAGTCTTTCTGCAGGATCTGATGGGGGTCCGTTGCCATATGCCTCCAGTTCCTTCTGTGTTTCAGCGAGCTTCGCCTCGATTTGCTCTTCTAACCGAGGCAGGGATTTCTACACAGCAATTATGAAAATGAGCTATGTTTAGAAATTCTGTAGGCCTTTTTTTGTTGTTAATAAAGATTATTTCACCTGAATGTGATGAACCAACTCAATTGTTAGTTTCTCAGCCAACTTAGGAATAGTAGCAAAACCTTCTTCATAGAGTTTGCTGGTAGAAAAAAAAAAACACAAATTCATAAATTGACCTGTAACTGGACACAACAGCCCTGATTTATTAAAATCCAAAATAATGGGTACTAATCTGCATGTGCACTTCGTGGGCATACTGCAGGTGATTTACTAGAAAAGTTGAAAAGTTCAGCTTGAAAATCAATAACTAACAATATGTTGTGACCATTTACCCACCTGAACTGAGGATGGTCTTTAAAGAAGGCATTCTCTGTTGCTGTGGCCTCATTAAGAGTGACCTGATCTATAATCTCTTTTTGTCCCCTGCACCTTACAATCATGTAGCCTTTACTAAGGTGAATGACCTCATTGTGCACAATGTCTACCACTGTCCCTTCAGTGCCCTTATCCACCAGATCCGGCTTTGTTAAGATGCCTGTAGTAGACAAACAATAGTTATACCGAGTCTGATTCAGTTTGATGTATAGCATTGCAATGAGTAATGCACACCTAAAGTTCTTTCGCCTTCAGGGTCCTCCTCCTGAGCCATCTGCAATGCTTCTGTGGTCGCGATGTCAACATTGCATGGCACCACAACCAGGTTGATAGTTTCTTGCTTTGTAACAAACTTCCTGATCAGTCTCTTAATCTGGAAATGCATTTCATTAATGTTCCTGTGTCTTTAAACAGACCATTATATCACAATGTTCTTTCCAACAAAATATCATGTGAAAAATATAGTGAAAGTAGAAAAAAAAGAGAGCATAGATTACTAAAAGAACATTATGAGAAAGTTATATTTACCTGATCTCCAATATTTTCAGGCTGACCTTTGACTGCGACTCGTGCAATCCCGGGGAGGTCAATGAGAGTGAGGTCAGGAACATTGGCAGAATGGATCTGCAGACTGATGAGTTCATCACTAATACCAACACCTACTCCAGCCATCTCATCCTGGGCTACAAACATAATAAGATATTGTTGAAATGCTGACTTAGAGAGACCTCTGGATACATTCAAGCAAGTGTTTTATACCTTCACGAATCTTTTTCTCCACCTCTGCTGGGTCATCAATGTCTTCCTCGTAGGTCTGGTAACTGATTCTCCCACACCATTTGTCCTCGCCTTTAGTTCTTATCATCTTGATCTCAAGAGGGCATCGTGTAACAATTCCTGTACAAAATGGTAGAGGCCAGATGTAGTTTTACCATGTATGTTCTTCGTTCAGCCTTAAGCCCTATTCGGACGAGATTAGCTTTCCAAGGGTAGATGGAGTATGTAATTTTACCACAGGACATCTGTAGTAATAATAATGGCCAATTTGCACGGGATAAGATACAGCTCTGAACAAAATTAAGAGACTACTGCAAAATGATCAGTTTCTCTGATTTTACTATTTATAGGTATGTGTTTGGGTAAAAAAAATTTTTTTTTTCTATAAACTACTGACAACATTTCTCTCAAATTCCGAAAAAAAATATTGTCATTAATATTTGTGTACTGTACGTAAGGGAGGTATTGTCAAAATTTAACCTGTAGTAAGTCAGTCTTGTCACTATATGGAATTACTACAACCTTTCTGAACAAGGACAGTATACGGTCTGGACAAGGTCGTACGGGCTTGGAATGACATGAGGGTGATGATTTCCATTACACGAGAGTAGATGTTAAAACTTCATGCTGATTTGTACTCGGCTTTCGCCAAGATAAGCAACACTAAGACATAGCTTTACAGTAAACTATGCTTCTCCATCCATTTACGCTTCTTTCCATATGAGGGTGTGACTCCCCTTCTGTCCGGCGTTAACGGCTGCAGTGTACTTGGCGCGTCAGCACACACGACGGCTGCAACTACAGTGTGGTCTCCCTAGTGGACCAACACGACAACCGTCTGGATTGAGCCGAGTAGGGGACATCTCTAGGGTCTTCAAGTGGGCACCTTCCGTCCTCAGTGTTTCGTCGACTAGCCCACGACACCTCAAGAGGGCTCGACAGTGACTCTGGCGTCCCAGAGTCACCCCCCTCCGTCCCCCACTCAACTCAGCCCAGCTTACTGACCTCTACATCCCTCCTGCTGCTGAGACCTAACCACAATCTCACTATCTCTCCGCAACCCAACCATACGCGCCAACCCGATTGATTAAGGCTGTCGAGCCCCACTGGTGCGTTAAAGCAGTTACAGTGGCAACGGTTCCATATGGCATACCACCTAACGCAAAACACAATATCTACCCAACCACCCGTCATTCTATACTATACAACCTATACAAATTGTATAGTATACTATACAACCTATACTATACAACCTATACAAATAAACCAACAGACTCTTCAAGTTTTTCAAGAATTCTACGAAACCGTAGCGTGGCGGCCTGTACCTTGCCAGCTAGAATCTTTCCGTCTCAACCACAGCCAGTTGCTGCTCCTTTCTGCTGCTTCAGATAAGTTCTTTACTGTGCGACGCAACTCTTGGCCGCTGAATCCGACGTCCCTGAGGAACCGGGTTGTAGAGTGTGCCACAAAACCTCGACAACCCACTTCCACTGGATAAACCTGGACTCTCCATCCTCGCTGTTCTGCTTCAGTGGCCAAATGAGCATACCGCAGTTTCTTCCTCTCATATGCCTCATCTACAGCATCCTCCCATGGCACTGTCAACTCTATCAGTTGAACAATGCGTGCTGATCCAGACCACAAAACAATGTCTGGTCGTAGGTTAGTGGTGGCAATCTCAGGTGGAAAAATAAGCCGTTGATCAAGATCAGCCAGCATCTTCCAGTCCCTAGCAGCTTCCAGTTGTCCTGGCCGAGAATTGGTGTTAACACCTTTTCTTGGTGGTTGCTCGCCTGGGCGGAGGAATGTTGTCTTCTGCGTGTAATGTTTTGCTAGAACATGCGGCAACTTATTGGTCATACTACGCTTGCCTTCCAATGCTAAAGCCAAACATCTCAGTACTTGGTCATGGCGCCAAGTAAACCGACCTTGGCTAAGAGCCACCTTACATCCTGTCAAAATGTGCCTTAATGTGGCAGGTGATGAACACAAAGGACAAGAGGGATCCTCTCCTACCCAGAGGTTTAGGTTCTGCGGTGATGGGAGAACATCATATGTTGACCTAATAAGGAAACTGATCCTACTCTCTTCCATTGACCAAAGGTCTTGCCAGCCCATTTTGCGTTGTTCCACACTCTCCCATCTCATCCACTCTCCCTGCTTGGCCTGGGAAATGGCCTTTATACTCCTCATCCTCTCCTCCTGCTTTCGCACCTCGTTGACTACCAGCTTCCTCCTTTGAGCTGGGCCTGCCTTGTGCCATTTAGGAGGAGCTAACCTGAGCCCAAAACCCCCTCTTCCATGCTGTACCTGTCCCACGATATCCCCTATTTGAAGGTCAGCCTTTGCCTCTACTACAGATTTCTTTGCTGACCACTTTCTACCAGTTTTTAACACAGGGGCTGCCTCCCTTACACATTTGTCACGTGACTCTACTAATGTCATTTCCAGTCTGACCTTGGCACACTTAAACTCCTCGGTTAAAGCAGAGACAGGCAGCTGCAATATTCCTTTACTATAAAGTCCCACTCTGCTGAGGCAGCGTGGAACTCCCAACCATTTCCTGATGTATGAACTTATTAACGCTTCCAGCTTATCCACTGTTGTCAAAGAAACCTCGTACACAGTCAGTGGCCACAGCAACCTCGGCAGTAGACCAAACTGAAAGCACCAGAGTTTTAGTTTGCCTGGTAGAGCACAGCTGTTTATGCTCTTCAACCCTTCCACTGCTTGTTGTCTAACTTCTCCCACTCGAACTGTGTCCTTTAGATCTCCATCGTACCATCTCCCAAGACTTTTCACTGGCTTCTCAGAAACTGTTGGTATTGCCTCACCATTAATGAAGAATGTTTTATCTACTACCTTTCCTTTAACTATGGAGATGCTCCTTGATTTAGAGGGCTTAAATTGCATTCGTGCCCATTCAATATTATCTGTTAACTTCCCCAATAACCGATTAGTGCAGGCTACTGTTGTAGTCATGGTTGTCATGTCATCCATGTATGCTCTGATTGGTGGTAGTCGCAACCCAGAAGCCAAGCGCTCTCCTCCTACTACCCATCTTGATGCCCTAATGATTACTTCCATTGCCATGGTAAAAGCCAGTGGAGAAATTGTGCATCCTGCCATTATTCCAACCTCTAAGCATTGCCATGCAGTGCTGAATTTTGGAGTTGAGAAACTAAATTGCAAATCTCCAAAATAGGCTTTCACTAAATTTGTTATTGACATTGGTACTCTGAAAAAATCAAATGCTGCCCAAAGAAGCTCATGTGGCACTGAACCATATGCATTGGCCAAATCCAGGAATGTCACATGGAGCTCCTTCCTCTCCTTTTTAGCTGACTGAATTCGTTGCCAGATAACATTGATGTGTTCTAAGCATCCTGAGAACCCTGGAATGCCCGCTTTTTGAACTGAAGTGTCAATGAAGCCATTCTTTAATAGGTAGGTGGACAATCTCTGGGCAATAATGCTGAAGAAAATCTTACCTTCAACGTTTAATAGTGAAATAGGACGAAACTGACTGATGCTTGTAGCATCTTTTTCTTTAGGTATAAAGACTCCACCTGCTCTGCGCCATGCTCTAGGTACAACCTGTTTTTCCCATGCCGCTTTTAACAATTTCCACAGAATTCGCAGAACTCCTGAAGCACTCTTGTACACTCTGTACGGAACTCCATTAGGCCCTGGAGATGATGAAGCCCTTGCCTTTCTCACAGCCTGCTCTACCTCTTTCCACTTAGGTGCACAGACCTCCATTTGGTATTCTGGTGGGTTGATAGGTGGTATGTCTGATGGAATTGACATATGCTCATGCCTTTTTGCATCTGTATGCGTTTCCTCCAAATATCTCTCTAGCTCAACTCTAGATGCTTTTAAAGTGCCATTCTTCTCACTGGTGAATAACTTCTTTACGAATTTGAATGGGTCTTTATAGAAATTAATGACATAATTTTTATTTTTTTGTCGAACTAACCCTTTAAAATGTTACCTGTAGTAAGTGAGTCTGGTCACTAGGGAATTACTACAACCTTTGAAACATGAAAAAACACTTTAGGTGAATAACAGTAATATTTTCATATTAATATTTGTGTATTGTACGTACAGTAAGGGAGTTATTGTCCAAATTTAACATGTAGTAAGTCAGTCTGGTCACTAGGGAATTACTACAACCTTTGAAAAATGAAAAAACATTTTAAGTGAATTACAGTAATATTTGTATATTAATTTTTGTGTACTGTACGTACAGTAAGGGAGGTATTGTCAAGATTTCATCTGTAGTAAGTCAGTTTGTCACTAGGGAATATTTGCAACCTTTGAAACATGAAAAAAAAAAAACACTTTGGTAACACTTTATAATAACTGCATGCTATTAAGCATTAGTTAAGCATTAGTAAACAGTTAATTAATCATTTTTAAAGCATTAATAGACATTAATAAGCAGTTTATAAATAAATCTATAAATGCTTTATTCTTGATTTAACCCTCTGACGGTCTTCCTTTCGGAGTCACATCCTGAGCCTACTCGGTCAGAAGTGACCGGAGACCTAAAAACTAAACTTCTTCCATCCCAGTAAAACCAATGCAATTTATTTTTGTTCTATAATATTTATTCTTTTTAATTTTGCATTTTGAGAGAATTTGATTGAATTTATTAATATTTATGCAATATTTATTGTCTATTTTTGCCATTGAAATTAATACAAAAATGTATATATATATATGAATAAAAAAAAAAAATGTTTGCAGTATTTTAGTTTAATATAGAGTCTAGGCCTTCAAAAAAAAAAAGTTTTAAGCAGATTAGCACCATCTGGTGGGAGTATGGAGAGAAAGAGTAGGACCATAGTGTAACCACTAGATGGCTCTCTATGGAGATATGCATGTGAATTCCCCAGCTGTTTATGGACACATTTACTTTTTTTTTTTTTTTTGGTGGATTTGAATACATATTTAAACAATCTCAAAAGCTATTTCGAATCAAGTTTTAGATATATATTTTTTTTAGAAATAGTTTTTTTGTGTTTTGTCAATTTCCCATTCATTTCCTATGGGGGTAATTTTTGACCGAAGACCGAAATCGTCACTATTTTTTTTACGACCACTTAGCACGCTCGGATCATGACCTCAATTTTTTTGTGTGTTTACATACCCAATGCCATAAAAGTCACCAAGTTTCGTAACATTCCGATGAAGCTGTGATTTTTAAAAATTCAAAACAGATTTTTTAAAATCAAAATTTATTGGTGTGTATATGTATAAAAGTGTGTTTGTATGTGTGTATGTGGGGGTGGGTGTGTCTTTTTTGCACTCTTGATGTTGTAGAGTGTCACCCCTTTACTGCGGTGTATTTTTTTTTTTGAATTGTGGCCGATTTGTAGATTGTACACACAAAAATTCAGAGATTTTTTTTTTTTTTTGTCAATTTCCCATTCATTTCCTATGGGTCGGTCATTTTTGACCGAAGACCACAAGTGTGACTATTTTTTTTACGACCACTTAGCATGCTCGGATCATGACCTAAATTTTTTTTTGCATTCACATACCTAATGCCATAAAAGTCACCAAGTTTCATAACATTCCGATGAAGCTGTGATTTTTAGAAATTCAAAACAGAAAACTTTCCGGTCATAAATGACCGAAGACCGTCTGAGGGTTGATTTAAAAGCATATCTATAATGTGTTTAATAATTGTATTTTCATACTTTATTAAAGGTGCATTGCGCAACTTTTCATGTTAAAAATACCTGTTTTTCTTCCTATACATGCTTAAAGAACTGCCTGATGGGCTGAATGAGCCCTTCTCTGCTCACTGAGATTGCCTCTATAATCCTGTACAGTAAAATATATAAGAGGGATTCGGGCTCGAATCTGAGCCTGGGCGTGACGTCATGCGCGTTCACGCTCATCAGGCTGTCTCGCAAGTTTGTGTATAAGCCGCCATTCTCCGCATCAGCGAAGACAACTCGTGCGTCAAAAGTAGAGGATGGATTCAAAGAGACCGGCTTGTAGTCCATTCCAAACCCCAACGCAAACTCCACGTAAAGTCAAGAAAAACGTAAAATATCTTGGTATTGTGATAAAATACATGTTTTATTCTGAACATTGCAGGAAGGGAAATACAATGGTAAAGGGGTAAATATTTTTACTTTACTCATACTGTTTAGTAGACTAACTATTTACTAAATAAAGTATTGACACATTTCACATTTATGTTTGTCAGTGTGTATTGTTCCTGTCAAAATATCTACTAAATACATCAGCACTACATGTAGTTTAGTGATTACCAAAACAGTTCAAGATTCTTGTGTGATATAACATGTTGAAAAATATGACCGATAATTAGACACAAATTTTGAATAAATTCTAACAGAAAAAGGATGTATTGTTATTGGAATATTCTACTTAGCAGATCAATAAAACAGGCTGAACCCCGCAAGTCTTCGGCGGCTTAGCCTGTTGGGCTTTTATGAAAACGTCATGGTCACATTTGATTGTTTATTACCTTGAGACATTTGAGTGAACGTTGTTGACCAACCGTGTACGGTATGATTATTATTTTGAGCTATTGCGAAGTAATCAATTATATTGTTCATGAACGTGTTTTCATAACAATACAATCATAGGTGGATACAGTAAACACATAAACAAAGTTTTCTACTACCCCTGTTTTCCCCTCACACATAAGAGTAATTTACTCAAATGTCTTTCCTTCCATATATTTGAAATGACTTGCAGATTTATAACTTTATTACCTCTGAAGACATTTTGGCTGTACTACAAAGATCTGTGCGGCAGATGCTCCTTTAGTTATGAACAGCTCGTGCTCGTGCATGCGTGCGTGTGCGTGTGGTCTATGAGCGTGCACAACTCTGGTTGCAGTTGCGCTTGTCGCCAGAGGGGGCGTAGTTCTGCAAAAACTCTGAAACCTGCGTTTTGCACCTTTAAAGCACTCTCAGGTATAAATATGCAGCTATAATGCACGTAAGGTTATTTTTAACGAATATTTCATGTCGACATAAATTGATTGACTACTGTTGAAAGTAATCTTGGTATTAATATGTAAGACTGCCGACTATTAAAAATATTATTAATAATATAATATAATATTAATCTGAAGTTATTATAGGCTATAATAATATTATAGAGCAGTGTCATGGAAAAACAAATGTCTGGCGAATATCGAACCTAAAACTAACTTTACGCCGCTTATACAGCGTATTTCTGTTTTAGTTTTATATATGTAAATTATATGTAGGCCCTATGTATATGTATATGTATATGTATATGTATATGTATATGTATATGTATATATTTATATAGCCTATATATTGTATGTGTTGTCCTTCAGTCCTTACCACTACCCCTGGGTAACGCTACTCCTGACAGCGCCTCCAGAACAGAACTCTTTCCTGAGCTTTGGTCTCCAATGACGGCGATGGCAGGCAACGCCAGGTCCTTTTCGACTCCTAAAGACCGTAAATTGTCGATAGTGTCTATGCAAGGGCGGATTTTTTCCTCATATTGCTGACTGAATGTATAATTTATTTTCTCCATCCTCAACCAACGTCGGAAATGTTTAAATAACAAAGAGAAATAGGCTACTTCGATATGTCAGGCTCTGTATCCTCGCATGGATTGTCTCAGAGTGATGCTGGTTTTAAAGTGAATCCTATAGCGTTTATGTTGCTTGCTAAGTTTCATTTCCTGGATATCACAATAGTTTCGTTTCATCCTTTGAAGAACGGGGGGGGGGGGGGTTGATGGGGTAGGAGAAACTCCAAGAAATTCCCCCAAGAAATTCCAAAGCACCCGATAGCACCCCCAATAATAATTTCTGGGCAATTATATATTCAGGCTGTATTCTATGGAAGCCCTGAACTGCATGGTGAAAAAAACGTTATTTCGACATTATATCTCGTTATTTCGACATAATATCTCGTTATTTCGACATAATATCTCGTTATTTCGACATAATATCTCGTTATTTTTACATAAGTCGTTAATATCGAAATAATATCTTGTATTATGTTGAAAAAATATGTCGTATTATGTCGAAATAACAACTTATTATGTCGTAATAACCTGTTATTTTGACATAATAAGGGGACATTCTAATCTGCATTAAGCCACATTAAGAGTTAGAGGTGGAAAGAGTAATAAAATATTCCACTCAAGTAAAAGTAAAAA
Source organism: Semotilus atromaculatus (assembly GCA_031834385.1). Classification (NCBI taxonomy): domain Eukaryota; kingdom Metazoa; phylum Chordata; class Actinopteri; order Cypriniformes; family Leuciscidae; genus Semotilus; species Semotilus atromaculatus. The sequence continues at coordinate 18,176,327 of JAULUF010000023.1, read as the reverse complement.
GTAGCTAATTTAAAATGTACTCAAGAGTAAAAGTTACTGAGTTACCGGTACTTTTTTAACATGGGAGGTGCTAATCGCTATTGGCCAATCAAATAGGCGTCATGAAGGTTTCAGACATCCTTCACACCCTTGTTCCCATAGCGACGGAATCGCACCCTACTCAGGGTACAAAAGTTACATACATAACCGAGACGTTTTATAACATATTTTGTTTTATTGTTGCCTTAAATATACACAGTAAACATTATATGATCAATAAGTTATGACAACATATGTTTTTACATTGCAGTAACTCATCAAAATAAGTTAAGCCATTTTCTACTTTCTTTCATACAAGATTAACTAATTTTTAAAGTCAGTTTAATGTAATTTAATTTGAAATTACAAATTAAGTTAACTGTACTTTACAATTTAAGGCAGCAACTTTATTATAATTTTTTTACGGTGTAGGGCCCTTTTTTATTGACTTTTCTTACAGTGTACAGAGATAACCACGTAGCCAGAAAGCTGAGTCACGCTATCAAGTACGCTGCTGTACCATTGCAGAATTAGGACTTGCGGAGTTCATTCTCCTGGGACCGGTTGCATAAACCTGTAAGAAATTAGACATCAAATTAGATTGGCCTAATTTGATACCGAAAAGTAAGACCGACTACCCCTGACTAACTGCTAGTGGGTCATGCTAGAACTTAAAGGGGTCATGTCATGAGAAACCAAATTTGCCTTGATCTTTTGGTATTTAAAGCAGCATTTGGTAACTTTTGAAATGTTGCTCTGGGTCCCCCTACAGTTGGGAAACAGTATTGTCGTACTGTCGTAAAATCTGTCATGGTTACACCCATAGATACACCAGGGAATACACTCGTGCATTTGTTGACAAGCGATACCCCCGCCCCGAACTCTGCAGAAGGCGTTCTCACGTCTTGGGCAGACTATGTTGCGTGTGAAATGTCTTCATCCCAGGTACATAATTTTTTTTTTTTTCAAACGCCAAAAGATCGCGTAGCTCACGTTTACAAGTCAGCGTCTTTATAGTAGCCTATTGGCTACTGTTTTACATAATGGATATGCTAATTCAATTCAATGTTTGTGTGGTAGGTAGCCATATCGTCAATATTATAGTTTATAATGTTAATCGTGCAGACAATGCTCCAGTTGCGTTCTTTTATAAAGTAGAATAAATAACTTCTAGGTTACAATGACTGTGTTTACTGTTATTATTGAACAATTGTAGATCATAAAGGAGTTAGTTGACCTAACTATAAAAAATGTATGCACAATTTTCCTTGACTACAACATCAAATGTTAGCGTAATAAATTAGATTTTTACCCAATACAAAAGATATAGCAATCTAACGTAATCAAAACAAACACGTTGGCTCGCTAGCCAGTCAGTTAACTTCCACAGACGGTCATGGATTAAACACATTTATAAACACAAACAAGAATAAGGAATAAAGAAAACAAATACGTACTTACAATTGCATTAGCAGAAACGCAAGGCCAGCATGACCGATGTTGATTCTAGTGTTGTCCCTCGCACGGTCCAAAAGTTTTTTTCTCTCTCCCCTCCTCCGCCGATAAACGTCTCTTCTGTCTTTTCGGTGACTCATTATCCATCGTATTATAATTCTATCTAGTATTAAGGGGGTGTGTGTGTTTATGTCGAATTGTCGTAAAGCTTTTTTTTTTAAAAGTCTGTGTTTCTCGCGAGACTTCAAATTTTCATCTTGCCGGGACGGTAGTCACAATGTTGCAAGGCTGGTTTTCCGCCTGTGAACGCTGGGGGGAGTGGGGAAGTCACCAATTACACCAGAACAGGTTGTTTAACCATCCAAATGATTTCTAGACAGTTTTATTAAGTTAAAAAAGTTACCAAGAGCACCTTTAAGAGGTCTTTGTACCATTAAAACTTCCTGCAAGTTTCGTAGCTTAAGACGTCCTCCCCATTATAAACGAACAATTTATTTAATCAAGCTCTAAATACAGCTCGTTGTGGATCCATTCCATGGTAGGAAGTGACGTCACGGTACGAAGTGACGTACCAGTCGTTTGCATATGACCGGCTGCAGCGCAGGACAACTACGCCTCATTTCGCATCATCGCATTGTTGTCGCGCGGCTCGCGCCCACAGGTGTTCAGTCGACGTGCAGTGAGTGGGTCTGTTTACAAGAAGATTGATGCCACGCAGATGTGCTGATCCTGGCTGTGGACAAACAACATGTTTGAATACGCTCATGCTAGGGAAAAATAGATGCAGTTTATTTTTTGTAAACGTCCCAGTCACGGCAGTGTTAATTTAAGCGTGTGTTGTCTACATTTCAATGATGACTATTTTGAGAACAAATCGCAGTATGATGCTGGCTTTGCCAGAAAACCTTTGTTTAAAGATCAGGCTGTGCCCAGTGCCCACTATTCTGGGCCCAACAACGATGCCGCAAACTGTAAGTAATGTATTTCATCTTAAAACTACTTTTTATGCATAAGCAGCACTGACGTTAGCCAATCATAACAGTAGGCGTTAACACAACTCTTAAAGGGGAAACACCCTCAAAACAGACTTTTTGAATCAGATGATGAGAAAGAGGGTGGGAATAGGTCATAAATCACTAAATTTTAAAAGGTTTTTGTCCAAAAAACTATAGTAATACTATAATTGCACCTAAGGAAACATAATAAAACAAAAAATCAAAAACCATGTCATGACCCCTTTAAGACACTGTCTTAACGTAATGGCTGTGTTTATGCAACCGGGCCCTGAGCCTAACTTTACAAGTCTGAAGTAAGGACGCAAGTCTGAACTTTGCATACTTGGTATTTGGTATTTAGAAACACCCAGTATGTCACAAAGCTTGCCTATTCTGCTACACACTCAAAAGTATACATATTCTTCCCAATAGACCCCTTTTCAGTTGGTAAACATGGTGACGTTTTTATGTGGGCAGAGCTTAGGTGGAGGCAGAACGATCCCTCTGGTCGCTTCACTAATGCAAGTTTTGTTAGCTTGTTTTTTTAACAATGACGGGAGAAAATCAGATTTTATCTTAATGTGCAAGGTCACTCACTGTCCAGGACTGCAATTGTTATTTGCAAAAGTTAATTTTAACAATGGGACGATCTGACAGGATTAACGCTAACGCTACCTGCGGTTGAGTGGCCGGACTTCTACACCTGATAGAGAAACTGAGCGTAAAGAGAAACTGAGGGCATATAAATCTTTAGATGCCTATAACTATGTGATGAATGGTCATGTACAAGACTTGTGTGGTACGATCCGCAGTTCTGCCTAGCCAGCACCAAGAAGACGACAATGTAGAGTGACATTACAGCGGTGCAATTGTAATAATGTGAATATTTTCTAGAAATACAAATTCTAGATACAGCATATTCATTTTTCATCGATTCTTGCACCCAACAACACAACAAGAGGACATTTAATAATAATAATAACAATTTATCAATCCTTATTATGTAGGCGAATTTGTGCTGGTTTGTATTGGCCGCCTCCAATTTTCCCTTCGTTTTGCCTCCAGCTAGCCCTGTGACGTCACTGTGACGTCGGCGCAAAAGGGGTTGTTATGGCCTTGGTTTGTGGTATACAGCCATGGATCAGTTGCAAACTGCAAACACGTCATATGTGAAAGCACAATGAGCTTTTGCTGCCTCTGCACTGAATGCATGCTACAAATAGACACACTGTGCAAACAAGAGTGTGAACCTGGCGTAAGGTAGCCTACACTAAAAAAAGATGGTTCCTTTAAGGTTCTTTACATGTAACAGTTCTGTTTAGTACCGTATCGTCCTGAAGAACCCTTTATATGCTGCAATGGTTCTTTGTGTTAGGGTTCTTTATTCCCGCTGTTTTTTTGTTTTTCAAATCTGTAACTGTCAAAGCCACCTCATTACTGATTTTCCGGAGCTCAGCTATACAACTAAACAGACTGTCAACATTCTCTCAACAGGTAAATTATTTCTGTCTTAAAATTTCTACAAATTATAACTTTAAAAAACTGTTTATACAATTTATCAGTAAATAATACACACTGTTCTCACTGTCCTAATCTTCCCATATCATCACCCACTTTTAAAAGTTATAGCCATACATTATTTGCAATTTTTTTGATATTATGAAACATAATAATAGGCTAATAATGTTATGTAACTTAATTAAGTTCATACACTAAATATATTATGTTATTGTGAATTGAATGTTAATGTTAAATCATTATCACTATGGCTGCATGCTTAGTTTCTGTTGAAATCGTTTTTATCTCTGAAATACCCTGTAGAGGGGGGTGTTTATCCATAATCAGATTAGAGACATGATCAGGTGAACAGAACAGCACTGTCTGCTGAATAGAAGGTCTTCTGACCATGATAATAAAAGGAAGAACAAGTCATTTCTAAAGTTTAAACCCTAGCCTATTATTTAGGCCTATGTATCATGACTTATGAAAAAAAAGAAAATTCTTTCATTTAAAAGTTAAACCAGCCTCACAGTGTGCACCATTGAAAGCCATAGAACAGCTGAAATTAATTCATGTATAGCTCTTGGCAAATACTTTTTTGTTTTAAATTCCTCAGGTCATCACATAATTTTTAACACTGTTAAAGGACAGGAATTCTTCTGTCAACATATTGTATTCTGCATAATTTCAAATATGACGTTTTTGTAAATTGTTACTGAAAACATACAACAGTTGTTTATACTGTTTGTTTACCAAAACTGCTTCAAACAATGGGTATAATTCATTTTGTGCTTTCTTTTCGGACTATTCTACTTCTCAAAACCAACAAGGTGCAAGTTCAAAGTAAAGCACAAACTCTGCTCAATGCCTTGGAGGACTGTTAGTATCACTGGCTGTTTGACCAGTGTTTATTGACCAGAACACATTTTCAGGGACATTGAAAGAAACTGTAAATATTGTTATAAATGAGCTTTTAAAATATTTATTCTGTGTCCGATATTTCCCATTACATCCAGAGTGTTGAAGAAGCATTATTGTGACCCCATTTGATCGTGTGATTTTTATACATTAGCTGGCTCTCCCAAGGCCACCCAAGCCTCAGTATTGGACATTGCATGTGGTGCATCAGCATGACTGGATGTGTCTTGAAAGTCATGCAGCTGAAACAAGCCATCCTGAAGTTTTTGTTTGGGTGGGAATGGAAACTGAGCTCCAGTTTTAGAGTCAGCAACTAAGGATGGGGTGAAAGATATCTGTTAAGATATTTTGAGATAATTTGTATAGGCTATTAAGCATGTTTATCTGTTGAATACAGCTAATTGTGACATGTCTCTCTAGATTAGGCTACTTTATACGGGTTAGTCATTTGCAGCATTGAGTGATGAAATATGTTTTGAATCATGACGTTGACCATGGCAACATATCTGTGCTAATAAGGCCCTGTCCCAAATATGCATAGACAACCAGGTAGTGGACTGCTGTGAAGTTTACAGTGCTTGTTGCAAATGTAAGCCCATATTTAATGTGATCTGGACTCTTTGTAGGTTTGTATGTCTTTTTCAACCTGGTTTATTCAGTAAGAATGACTCCAAAAGCTACAATTCCTTCAACATTATGTAACTGAGAATTATTTTGTGTCCTAACACATCTCTTGGCTGTTAGATTATTCATTAGATTATTCACCCATGACAATTCATATTTTGAATCTTCAACAAAGCTTTTAAATTTCATTCACATGTAAAATCGTATTCAGTATTTTTACATTCCCATTGAAACTCGTAAAATTGGAAAAAAAATAATCTTTAGAGTCAGACCACTATGTATCAATTCTGTGCTTTTATTATAATTGGTGTCCCCACTTTCACAGAAATGGAATAATCAATAAACATATCAGGAGTTTGATTATTATGCCTGGATGTTTTCTGGCAATGATAAACAAGATGTCACTAAAATGTTAAAGGGATAGTTCACCCAAAATGAAAAATCTGTCATCATTTACTCTCATGACATTTCTATCCTAAGATGTATGACTTTCTTTCTTCTGTGGAACACAAAAAGACGATATATTGAAGAATGTTGGTAACCAAACAGTTTTGGTTCCCATTTACTCCCATTATGCTTTTTGTCCATACAATGGAAATCAATGGGAACCTAAACTGTTTGGTAACATTCTTCAAAAAATCTTTTTTGGTGTTCAGCAGAAGACAGAAATTCATACAGGTTTGGAACAGGTGAGTAAATGATGAAAGAATAAATATATATATATATATATATATATATATATATATATATATATTTTTATGTGTAAAAGTTTGTAACCACACTTTTTGTGCACAGATGTAATTTTTTTTAGCAGACTGGACCACATGTGTTTGAGGAACCTGCAATGTCCAGTCTGTTATTACTTGAATCCTTTCCCATGCAAATGAAACATACACACACACACACATACGCATCTTCCCCTAATTTAGCCATGCTTCCTTCCTTTTCCCAGATGCTTTTGTATGGAGAGCCACCCAGTTATTTAAAAAGTCCATTAGGCCCTTGTTTAGAAAGCCTGAGATTAAAAATAACAAGAAACAGGCGCATGGAATATGCCAGCGTCACATGTTGTGTGCTGAAGATGTTTGGGCATTTGCACAAAACTTTAAATAAATAAAGTAAAATAACACAAATTAAAAACTACTCACAAAGACATTTCCAACATCTAGTTCAAAGTTATTATCTAAAAAGGTCATATTCACTTTGACAATGGATAGAAGACTAGTCTAAGCACATGGCTCTCCTCGAGGGACATTTTTATCGTCAAGGATGTCAGTTTAATCAGAGCTGAATTTGACAAACACCAGGAGTGTTGTTTTTCCTTTGCTGTTTTCCTTTCTTTTACCACAACCCAAAATAAATACAAAATGACATTATTTTCATAACCTTTGTCATTGACAATAACGTATTTAAGAAAATGCATCAATTTGGTTTCTCTGAGTGTGTATGCACAAGTTCGGCTTTTAAAAAAAACAGGCTGCGTATGTTTTTATTTCCATTTTTGTTTTTTTTTAAGTCGAATGTTGAACTTCTTGATGTTAGAACTAACAAAACAATGTTAGTGTTATTGCAATCCTTTCCCACAATCACTGTAGAGTTCAAGTCACCTTTATTTATATAGCCCTTTATACAAAAGAGCTTGTTTTAAAGCAGCTTTACAGTGATAACAGGAAAAATGATGCATTTCGGCTGTTTTTCATCTTAAGTCAGATCAGTGTTGATTCGGTTCCGTTGTAAAGATCATCAATTATTAAATGACTTCATTTCATCTATAAAGCAGTTCTAAAAAAAAAAAATGATGTCATCGTCCAGCTCAGCTCAGTTCTCATACAACCCCGGCACTATTGTAGATCTCATCTCATGTACTTCTGTACACTGTTGTCGCCCACCACTCTGAGTGAAGGTCCCTCAGTTGCCTGGGATCATAGATGCTGGCAGGCTGAAAATGGGAAGCATGACATAGTCCAAGAAGCATGAAACAGTCTCACCCACGCGCTCCTGCCTGATGTAGCCCACGGAGACCATGTTCTCCTTCATATTGAGAGTTGAAGCTACCTCTAACTCAAACGTCTTCCTCTATTCGTGCATTCGTTTGGTCACTTTGTCAAAACCATCTGCGTGAGATCACCACTGCACTCCTGAACAGGCTGTAATTTTTCATGTCTTTTATGCTTTTGTTAACCACAAGCTGTTATTTCTTTCTATTAAAACATGAAACACCTCATTCGTTGTCTTCGTTATGTGCGCAGGGCTTTTTTGTGGTGATTTATGCGATGAATATGTAAAGCCATGCATTAAAAGAATTCTCTCCTGATTAATCACTGTTACACTGTCATAATTCATTTGCAATAACAAATGCCAGTTTGCTTATGTTGCTGTCTGTGCTGTAATATAGAACGGTCTCATATTGCATGGCAAAGAACAGATGTGTTCCCCTTTGCTGAAAACGTTAAACAACAACGTCTTTCAAATTATGTCTGAAAAAGACACTGCAAATGTTGATCTTTTAAGAAAGAATTTGTAAAAAAAAAAAAAAAAATCCCTTTTGTAAGCAATTCCTTATGAAACTATATGGCACTTGCTTAGATTTTATTTTTGTGGACATTTTCAAATAATGGTACTTGAACCTTAAAGTTCTGTTATGCTTTTTCGAATTTACCTTTCATGCAGTGTGTCACATATATGATTGTGAATGTAAAAAGTATAAAAGTATAACACATTTGCATAATGCCAGCCTATAGTCTCCATTGGCTGCCCGCGAATGACATTTACTTTGACTCGGCCTCAAACCCAGACAGCAACATGTCGGCCCAGATCCGGCTCACATCTGGTATGTGTGGATTCCACGTGTACCAGATGTAGGCCGGATGGGTCGAGATGTCTGGGAGCACTCTAGTTCCTGAGACTGTTTGGTTCGTGTTGTCGACATGTCAAGAAGACCCTGTTTTCAGACTCTTTGAGACTGTATATTATGAGAAAATTTAACTGTTTTTTTTTACCTTGAATGCATGTAAACCTGTTGTAGGAGACCCCCAAAACAAAATTAGGAACCTTTAAAACAGCGTAATAGGGGCACTTTAATGAACATTTCAATATTTAAAATAAATGCGGTTCTTTTGAGCTTTCTATTTATCAGAGAATCCTGAAAAAATTTATCCACAAATATATTAACTGTTTTCAAAATTGATAATAAGAAATGTTTCTTGGGCACCAAATCAGCATTTTAGAATGATTTCTGAAGGATCATGTGATACTGAAATAAAGTCAGCTTTGCCATCACAGAAATACATACATTTTATTAGTTATTTGAATTGTTATTTTAAATTGTAATAATATTCTACAGTATTAGTGTTTTTATTTTATTTTTGATTAAAATCTAAATTAGTGAGCATTAAAGACTTCTTTAAAAAACATTAAAACATCTTACTGACCACAAATGTACTTACTAATAGTTAAAAAATGTATGTATTTTTAAACAACAGCTTGATTCCAAAACCTGACATTTCAAGTAATGTTGCATTTGCAATTTATTGTTTTTCTTAATGGTAACTTTGGTGTTTTTTAATCTCTGATTTATTGACAAAGTGTGTCAAAAAGCTTCAACTAATTGTATTTGATGACAAGAGGATGCACAAACGCACAGTATATGCAGAAAAACAACATTTGTATGTCTGATGGCATTACTAAATGACAACAAAACAGAAAGAAATATATAGTTTTTAACCTTTTCTCAAATAAACAGAAAAAAATGTTTTAGTTCTCTTTCAGTAAAGTAACTTTACATTAAACAGTAAGCAGTATAAACAATGTGCTCATTGCATGCAAACCCATTAGCCTAAATAATGAAGACAAGGCTTTTCCTATTTAATGTGCACAATTGTCTACATGTTTACACCACATTCGTTCCCCCACCAAAGTTTGTAAATGGTACTAAATCATAAACGTCTGCCATGTCATGGGTATTTGGTGCATATGGCAATCACCTGTTTACAGAGCATTGTTCGAACCCATTAAAGCCGTGTTTTTGTGTTTTTGAGAACTGTACAACACGAAGAAAAATCGCTTGTTTTTTCTCACATGAGAACCCTCCAAAGGGTTGGCTCGATGCCGGCAGCTTGATTTGTGTTACAGCCCACAGCTAGATTGACAAATTCCCTCTCCCCGTCCTGGCTCTGTATTAAACACAATACATTATGGGGCAGGACTTCCCCTATTGTCTGAGCCCGGGTGTGGACCAGAGCGCTCTGTCGCCACATTGTGCCTCTTTTCCTCTCCTCGCTCTCTGCCTTGAGGAGCAGCTGAAGTAAGTGACTGCACCAGAAAAAGACTTCTGGTCCCTTCACTTCTTATCTATATAGACAATATTTGTTGTGGAGTTAATTACAGAACTCTGAACTGATAAGCAGCTTAAACCAAGATGAAAATGGTGGCTCTCTCTGGCCAAGAGATTTGCTTTGCAACAGTCACTTTTGTGGTTATTCCTCAAACATGCCAAGAGTGAAAAATAATTTTAATGTTTTGGAATCTCATCACAGTCACAGGTTCCTCAGTCACACTCATATTTGGAAATATCACAGTCACATTACCACAAAAACTAACCCTATATCCAATATGTTACAATACATTACATAATAATTTTTGTGAAACCTGTGTCGGCCCAGATCCGGCCCACATCTGGGCTGTGTGGAATCCAGGTGTTCCAGATGTGGGCCGGATCTGGGCCAACCCTATGTTGCCGTCTGGGAGGCTATTGTATGATTTCCAAAGAATGTATTGCATGATTCATGGACAACGTTGCTTTTGAAAATTTACAGATCACTAGTATTACCAGTCATGTATGGCAAACAGCATGTGTGCAGATTCTTAAATATTATATACAAAATAATATTACAATAAAAAAATCCTGTAATTTATACCATTATTCCAGTCTTCAGTGTCACATGATCATTCTAAAATAATTCTAATATGCTGATTTGGTGCTCAACAAACTTGTAATGCATTACATCATACGTTAGTGTGTATATACGAGTGTATTCATGACAGAGAGTGCGAATCTGTTTCTGCCCCTGTGTGTACTCAATATTTATTTGCATGTGAACACTATTTATGTACAGTCACTGCACATCAACATTGTAATCTGTATTCAAATTTAGGGTCAAAGGGGTACTTGTGCTTCAGGGCAACAGCTCTTTCAAACTGCTGAGTTATAGTCCTGCTCCATTAGCAGAATCTGGCTAATGCAGTCTTGAAATAATACGGCGAGTCTCCTCTGGGGCAAAATCATTTTTCCTGCTCCCTCTTTCGCACACACGCACACATCTGCCATTCAGACCTTCGGTGGGCAAACGGAAACTGTAGCGAGTGCAACTGTGCCGCATACTCAGTCAGATGCTAAAGTGCTCACCTGACACAATTTACAGAATTTCCTCCATGGCTTCACAGATGTTCTGACACAGAATCACACGCAATCAGACGGGGCTAAAAAGCTGAAACAGAGAGGATCTCACAGCCACATTGTCAAATCTGTCATGAAGGAACAGGGTTGAAATAAACCATCAGGACCCGAGGCAAACACACCGCACTGTAATTTATGGCCGCTGAGGCGAATGCTGACTGCCTAGTCAAAGTATAGCGGGAAGGCAAAACACAAGCTGTGAAAAGCATTTATTAACTTTCACTCCCTAGACGCTTGGAGCCTGCACTTGTGACAGTGAAATGTTTTGTTAACCCCTTTTTGCAAACGAAACAGTCTGAAACGATTTTTGCGACTTATAATTATATATATTTTACAGATATACACCAGCCATTTTTCTCTGACATGTTGAGAATGTCCCCCATACAAAATATACATTCTGTGTGATTAAATTGGAACCTTCTGGACTATGAAACGGTCCCCTCACGGCAGGCCTGGAAATCCATTTATGTGCACAGCTCACTATGTACAATTGCCACACAAGTGGGGAAAAAAAGGTATTTAAGTGCAAGTGCAATGCAGAGGGATACTTTAGGGAAGAGAGAGTCAAAACCGACAAACTAATGTCAAAACTTGAGTGCTGCTCACTGCATATACTGCCAAGTGGAGGTATACTATTTATTTTTTAACACTTTGTGGTATAAATGTGTAACGTTAAAGGTTTCAAGCAGAGGTACGCTGCATTATTTGCCATATGACCTCATTACTGTTTAATTCAGTGAGTGGCATAGTGCAGTCAAAAAGTGATTTTGCATTTTTAATCCAGTTTTATGTAAAATGTCTTGTCTGATTAAAAATGAATAATTTTTTTTTCAATATCAGTTCCAGGTCACTCCTCACAAGTCAAGCCCAATGCGTCATTGGCAGTGTGCGTTATACAGTTTGCGCTCCATTTTACATTTACACATTATTTCACAATTTACATATTGCATACTGCACATAAAGTACAAGTAATGCTATTTTGTATTAAAGCCTTTAAAACATTTTACTTATGAGCCAATTACGGGTATATTCAGCCAGGTGTCTCATAAGGAACATTTCTAAAATTCAAAATTTGAACAGAATGTTTTGCTTTCATTTTAACATCTGATTAATAAACTGTCAGTGTTGGGAAGTAGCTAACTAAGTTGTCCAGCTTCTTTAAAAACAGTGTAGATTTTACAGTAACAAGCTAGTTTCAACAATAATGCTGCTTTCCCTGTTTTCAACTTAGGTGTAAATATTGGAGTGTTTTGCCACGTTTATTAGTTGTTACTATACATTCAGTGCTGTTCAGTGCCAACTTAGCTTACAGGGAACGTTCTTGGGTCTTTGGCTATTCTGGCTACGGTTCTCTCAAATGAGCAAACATTCTTCCGGTAACAAACAAACAAACGTACGTGGTATATTTTTCCCCTACGCACCTGACTTAGGTTGAACCTGGTATCTTTGACACCTGAAAATATTATACTCAGTTGAGTTACCTCTGAATGTGTGGGTTGACACAATCTAACCCCGCCTAAGAGTCGAACGACGTCTCTCCCCCTATCGAACACTATCACGTGGGAATAAGGTCTCTAGTGTTCTTAACTCACTCCACACTTGGTAGTAAGGTCTCTGTGTTTTGCTAAATAACTTGTTCTACTAACTAACTTGTTGCGCAGCAATTACAAACAGACAGACTTCAGCAAATGTCCTTTTAAATGCTTTAATTACGGCCAAGAGGGAGTTCTCGACATTTCCTCAGAGAACTTCCCCCAAGAAGAAGCATTAAGCATGGCCGGGGGATCTCAGACAAATTTGATTGAGCATTCCCCCAGTAAACACGAATACAACAGTTTTTATAGAATAAGGAGGTATGGCAAAAATGACATGAAACATTACATAATTTCCTCCCCACAATTTGATTGGTTCTTCATATGCAAACTCTGATGTTACTAGGTAGGAGTAAACTCTGTTTTTGGTTTCAAGTTTAGACATCTGTCTTGTTTCATTTCCCATATTTAATATTTATACACTCACACAACCAAAGTCACAAGTTTTTGCCAAAAGGGGAAAAATACATAAAAGCATTTGAATGTTGTTCCTGCAAGAAAAACAAATGTTAGTTGATTAATTAAGAAATCCATCACATTACGTACATACATACATCTGGTTTGTTTGTTCTCTATTTGTCGGTGCTTGTAAAGACGTGCCTCAATACTACTTTATATTTTCTGCAGAAAACTTCACATGAAAATCTCAACTTTGGAGGATGTGTGATTACTTTTCTGAATTGTATTTTATAGGACTATCTATCTATCTATCTATCTATATATCTTTATATATCTATATATATATATATATATATCTGCAATGATAATAGTTATATATTAAAAATGAAAATTATATATTTAAAATTATATACTTTACATTAAAAAGAAAATGATATTCTCTTGAGCTGTATTTCTCTTGTACAAAAAACAAGGATCTCCATTAGTTATGAAAAAATTACATTCAAAACATCCAGTTTTTGAAAAAAATGTAAAACTTTTTTTTTGTAATGCGAACGTTCAGGGAAAATTCAATTTTATAATTTTGCAAACAGGAGCGTTACTTTTTAATGTTTTCTGAACGTTCTCAAACAAGTAACTCCGCAAACATAACGTTCCCCTAACATTCCCATATGGTTCCCATTTGGTTATTTTTTGGAAACCAAATAGAACGTTCTCAGTAGGTTCTCTTTTTTTTTTTTGTGTAAACTTAAGAGAACCTTTGAACATTCCCTGTACAAACGTTCCCCTAACAAACGTTACAAATACATGTTTTGGGAACAAAAGCGTTCACGTTAGCTGAAAATGTTTCAAAACCGTTAGATTACGTTACTAAAATGTTTCCAAAAGAAAAACTATTTTGTGAACGATGTATATACATTTTTTATTATAACATGTTGAGAACATTATTAAAGACCAGATAACTCTGAACAAACATTCTATTGCTCTTTTTCAAAATGTACAATTTTAATTGTAAATAGCTTGTAGCTTGATAAGGTACAGTTTAAAAGTAATTACTCAACACTTATGTGCATAAGTTAGTAATATAGTAAGAGTACCACTGCCGTGGCATGATGTCAGCCTTTGGTACAACGACTCTTCCCTTCCCCCGCACTGGAAAAGCCAGTCACAGGAAATTATGTTTTTTTTACACCGAATATTTTCCAGGCTTTGTTTCTTTTACTCTCTCTGTCTTTTCTCTGTCTTTTTCCCTTTCTCATTTTCTCTTTACTTCTCTAATTTCTCTCTTGCTGTCTTACGTTCATTCACAAATGACTTGTCTTCAGCTGTCACTGTGTGTTTGCAGGTATTCACAGGGTGCATGTGTTGCCCCTTATGAAGTTGCCGCTATAGGCGGTGACTCGTTTCACACATATATTTTAGCTTTCTGCTGCTGGCTAGCTTGGCCAGATCTGATGATTTAAAGCCTCTCCAGTACCAGAACTACTGCTGGGTCTCAACACATTAACTGTGTGTTTTGCAGCCTCAGGGAAACATAACGGGATCTTGAGGCAGCATGGGCTTCAGAAATGCACCCATGCAAGTGCACTGTTGCGTGGACACACCCTGCCAGCAATCGACCTTTGCCCCACTGCCTTCTGGGTAAGTCTAGAAAGACAAAGCTTTGTGAGCACACACACATACTGGGGAAAAAAAAACAACAACAAATTTTGGGTGATCCAGTAGCACATGTGGGAGGCCTCAGTTTGGTTAAGCGTATTTGGGGGATTAAGCTAGCTACTCCATGCCCAAAAGAAGCATGCAACATTACTGATGAAGTGACAGCTTGTGCCAGTAAACTTTGGTTTAATGAATATAGCCACCATGATAATGAATAATTGGACAGATGAGTATCTGAGCCTGTATCGCAACAACTAGTGCAGGATGTGCATGTAAAGTGTGCTGTATGTGGCATGGCTGTGGTTTTCTGTGATTCATGGGTTCCTTAGACACAACATAGTGGTCTCTTTTTCAAAACAAACACAGAAGTTAAACAAAGTAAAGATGGTGGTTGTGGCCAAGTTGGAAATATACTGTGGCTTTAAATGTTTTCCCAAGCTTGGCCAACAAGGTGATCGAAATAGGAATTTCTCCTTTCCACAAGCTACTCTGCTCTGATTGGCCAGACATCTCAGTCTGTTGTGATTGGTTTACCGCGTACAGCATGTGTCGAAAACAAAAATTCACATTGCCATAACACCGACAGCTCTGCGTGTCCTGAGGCTTCCTTCACCGTAAACTAAACACAGTAACGAACAATGACGTCGATTTTACCATATCAATCCGAGCGTGAGTACGATGATGAAACACTAGAAGAAGAAGAACCATAATTCAACCCGAACCTCCATTGCAATGACGACTCGAGCGGGACGTTTCAGTGATTCACTACTCAGTTTGATGTAACTAATAGCCGAGCTCTAGCGTGAATGACTGATGAACATTGGTAAAACAAATCTCGCTCCATGCTTAATCTTTCCTCAAAGTAGTAAGAACGACAGACAATCTGCATTAATAGACAGTTGTATGTAGTGGCCCACAGCTGATTTGCTGACTCCGATATTTGAGAAGCAGTCGTCAATAAAATAAAGGTAGCAGGAAAAGTTTAGGATTATACTGCTGTAGGATCATGGTAAAGATTCATTTTAACCACAGATTCTTCATATGCTCATCCTTGGGCAGTGGAAAAAAATAGAGCACATTGTCTCCTCTACGTGATGCTATCCAGTATCCACAGGATTCAGCTGCCGGTTTGAGGATTTGGGACACAGCTATAGTCAACGCATCGGTACGCATACGCATACGCGTCCGCAAGGCTACGCATCGATTCGCTTCGACCGCCATTATGCGTCGATGCGTAGCCAAATGTGTTTTGTCCTAGTTTTTGATACGCGACGCACCGATACACGCAATACCATGCGTTGTCGGTGGGGGCGACATTGCAAGTATTGTACATTAATTCAAGTATATCATGTTTACAGAAGAAGGTTTGAATACAATGGCGGGTGAAGAGGACAAATTATGCGAGCGTATTACATCCGCATTTATATTTCATAATAAAATGTTTTTTCAGACATTACAATGACAAACAAACATCTGTGAAGAGCCTCTTACCAACGGTAAATACACATGAGTGTCATCTGCTGTCATATATGACAGTTCATCGTAAGTACACTCCAATAAAATAGAGTTGGAAAATGCCTGGAGAGAGGTTGTAACCGCGATGGGAAAGACCGTAGATAAGGTGAAAACGGACTGGAAAAAAGCCTGCGACAAATTTACTCTACTACCCCCTGTTGCGTGAGCGGTGTATTGCATTTTACGCATCGTCCGTGATGCTTGCGTCTGCTTGCGTCCACTGTTTTGACTATGAAAGGGAGTGCGTCGTTCGCGTTGCTTGCTCGCGTTGCTCGCGTTGACTATGTAATGGCCCTAAGTTTCCCTGGTGTCTGCGCACGCAATAAGTGGGCGGGCCAATGTTTCGTCTTGACGTCATAATGAAACGGCTTATGACTCGTTTGAAAAACCATTCATTTTATTGACTCAGAGTCAACTCTTACTTTTGAAAGACTATAACTTTATATACGGTGCACTTTCAGATTAAAAACTTTGCAGGATGTTTTCATTCACTTAGAGCTATATTACACACTACATGACCCTTTAAAAATCTACCCTTTAAAAATCTTCGGGGGTTTTAAAGCCATAACAGTTTGATTTATTGTGGCCAACATATTTGATTTACTTTTTCTACATTAAATCAATTTGACTCTATTTACTTTCTAAGTACACATCCCTGGTCTTATTGTGAATGATTAATCAGCACCAGTTATTCCAGAGAAAAAAAATGTTTGTCTTTGCAATCCTTCATCCTCCAACCACCTGTCATATAGAGTCAACTTTTCACCATTTAATCAATCCCCTGGAAGAAAATAGCCAAATCCTGTCCTACTTTTTTTTTCTTGTTGAATTTGAATAGAAGTATGTCATGTTACCATAAAAATGGGCTGTTAATGCTGTTTCATGGTGACTTTAATGCAGCCTGATGTAGGAATATAGTTTACAGCACAATTACTTTTACATATAACTGACTTTAAAAGCTAGTGTATATTGATCTGAACAGATTAAATTGGTTTTCATTTCACATTTTTAGCAGGTCTAAAATGTTGCACGATGTCTGGTGTGTAGGCTAGGTCAATTAAATTTGCTTTACAATTAATTAGCATTTTTGTAATCTGTTCTTTGCAAGAGTGATGAACATTTGGGACAAACTGACTTACTAGAATTAATCAGAGTTTACAAAGCTACATATGAGATTCCAGGATGACCTAATTCACTAAACCGTATCAGACTTGACAAACTTTATGAGAAAAAGAGGACTGTTTTAAGACGCACCAAAAGAATAGAATGAATCAGACTTAGCAGCGCTACATAAGAGAGAGCGTGGTTGTTTACTTATTGTAATGTTACAATAAAAATGTAAAATAAAAGACTGCTGTTGCTCTAAACCACAAATTGATGAGTTTTTCTCAAAGCTACTTAAGTTATATATGTGGTTGGAGTTTCATAGTGCTGCTTGTAGGATGGTAAAAAGACCCCACATGGTGTTTCTTTAACGGCATGAAACAGATGTTGCGATAGTATTTTCTTCCCTATTGTGATGTATATCCAAGTGAAACAGATTCTTGAAGAAAGAAGAAATGTAGGGTGGGACTTGATTTTGTCCATCTGGAATTGATTGAATGGTTGTTGTTTGCTATTGGTCGACCTCATGTGAGTGACAGGTTGCCCCGCCCTTGCGCCAGTAAACACGTCAGAAGAGAAGAGATACGATACGCTGCAAGACAGAGGGAAGTTATTTATTTTGATTAAAGATTATGAGGGCACATGACATAAAAAATAATGTTAACGGATAAATCATTTTTAATAAATAATACAAAATATAATAAAAAGACAAGGATTTTCCTTTGTTAATTTGGTGACTAATTTATTTTTGACCATCTGTTTGTGCAGAAACAGAAGACTATGGTGTTGTTGTTACTGTGAAAGAAAATGGATCACTCTGAAAGTGAGAACAAAACAACAGTTGTATGCTGCATGTATAAATAGCAAATATTTTTACCTTGAAAAAAATGTGTTTGAAACCACTTCAATCTTGTATTCAAGATTTGCTTTCATATTTACACCACTTGACATTTTAGTCATTAAATCAACACTTATTTTTCAAAAATATTTGCAACCAACATGAATTTTAAGGTTACATTTTTAGATTTTTAAAAAATTCATTTCTTATGTCTCAGACAATCTTACTTTATACAGACCATCAAAAGATCCTTTCCTGAGATACTCACACCAGCTTTAACAACCTACAACAGATTTAGTCTCCTTTTGAATGCCAAAGCGGCTTTTATTTATTTATTTATTTATTTATTTTTATCATGACTATAAAGCTAAATATTAAAACTGTAATCCAGACTAGCTAAATCCTGCAGCAGTCCAAATCCATCATATTCTGATGAAACCTTGTAATCCCTCCGTGCAGTCCATCCTCACCTACTCAGGATGGATTTTGTCATTTGTTTAAATTATTCATCGTCGTGTCTTGCCGTGTTGAATCTCTGGAGATGGCAGGAGCTGGAATGATCACTCTGGTGTCAAGCAAATGTGGAACGGATGCTCTGATGTTTCCTGGAAGCCGTGTGTGTATCGTAGCGTTAACACGCTCTCCTCTCTTCTCCAGCCCGCTTCCCAGGGTGCACACAGAGTCTTCGTCAGACTGTAGCGTGTGGCAGATTGGGTGGACTAATTCAGGATTAATTGCATGCTTGTTACAACAGAGCGCCCATATGGCCTCAAGCTCACTGGAGTGGCACTTTTGTGTCAAATCACACGTTTGCTTGAGGAAAGGGAGGTTGCTGTTGGACCGAGTCGTGTTTCACGATTCTGTCGAATCGGCAGAAACATCCAAAATCCTGCTGGCACGTTACATGGATCTTCCTGAATTTCCAGCGGCAGTTCCGCAAGATTGAAAAGGACGTGATTGAACATTATTCTCAGGCAAAGAATTGCTCACAATGGAGAGTGATAGGTTATATTGTGTATTCAATCAGAAATCGAAGACGTTCGAGATGAGGGAATTCATGAGTATGTGAAAGGCACGGTGGAAGGCATTTAAGCCTGTTTAGAGTCAATGTCACACAGATGTTCAGGATGGGATCCGTTCCTCAGCAGTAGAAAGCTATTAGAATCAAAAGCTCCCTGAATGCTTGTTAACTCCACAGTCATAAATCCATGATCCGATTCAAATTTTAAGAAACAATGCCGTCATGATCTATATTTCACTCAAGAGGCCACGTTTGTATCAAAATGCTTCAACGATGATCAGTTTTGGCTTTTAGCAAGAGAAAATTCACCCTAATGATTGCTATTCCATTGCAGTTCCTCTTTGCTCAATGCAACTCGTATTCAGCATTTTGTAATTGCCTGCAAATTTTCCAGAGTTTCATTTTACTCATTGTTTTGACAATTCTATACTTATTTTGGTCATTGAATATTGGATGTGACATTTAACCTGGCTGGCTAATGGCACATGCAACTGAGACAATAAAGTTGTTACTTTGCAATGACATATTAGAAGAAGTGTGCTCCAGATGCAAACCTTTCCATTCTTCCCCCTTTTACCTGTCACAACAAAGAAACCTCAACTCAGAATGGAAACTGGTCAAATACTCACTTGAAAAAATGGTGATCATTTGCAACAGATGTTTGCATAGCGAATTCCATCTGCTAGTTTTTTTTCATCAAAACATACAAGGCGACTTTAGCAGGCTCTCTAATTCAATTACAAAGTGGCAAACAAAAGGTTTGCAGTGTTGTAAGAACAAATGCTCAAAGGTGTCATCTTCTTTTGTGGTCCACACACTTCCAATTAGAGCTGCTTCTATCTGGGTGTGAAATCTACTAGCAAGAGCGATTTACCGAGCAAGTGACAGCAGACAAACCAGTTGGCTGCGAGGACAGAAATGAAGGTGGCAGGCGGACTGTTTGTGGTGTGCCGTAAGGCTCTCACAGCAGGTTTGGCTCTCACCTGTTTCCCTGCGAACATTTCACACTTCTCTGCAAAGCTAGTCTCTCTATTGAGGTTTGATCTAAGGACTTTGTTCTTCTATCTTAGCTGTTTATATTTAATCAAGTTTGTTTTTATTTTCTGAAGAGTGTAAGTTCTTTCTTGTGCAAAACTCACCTACCACACTGTTGAAGTTGTTCTGACATATTTCCCAGTATATTCTATTCTGTTGTGTTCTGAACGGTTTCTTGGACATTCCGATGGTTTCTAGGGTGTGCTGAGGGAGTCTTGCTATAATTTAAAATTACAAAATTTTAAACTGCTTTGGTTCCTTTTACAGTGCATATCTTAGGAGATTGTTCACACTAGGCTCTTTAGAGAAACCCAAAGGAAAGAAAAAAAAGCTTCAATTTCTTCAAAATTATATTAGCCTACTTTGCTTCTTGTACATTTCACAACACCTTTAAAGTGAAATTTCCAGTGAGTGGTGCTAAAAGATGATGTTTTAAATAATGTACCACCTACACTAAATCCTACCCTAAACCTAATCGATAGTCTTAAAGGGTTAGTTCACCCAAAAATGAAAATTCTGTCATTAATTATCTATGTTACCCTCATGTCATTCCAAACTGCTCAAAATACTTTCGTTCATCTTTTTTGAACCCAAATAAAGATATTTTTGATGAAATCTGAGTTTTAAACATTCATGAACTCACACAGTTGTGGTAAACGGAAGCTCAAGCATGTTCGCTTGACATGCGAGAACCAATGAGGTTCACTCGCGAGTTACGCAGCACGTTTGAGCTTCAGCAAGAACCAATGAGGTTCATTCTCGTGTTACGCAGCACGTTTGAGCTTCAGCAAGAACCAATGAGGTTCATTCTCGTGTTACGCAGCACGTTTGAGCTTCAGTAAGAACCAATGAGGTTCACTCTCGTGTTACGCAGCACGCTTGAGCTTCAGCAAGAACCAATGAGGTTCACTCTCGTGTTACGCAGCACGCTTGAGTTTCAGCAAGAACCAATGAGGTTCACTCTCGTTTTACGCAGCACGCTTGTGCTTCAACAAGAACCAATGAGGTTCATTCTCGTGTTACGCAGCACGCTTGAGCTTCAGCAAGAACCAATGAGGTTCACTCTCGTGTTACGCAGCACGCTTGAGCTTCAGCAAGAACCAATGAGGTTCATTCTCGTGTTACGCAGCACGTTTGAGCTTCAGTAAGAACCAATGAGGTTCACTCTCGTGTTACGCAGCACGCTTGAGCTTCAGCAAGAACCAATGAGGTTCACTCTCGTGTTACGCAGCACGTTTGAGCTTCAGCAAGAACCAATGAGGTTCATTCTCGTGTTACGCAGCACGTTTGAGCTTCAGTAAGAACCAATGAGGTTCACTCTCGTGTTACGCAGCACGCTTGAGCTTCAGCAAGAACCAATGAGGTTCATTCTCGTGTTACGCAGCACGTTTGAGCTTCAGCAAGAACCAATGAGGTTCATTCTCGTGTTACGCAGCACGTTTGAGCTTCAGTAAGAACCAATGAGGTTCACTCTTGTGTTACGCAGCACGTTTGAGCTTCAGCAAGAACCAATGAGGTTCATTCTCGTGTTACGCAGCACGTTTGAGCTTCAGCAAGAACCAATGAGGTTAATTCTCGTGTTACGCAGCACGCTTGAGCTTCAGCAAGAAGCAATGAGGTTCACTCTCGTGTTACGCAGCACGTTTGAGCTTCAGCAAGAACCAATGATGTTTTGTTCTCACGCTTTAAGCAAGTTAAGCGAGCTTCTGTTTATGTTCGCTGATCAATGTTCATATGTGAATAAAAACTTAAATTTAATCTGTTCATCATATAAAAGCACAGTCTCTTCAGAAAATTTGGACTAAACCGCTCAATTCATATGGATTAGTTTTACATCCCATTATGAACTTTTTGAAGCGTCAAATTGATAGTTGCCTATCGGGAGGGACAGAAAGCTTCCTTTTTGTGAAAAGGAATAAAGGTTGTTGGTTTTTTACTACCACTAGTGTTTATTTCAGCTGGAAACTTCAGTGAATTGTGTGTGGGTACGTTTTTAAGCAAAAATTTAGGTATATTCATGTTTTTTATTGACCCTATTTTGAGGTTTTTAAGCCCTATAAATTACATGTAAGAAAAGTAATCGCACATCCTCCAAAAAAGTGCCAAAGTCTAGATATTCACGTGAAGCACAAATAATGCATCACAATTTACACAGCAAGTTTTCTGCAGAAAATAGTATTGAGGATCGTCTTTGCAGGCACCTCTAAATGGAGAACAAACAAACCAGATAGATAGATAGATAGATAGATAGATAGATAGATAGATAGATAGATAGATAGATAGATAGATAGATAGATAGATAGATAGATAGATAGAGGAACAAAAGTTTGATTGTTTCCATGGCGGTCTAATTCAATATTCATCCCCTTCTGTCTCATTCTCCATAATGATCTGTAACAAAATGCAATCAGATGGCTTTCTAAACCCTGTTTTGTGAAAGGCCTGTGCGGGTCACGAGGTCAAGGTTCAGTTACGAGGGGTTGAACTCCACTAATTGTCTCCCTAGAATGAGGTCTACATCTCTTTCAAACTGCTTTCATTGAGTCACGTTTTGAATTCGGTGCTTTGACTAACTTTACAAAGACTAAATTACAGACACCGTGAATGAAAGCGGCAGATACTTAAAATGTAAAAAAAAAAGGCCTCCAGACAGGGATGTCACATCACAGATTGAACAGAAGGGGAACTCCACACCCTTGGGCCAAAGTCTTTCTAGTGCCAAATAAACGACAGACAGCACATCTGGCTGTCAATGTGCGTTCCTTTCAGCTGAATGTTGGTTTGCTTTTACTGGGTGGTGGAACAAATGTAGAAGTATTCGCAATTCTAACACTGGTTGCTGTTTATTACCTGCATACGCAAGGCTCCTTGAAAGAAACCCTATTTTTTGACCTTCAATCCATTGGCGTGACATGCCGGAAAGGCAACCAGATTTAATCGCGCTATTAACCCCGTGCCCTGAGCATTAAGTGTAGCTGAGGTAGAAAATGGACGTGTTTTTTAAATGTTTTCACACACTTTATTAAAACTCCATGTTGCGGGATGCACCGAGCCGTGGCAGCAATGACACTAGGCACTAGAAAGTGAGAAATGAGATGAAGGCACAATCAAAAAGGTGACGCTGGAGCCTCGCTGGGACTGTAAGTCATCTGCTTGGGTGAGGATGGTGGGGGTGTGGGGGTGATAGACAGAGGAGGCGTTCCGCCTTTTCTTCTCCATTACTTTAATTGTTTCCAAACCATTTGGCCTTGAACGTGCACTAGTCTGTACTCAGCACACATGCTTCAACCACACTTAACATTCCTCGGTGCACAAGCCCTTAATCTTTCCTCCACTTTCCCTGTCACTTGAACGTAAGGAGGGTGATATATGGCGTTGAGAGACACTGAAATTTCGGGTAACTTTGAAGGCATCATCCGCAGGCAGTTTGTCTGCAGGTCTGAGAGATTGCTTTTTGTCTTTCATGCTCGCCAGCTTTTTGCTTCCAATATAATATTGGAATATTGCATCTTGCGTGGCACTTCATAAAGAGTCTGGATATTTTTCAGCGTATGTCATGCAGAAGTTTTTTTTATATATGGCCATGAATTAAGAATTTTTTTCCATGACTAAATTCGTGACCATGTTTTATTAATTTGTTTCAATTGTCAATCAATTGTGGCCACTTTGAACAAATTCGTCCCCTTGTTTGGTCACGACTGAATTAAATAAAAATGAGGAAACTAAGTAGTACAAGTACAACGTTGCCATGATTGACCTAAAACGAATTAATAAGATGTGGGAACAATGATTATTGTTGTGATTATGAACAATTATTGTTTAATACTATTTTTCTCCCTTAATGTCCTGTGCTCCATATCGTCGCTGGCGGGTGCATAGCCTATCTCCAAAAACGCTACTAACGCTACAGGAAATGAAAAAAAAAACACATTGTATTTTTTCAATTATTAAACACCACGTTGTCAAAGTTGATATTGGGGCTTTAGATGTGGTCAGATAGGCTACTTGCATGTGCAGTTATATTACGATACTAACATTTTACCAAAATCAAAATAGTTTGGTCCATCATTAGAAAGGCCGCTTCTGAAGCAGTAAGTGCATTGCATTAGGTTTTCATCAACTTCATCAATGTTATAAAGTTTACTGTAGCTCATCTTTTTTCTGTCATTTGGTCAAAATCTGGTGTCGAAGACGAAGCTGGACGATGACATCCAATTGCCAAATCCAATTATTTGTCCAATTGGCCCAGCAAAACGGTTACCTTGAGCACGTTGTTCACTGAACCAATATAAACTATTACAAGTTAAAAGTTCACACAAAAATTTTAATTCTGTCATCATTTACTCACAGTCATGTTGTTCTAAACCTTTGGTAAAATGTCAGTCTTCTTAAAATTTGTGTTCAACAGAAAAAGAGAATGTCATACAGGTTAGGAACTATCACATAAAAAGAGAGCATCCTTTTTTGAATTACTAGTGATATCTTCTGATAATAAAAATACTATACAAACATGTTTTCGTAGCCCAGCGATATAACAGAAGCCTGCTAGACATTTTGTGGAGTCTAAAAGTGAGCACCTCGATTTAGTCTAATACAGGTTACGCGACCTCAAACTTGTGTACAGTAGTGTATTCACACAGAGCCTTTGTGACAGGTCTCAAATGATCTATGGCTCTCCTCCAGAGTAAAAACATACTTGAGGCCTTTCCTCCCTTTTCTTTTCTCACCCTGCATGACAGATGTGTCTCCCTTCCCCCACTAACTCCCCCTCCAGCACCCTTATTTTTCCTCACTGGTCCTTTATTTCATCCTACACGCTTTGGTGGGGAGGAAATGTGCCTGCCACATGATGATATCTTGATTTTCCCCAATAGTTTCCCATTTCCTGTGAGTTCTGACTCACAGACATTAACAAAAAGGCGCACAATCAACCACGTCTCCAAAAGTTATTCAATATGGCAGAAGGCATTGTGGTCTCTGAGTAATTGTTCCTGATTTTTAACCAGCTGTAAATGTTTGGGGCAACTAGAAAAGGTCTTTTGTCATTTCTAGTCCAGATGTGTGCTTTCTTCCGGATGTACGACTTCAGCTGTTCTCTCTGATTTAATGAAGCATTGTGTGTTACGGATGATGTATTTCAGTCATTGTTATTTTTTAGTTAAAGTGTGTGGAATGAAAACTCTAATTTCAAACTGCTTTCATTTCCTGGCAGGTTCTTCAGAATAAAATCAAGAAACATTGCTACAAATTATTGCTTGATTGATATGGGTTATTAAGTGATAGTTCTCCCGAAAGTGACAATTGTCATCATTTACTCACCCTCATGTTGTTCCAAAACCATAAGACTTTCATTCAACTTTGAAAGCCTAACTTAAATCCGTTCATAATAGGCAATCATGTATCTTCTTCAGAACACTGTTCAATTCATATGGATTTCTTTTGAGCTCTTTATGAACTTTTTGAAGTGCCACATTTTTAAGTGAATGGACTTCCAATGGATGAGCAGAATTCTGACAATATGAAACAAACAAGTAATGACAACAACATTAACAACAAATGATACAATTCAATGATGGCAAATGATGCTGATTCTCTCAAATTGAACTCATATAAACAGCTTGGCTGATATATTGGCCTATCAGTACAACAAACCTTATCTAAAGGTGATGATACACAGGGCACCTTTTTGAGTAATGTTGCTGGGCAATCTTGCCGAGCGATTGTTGCTTGGCCACTTTCTCACTGAAAATGGGCAATACATTTCTTTCTGGATAATTTAGATCGGTCGTGGGCCCTGTGTCTCATCTGGTTGCCCATTGATGGCAACATTGCCCAGCAACATTGCTCAAAAAGTTGCCCTGTGTATCATCACCTTAAGAGACCTCCAGACCTTGTCAGCATTTTATAATCCTGAACATAAGAAATTGAGGTTCGCATTTCAATGATTGTGGAGATGAGAAAAGTATTTTTGCCAAAAAAACATCATAAATGTGTACATTCCAGGATGCAGGTCTTTATAAAATGACAGAAGTGTTTCTTTTGGCCGTGTGTGACAGGCAGCTGGCTTGACTTGTAGATTTACCACCCCATTGTTCTGTTCCTCCATAACAAAAACACACTGTTTCCTGTTCTGTTCTAACCATGCTTAGTATTCAGGGTGGAATATTTTTTGTAACGTATGAGGGGAGAGGAAGGCCCACAGATAATGTGCTGTGGAAGGTTAGAGGTCCTTATCTGAGTCTGTAAGAAAAAGCGCAAACGCAGTGTGAGAACATTATGTGTGTAGCCGGGATTGTGTGAGGCGGTAAAGTGTGTCTGAGGTCATGAGGTGTGAGGGCTTCTTTTGAAATGCATCACACTACACTCCCCACCGTGGGAGAGCTCTGAGTGTCCTGTGACCCAATGCGTCATTTGGAAATCAAGCCAAATGGTATGTGCTTCCTATGTAGTCATCAGGGACAATGATCGGACAGTCTAGTTTCTGATTCAGGTAGCACTTTAGTTTGGGGTCCAATTCTCACAATTAACTAGTTGTTTATTAGCATGCATATGGACATTGGCTGTTTATTAGTACTTATAAAGCACACATTAATGCTTTATTCTGTATGACCATATTCTACATCCCTTAATCCACCCAATACCCGAACTTAACAACTACCTTACTGACTATTAATAAGCAGAAATTAGGCAAAAGTTATAGTTAATTGTGAGAATTGGACCCCAATCTTAACTGTGACCCTGATTTGTTTTTTGCTTTGAAATTGGTTGAATATCAGCAAACTTGGTAAGTATTGATTATGCATATGACGGCACATCTCAATAAATGTTGCAAATTATACAAATCACATTTCACCCCCAAATCAAAAGAAAAAAACCCAACATGTTGCATAAAATAATGGGAATAATATAAGTGATCTATCTATCTAATCTATCTATCTATCTATCTATCGATCTATCTATCTATCTATCTATCTAAATATTTAAACAATTTTCAAACTCTCTAAGCTAATGATTAATGATTTACTAACAGTCATGCTTTCAGATATTGAGTAAAATTTTGACAAGAGGCCACTTATTTTATTTGAACTTTTCATTCATTCAAAGGAAGAGAGAGAGAGAGAGAGAGAGAGAGAGAGAGAGAGAGAGAGAGAGAAGCTCAAGCGACTATGACAAATCATGTCATTCAACCTTATCAGCCATCTGGAATGTGACATTTCCTCAACGCACTATTGGTTAGAACCAACAAACAAGTTTAAGAAATGCAAGATTTAAAAAAAAGAAAATTCCATTATATCCAACATGTGGCTTCACGTTTGCTGAAGTAAAACCCTGAAGTATTTGAACAAAACTGAACATTCAATGATGAAACGTAAAGGACGAGCAATATTCAGATTCATAGAAAACATAACTTAGAGCATAATTTCAATGCTTGGCTATTGTATTTACATTACCAAGTCAACAAGGGATCTTTCTGTATGTTGATCTTTAGTTTTGTTTGTTTGCTGTTTGAATAAATGTTTGAAAAGTTATAAGCAAATGGGGATAAAAGAACCACATGCGTTTTGGACCACACCGGCTTGCACATCAACAGCATAAGGGCTACAAATGTCTGAACTGATATGTAATATGCATCCATCAGGCCAGCTTTGGGATGCAGGCTGCCAAAATTACATCGGAAAGACTCAAATGCATTGAAGAACTGCAAAGGACAGGAATCAAGGCCTCTTCTCGTGCATTAAAGTTCGATATTCAAGATCTGGGAGTTGAGAAACATAAAAACAATCAAAAAAGAATAAATAAAAAAGAAGTCCTGTATGTTCCTAACAAAACCAGTTTTTTTGTGTCAGATTCTTCACATGAGATGTTTATTCAGCATGATTTTGCAGCACTTCTTCACTGCTTGGTCATTTTTGAAAGTCATCCAGTTTTCCATGTTAAGGTATAAACAGAGAGCAAATTCCCACGTGCACCAGCATCTAATCCAGAAACCAGGCCTCATGACCAACCAAGAATGAGTTCTTCTGAACTAGACAACACTTCGGCCCTTGTAGCATCCGGCCAACAGGGCTAAATCAACTGCAACAAGCAACTGATCTGAGCGGCATCAAAACACTGATGTCCATCGTTAAAAACAACACCGTTTCAGTGTCCGTAGCTCGTCCATGCTCTGTCAAACTTTGTAGTAGATGTTTGCAGGATTTTGAGGTGGCATTTCTTGGACGATGTAGACAGGGTGTCCGTAGTCACCGCTGACCTTCTCGTAGTGCGGACAGTACATGCTTCCTGAGGTCCGCAGTGGAAAGATGATGTCACTCGGCTCAGAGCCGTTATTGTTGCTCCCGCCGCTGGCGGCGCTTCCGCGTTTGGGCAGCGTGTTTAACGGCAACTGGGCAGAGCACTGCGCCGAGTGTTTCTGATGACGCCGATGAAGGAGTGCTACAAGAGCGATGATGATGAGGATGAAGATGACGGCACCGGATGCAACACCAGCAAACAGGGCTACTTCAGATCCAGCAGATCCTACAGACTCTCCGCTCTTCCCTCCGGACTCCCCATTCTGTATAGAGTCTGGGGAACGAGAAAGAGTTTATGATCAGATGTAGTTTATTCTTTATTGGGTAGAAACATAATGATAGTCAAAGTTAAGTGGAAACCATTTAACATCACAAGAACAAGTTAGGATGTGCAAGTCCACACTAAACTGGCAGCACTTAATAAATCTGCATCTGTGATACAGATCCAAAATTGTTTATTATTTTACATCCAAAAGGTTTTACTTAGTCTTTTTGTCATTTGTGAATATCTGTCAAAATAAAGGGCTAAAATTGGTCAGACACCCTCTAAACTGACTCTTTGTAGTTTAAAATTGATGAAAAGGTTGACATCTGAGATGTATTAACATCTAGTATATTGTACATCTTAGTCATATTTCAAATCAAAATAAATTTTTTAAAATAATTTTAGGACTAATTGCATTAAGACTTTTTGCATTGTGTCATTAATCCTCATTTTTTGTATTTAATGATATTATATATTCATATTGTATAAAGTATAATTATATATATATTATTCCCATTATTTAGACAAAATATTTTTTGGATTTTGATTTCGGGGTGAAATTTGAATAGCATAATTTATGATTTAATGAGATTTACCCTCATATACATGAATACCTACCAATTTTGCTGACAACGTCATTCTCTTTGCTGAAGGTGTTTTGGTCCTTATTGTCAGGGTATTTTGGAGGATGTCTTGTGGGATGATTTTTTGCTGAGATTGAATCTGTTGGACCTAAAAACAAAATAGAAAATTAAATATTTACAGCAACAAAAATTACCAGTGGAGGTAAACCAGTACGAAATGTTCATCCAACTGAAAAACTGATCTGAACATAATATCGGACCACCCTTACATCTTTTTGGCCTCTAGGCATTATGCCCCAGGTTTTGAGAGAGAATTTAATGAATTGGCGTAAAGCTGCAAGTATCTCCCCACAAGCTCAAAGAAGGGACAGCTGGCATAGCCATAGGAAACAAGCTCACATGACATTTCAATTACACGCTGAGGCACACTAGCATGGACACCCACTAGAAGACCAGTGACATGAAAGACTGTTATGGAAGCAGTGATCTTCATCATTGCAGGTATGGAGAGAAAGGTTGTGGGTGGTACTCACTCTGTCCAACTCTCAGAACCAGCTTCATGGATTTGGTCTTACAAACACCGCCATCGTGGTTGTCCAAACCTTCAAATGTGCTGTTGGATGTGGCTGAAAGAGGGAAGAAGGAGAAATGAATTAGCCATTGATATAAGTTTGTTAATCACACATCCCAAAATCTGTCAAGAACATGTCTGGATCACATTTTTCCTGATGAAAATCTTTTTTTTTGCATTGTGACATTATTTTCTATACAATTAAGCACATTCAAATGTCATTATAATGAATCAAAGCTGTGCGATTAATCGTTAAAAGATCATAATCTAGATTCAAACACTCACGCAATTAGAAAACTTATTTATACAAACAGCTTCATAAACAGTCTTTTCAACCACACAGTATCAATATTTCTGGGTTACAATGATTCAGATTATCACATAGGCTAAGTACTGGGATAAAAGTTTAAAGTTCGAATATAAACACTGATGTCTATAGTAGCGATCAAAATAGAGTAAATCCACTTTAGAACACATGAAGCTTCAAATAAAGACTGTATCAAATACATCATTACAAATTAATTTGTCATTGAATCATTAATTCAAGAGAATCGTTCAAAACACTGATTCATCAAGTAACGAAGCAAGTGAAGTCTTTATGAGCGAGTCATTGAATAATTCATTCAAACCGATTAAAAAAAAGAAATCTATTTAATTAAACATTTTTAAATAGACTGCAGTAATTAACATTTTGTCAGAACCTATAATAAATTACATGTCTATTCAGAATCCAGAGAGAATCGTGATCTCTATTTGAAACAAAAATCGTTTATAATCATTTTTATTATTGCTAATTATAATGTGATTGGGAATATACTAAGAATCAACAATGAAATAATAATGAGAATTACAAAACGTCTGCATGGATTACAGTAATGACTGTGTTTGTTTGGTTGTTTGTTTGTGCAATGTTGAAATAGAAAATTTCTAATGCAATTTGTTTGTTTTCTTTTTTTATTGTGAGAGTCACCCATCCAACATTTAGTAGCTTACATTTCTGATGCTGAATATTTATAGCCATCATCCATCTTAAAAACGTTTGCATGCCACCAAATCATTCTTTCCTCTCGAGGCTCATTTCTCTTACAGTCTTGTGGATGAATTTGGCCATATAAGGTTTATAGCACTAAGTGAGCTAGTTTATGACCGGGTCAACTTTCCACAAGTGTACTCACAGGTGCTTTAAAATCTTTAAAGTGTTCCTTGCGGACATATGAGTCACATGTTCATCAGTCACTGTGTATGTGTATGCAGAAGGTGAAGGTTCAACTTGCTCGCACAAAGAGAAAATCACAGTTTTGCAGCACGGCAAAGCTTCTTAAAAGCTTGTGTTTGTTTGCAAGTAAATCCTTACAAAAAGCATTAAGAGCGGCGCGCACACACTCACGGGCACGCTAATTTAGAAAACCCTCATACTGTGAGTAATAAACCCAGTGTAATCACACAGGTTTGAAGTTTACAGAAACTAAGCATATTACCAAAGCCTTTTCACATCATTATCACAGAATATCAAGGATTTGCTTTGACCGTCAATCCACGGCTAGTGGAGTGGCTTGGTGGAACGATTTAAACACCATTGTGCCTGAGCACCCATGCTGTGTCCTCTGATAGCAGAGCTAAAGAATTCCATTGGGCCGTAATCTCTCTTTCCCTGCGAGGATTAAGACCAATCCCACATGAACAAATGGACTTCCCCTCCAAACTGCTTAGGGCACAGAAAGAACTGAGTGACCAGCAAGTGAAAGGGCAAGAGAGTGGGGGGGGGGAGCAACTGAGAGAGCTAAGAGGGAAAAACAGAGGGAGAGAGAGAGAGAGAGAGAGAGGGAGAGAAAGAGAGAGAGCGAGCGAGCTTTTACCCAACATGTCCCAGTTCCCTGCAACCATTCCCACATTCATCTGCAGCGGCCACTCTAGATGTGACCCGACTCTTCGGCTTGAATGAAGTCCGCTCATTTCCTAACCACAACAAGCACATTCAGTGCCTCGGGCCAGTGCAGCTCAGCCAGTCACGAAGCCAGCGACCGGGCAACAAAGTGGAGGTGGAAAATTGAAGTTGCGCGCACACAACAAAAAAAGCTTTTAGCAGACATTAAGAAGTCCTAGAGATCATATTTTCACCACATATACGCAGTGAAACATATCCTGTCTGACCGTATGTCTAGAAAAAATGCTAATTATTTGTTGTAAGTTGCAGCAGCACATAATGACATCTTGCACTGGTTGCGCAGATATTCAATGGTTGCTAGTAATAAAAAAAGAGTCATAAACATATAAATGCAATAAATGTCTCTCTTTTTTACTTTTAAATGTACACTGTTAAATATGTAAAAAATAGAAATTACTTTTTTTGGGGTAAATCTTAGGTTGATTCAGTCCAATTTTTCCAATTACTTCCACATGAAGTAAATTTACGTTTCTTAATTTACTGTACCAAAAGTAAATTAATTAAATAAAATATGAATTGTTACAAAAACCTTAATGTCGCTCTAGAAAATTAAACTGATAAGAAACTAATAGTAGTATCTTGTCCACAAAAAAAATTAAATTTAAAAATTTAAAAATTATATATACAGTATATAGGCCTATATATATAAATTACAGTTTGAAAGTTTGGGCTCAGTACCATTATTTAATGTTTTAATCATTTAAGTCTATATGTTCACCAAAGCAAAATTACAGTAAAACAGTACTATTGTACTATGTACTAAAACAACGGGTTTCCATTTTCCTATATTTTAAAATGTAATTTATTCCTGTGAATATTTCAGATTAATTATTCCAGTCTTCAGTGTCACATGATCCGCCAGAGACCATTTCAATATGCTGATTTACTGCTCAATGTACATTTCTTATTATTGTCATCAATGTTGAAATCAGTTGCGCTGCTTAATATTTTCAGGATTCTTCTATGAATAGAAAGTTCAAAAGAACAGCAATTTTTTGAAACACAAATCTTTTGTAACATTATAAATGTCTTTACTGTAATTTTTTATCAATTGAATGCCTCCTTGCAGAATAAATTATTTTTATTTATTTATTTTTTTTATCGCACTGACCGCAAACTTTTGAACAGGAGTGCATGTCAGGACTTTCCAACTTTCCAACACGCCTAAAAAAAGTTTTTCTCATTTTTGTCAACTCTCACAGACATCACAGTTACATGCACACGTTCTGACATTCACATGCACACAAGGCACACACACACACAAACATGGAGGTAAGTCTCTTTAGAATCATTTAGGTCAGATATCCGTGTCCCTCGGGCTGCAGGCCAAGCTGCCTTAAAAAATCACATCAAACCGATCCGTCTCATACTGGCAAAGGATTGGGGGATTTAGAGCGTGTAAATCTTAAAATCACATAAACGGCCATTAAGGAATGTGCCAACTGAAAAGGGGCTGAGATCAACACACGCTAAACTGAACGATAACCACTTTTCGAAGTGGTTGAATGATACTAATAACATCCATATAAAGGGCCATCAACAAGACTTGCTTCACAGAGAACATCTCAGACTTGAGACATTTCCCTCCCCACATGAGAAGAGGACAAAAATAGACCTGGGAAAAACGACATTTTTAAAAAACAAAGAATTGATGTGTGCTAGGCAAGCTAAACAATATAATGATTAATGAGCATAAATATCTTTACGTTAATGACAAAAACATCTTGTGTGGTAAACACACTTGCCAACGGATTTAACACATTTCCATTAACTATAAACTTGATTTGTTCATTATTGTTGGAGGGCCACACTAGTCAGTCGACTTCCCAGGCGAAAAGACGGAAAAGATATCTTGGGAGACAATGCTGGATGCTGAAATTCCCATGGGTGGGATCAGTTCTGCATTTGGCTCCTTCTACACAGTGTTCCAGCTGGCAATGGAGGTGAAAAACTATCATGAATCAGCACCTAAAGGGAAAATTCTTGAGTAAGAATGGAAATAAACTTACAGACGATGTGATAGTCCTTTCCTTTGATGAACTCCAGGCCCCACAGGTTGGGGCTGAACTCTTGAAACTTGAAGGTGAACTTTACGTCCTGGTCCGGCTTGTCACAGTTGAGCAGTAACATGTCGCTTTTAGTAACACTACAGGTCTCCAATTGTTCTTTGGGAACAAGATAGACCCGGAAGTATTCAATGTTCATCTGCTCAGTGGAGCCTGCCTTGATTCTTGGACAGACAATGTCCATTTTGTCTCCGATCTGAGGGTATAGTACTACACCCCTTCCTGGAACAAACCTGTAGGGAACAGGGGATGATAAATATCTTATAGTGTTACAGAGATGGGGAAAAAAAAACCCCTTAATGATTAGTATCATTAATAATTATTAATCAATT
Source organism: Semotilus atromaculatus (assembly GCA_031834385.1). Classification (NCBI taxonomy): domain Eukaryota; kingdom Metazoa; phylum Chordata; class Actinopteri; order Cypriniformes; family Leuciscidae; genus Semotilus; species Semotilus atromaculatus. The sequence continues at coordinate 18,142,142 of JAULUF010000023.1, read as the reverse complement.
AAGCATGAGAACTTTAAAGTTAATGTAAAATATATCATGTTATACCAATGCCCCAAAACGACATTGGACCCCATTGACTTTCTCTGAATGGTAAACAAAATAAAAAAATAAAAAGAGACATTTATCTAAATATATTTGGTAAAGGTACACAAAGAAGCGATGGCTGCCCCCTCCATTCTCAGTAAAACAAGCAACTAAGCAACTGACTGAAATGGATTGAGACAAGCGATTTCCTTTGGCTAATTTTCAGAGTTCTGTCTTGAAACAGAATGCAAATGCATATAAAGCATTTGGGACCTTGGCTTACTTACACTTTTTTTTTTACTAATGTCTGCAACTTTGTAGTCCCCCCCCCCCCCCCCCCCATTACATACTTCTCTATTCTGTAATGCATTTGCACAATTAACAATCACTCACTCCTGACCGTTTGCTGGCAGTCCTTTATCTGCCCTCAATGTTTATTACAACCTCACTATAGCTCCTATTACAATGTTCACTTGTTGTAAAAAGGTTCTGAAATTGACCTTTCAATTATTTGCAGATTCTCAGATTAAGTTGATTTCTGATTAAACACACAAATTCCATTGTAAACAGACTTGTGTGCATTGGGTTTATCCCTTTATATTTTAAATCTACCATGACAAAGTTAGACATGGTCTCATTCTCACTAACACCATAAGGTAGAATAAAAGAGTCACTTTCTAAGACTAGCTTCCATCCTCATAAAGTCATTAAGAAAGGGACCCTTGAGGTTCTGCTGGGGGTCCTGAGAAGACAGGAAGCTTCAGTGCCCCTCCTCCGCCCCCCTGCAGTACCAACTTCTGTGTGGATCTTGCGGAGAACAAACCAGGATGGGGGTTGACCAGTGCCTTCATCCCAGCGCACCTTTTGTCTCCAAAGCTCTTTGACAAAGATGACCCACTGAGCTACTGGAACTCATGAAAACCGATTACAACCTGCAGCAAAGCTCTGCTGCACTACGGCTTAGCATCTTAAAAGAACGTTATCCTGCATCTAAACAAAACTGATCTATTTGAATACAGGTTTACCACTGTGAAGAAACAGCCACAATGCTACCAAGGCAACCAGTTTCACTCTTGAGCGATCAGATGCTGGAATAAAACACATAAAGACTTTTAACAAAATGGGAAATCTAAGTGCATGTTTGGTGAAACATTTGCCCAAATGTCCGAACATGTTTCAGGAAAGTTGACCAATTGACAAGACCTCCCAATGGCAGGAAAAGAGAATGTGGCAGCTGAGAAAACACCAGGCTGGGTGATTCAATCTCAGAGAGTAGTACTTAAATGCATTTCCCTTTCTTTTAACAGTGTACTGAGACTATTTGTCCTGACGCAGGAAGGTGTGCTGAGGAACAGATGCATAATTATCACAAGACTTTGGAGACACACTTCACAGTGGAAAAAAGGACCTCAGGCAACAGATCTCTCTGTGGCAATCAGCGAGAGGTTGTAATCCACTCTTCAATTTAACATTTCTCAGCTTATAATCAGTCCTAAATTTAGGCTGTGGCTCAGCACTCTTACACGATATTAACCATGATGTAAGGTCTCCACAAGTTTGATTGCTCTAAGTGCAGATTCATTCTGCAGCTTTTCCTCAGCAAATACCAGGGTGCATGGAGTTCGCAAGAAATGTTACAATCTTGCTATATAATTTATATAAACCATTGCATTTACCTGCACTTTTTGACAGGGCAAGCACAAGCTAATTACTTAAATTACAAAAAAGCATTTAAATTAAAGTTTACAAATAGTGGAAATGTCTATGAGGTGAAAGTTTGTAAACGATAGTCCAACTGATCTCATTTTAGACTGATTCTGCAAATGAAACCACTTGCATCTCAATGCTACTGCCAATAAAGCATCATTGTAACTAATACCCTGGAGTCTGGAAAGGTGGGTGGTCCTCCAACAAAATGCCATGGATTACGAATATGTTTAGTGGGCTGTCTTGTGTTTAAATGACTATGACATGGTTATAAAAATCAGTGGAGAAATCAACTAATTAAAACTGCAAATGAAAGTGTGATTACAGATACACTTTTAAAATGAACGATTCTTCAATTGTTCTTTGCTACACCTTCAGAACCCTCAACTACCTTTTTTAGCTGTATATTTTGTATGGACTAAATAAAAAATTTAAAAATAAAAGATTAAGACTATTATAAAAAATGTCTTTATACATTATAGGTTATTTCCTACCAGTCAGCATATTGATTAGGCCTATTTAAAGTTCCTGTACATATTTTTGCCTTTGAAGTATATGGGCATCTGTTGTTTAGTTCTTCAACTTCAACTTTAACTTTCAACTGGTAAGTATTAATTGAGTTGGCTCCTAGAACGTATTTCTCGTTATTTTCTTGTTGTACTTGTTTAGTAGACATTAGCATGTAATCCATTTTTAGTTGTAAAAACGAGGACTACAATTGTTGCTCTACGCAGTTAATATATATAAAATAGGGGAACATAAAATATACAGCAAAGGGAGACATAACTGTCAGAAATGGTAAAGTTTGGAAAATTATAGTAGCCTAGGGCCTAGGTTACAGTTACTCTGAAGGCAAATCATTTGCAATTTGTTAGGCAAATTATTTTGGTTAGACTCCAGTTCCAGATTAAATAGTTATGAGTCACTATTGGTACAGTAAAGGTATATAAAGTAGGCTACTATCAAAAGCCTACAAGTGACTGATTTAGATCCTATCACGTTGCAATACTCGTTATTTATCATTTATAAACCATTCACAATTAGTGAACATAACCACCAGTAACAAAATAGATTGTAGTTTGTGTAGAATAATAAATATTAAAGCTGCTTGCCATACAACGCTTGTTTGGGTTCTATTTGGAGCCTTTATTTAAGTGTATGCTACTTACTTGGTGTTCGAAGTATTCCAGTATATTGATTCTAAAACTGTTGATCGAGACAGTTTTACTCGACAAGCAACCACGAAAAGACAAAATATATAAGTCCACATATATGTATCCATTGCGATGCAAAGAGTTCAGCAGTCCAAATCTGATTATAACAAGTGAGAGATCCACAGGCACTGCGAGGAGAATCCGACGTTGTTGGGCGCTCTCTTCTCCTGAAAACGTTTTATTTCAAAACGAAAAAAGAACACAATTCGCTAAGACTCCTTCGCAACTGGCACTCTATAGAACAAATTTAACAAAAAAGCCGGACAGCGGGAGATAATCCATGTAATCGGGTTTTTAGACATTAAATGTAATATGCATCCTTTGATGAGCAGTGATTGACATTCTTATGAATGTAGAGAAAACAGTAAAATAGTGCCGGTTACGAGGGATATCAGAACAGCTCTAAAATTCTCAACTCTAAAGGCGGCATCAGTGCTTCTCCTGTTCTTCGTTTTTTGCATTCAACTCTGCCAGTCTTGGAGTGCCCCCAAGACGTGCTCAGAGACTTCTTAGGACAACCCAGTGTTGCGGTTAGACCCCGCCCACATCACACTCGATTGGATGACGCTAAATGAGTGACACCTAGTCGAATTGAAGGAGACTACACAGAAGTCTGGCAACTCTGTACTGCTATATTAATCATTCGGCTACTACCAGAGCACACTGTTGACCTGAGGTGCAAAGCCGTATCAAAATGATCAAAATGCTATTGTTTTCAACCGGGAAGAGGCCGTGACCCACTAGGGGGCCTCAGTGAACTTAATAATAATAAGAAAAAAAGCCATGTTAAAATCATTTAGCAGACTGAGACACATTCTTATCCACATTCTTATATTCATATAAATTATGCTATGCTATGCTGTCTTTACAAAGCCATAAGGCAATTGAGCTTTAGGTTTTAAGGAAAATAATAATATTGATGGACAGATAGGCCTAGAGAGAGAAAATCGACAAAGAATTGCTGGTATAGCCTATAGGCTACATATTTTCATTTCTGAATACAGTGTAGGCCTATATGTGGCCTAGTAAACCTTACATTATGGGGACAAACATGTCCCCACAAAGATGGCGATATTTGAAATCCTTGTCCTTGTCCTTGTGGACAATTTTTGGTCCACATGAGGAAAACAGCTTAAATCATATAGCTACTTAGTGATGTTTTTGAAAATGTAAAAATGCAGAAAGTTTTCTGTGATGATGGGTATAGGCTACAGTGTAGCCTACTGTAGGAGGATACAATCTACAGTTTGTAGGGTAGACTGTGTACAGTTGAGACATGTGTATAGTTGAGACACCTTAAATAACTTACGTGTGCAGCAAGCACAAGATGTGATTTTTGCTGTGCACATGCATATTAGTGTCCTCTTTGATCGTGGGATATTTGAACAACGGACGCATCTCCGATCCGAAGATATCGGAAAAAGGTTTTTTTCTAAGATGCACAGTCAGGTTAAACGTCGTAATTAGCCAGCATAAGACGCAAAGGAAAATAAAAAATTATATTTGTGATATTTAAACTGTGTATAATGAATATAAAGTAGGGCTATATGTTTTATAAATTTTAACCAGTGCTAATTTAAATAAAATAATGAATTTAAATGGATAAATATAAACAAAATGTTGCCCAATTGTTATTTTCTTTATTTGCAATGAACGGTTAGCTACCTTTCATTAAAAATTGGTGTCTCAACTGTACCACATAGGCCTATGGGTTGAGACAAAAGGCACCTTCTTTTTATGAGCTAATTGTGTAAAATAAATATAAACTATGTGGGTATTATTGATTGATAATATCTTAGTCTACAAGCTAATGAAATGTCGTGTGGCATGTCATGTGGAAATTCAATTCTTTTCAGTATCTATTTTTGTGTGAAAAATCAAAACGCAAATAGTGTCTCAACTGTACTCTACCCTACAGTATAAAAACCATTATGTCTATGGAAAGTCCCCAAACAGAACACGTGTGTATCTATAAGTGTGTGTGTGTGTACACATGTAAGCCTACCTAGACACAAACAAGATGCAGAATGCTCTAGCCTACACTGAATATAATAGTCTAGGCCTAAACGCAAAAATGTGGCGCCGCGTTCGAAATGGAATGATTAATCTTTTTATTTTTATTTAAACCGCTATGGAGCTTGTAACTAAAGGCATTTCCCACGAACTTAACCCTCTTAGTCAAGTAGGCCTAAACCTCAAAAAGTCTTACAAATCTGTATTAGGCCAGTGTGAGCAATTTCGTCATCCGTTTTGTATAGAAAAAAAAAAAACATCCTTCCCTAAATTACGCATTTTATCTTAAATATTAGATGCTTGAGATAAATCAATCCATTTGATCGATGGTTCGGCCAACGTTTGTTTATTGTCCTCTGCGTGTTTGGACAATAATCAAAAGGAACAACTAACAGGTAAGAGATAATTGGATGTCGAGCGGTGTGAAGGTGTGATGCGTTTGCACTTCCATCGTCTGGTCTGCTTTAGAGCGTGAATCAATTGTGTATTTGCGCTTTGGGCTTGAACCGAAATAACAGAGGTGTCAAACAAACTATTAATTAGGCTGCGGATTTAATAGCATTTGGTGATGTGTTGACATCCTGACGTCAAAATGTTAACCCACTCAGTCTTGTTGATCCATGTCTTCCAGATTCTTTGATATCTCGAAAGCATTTTTTTCTCTCTCTCGATGGTAGGCATTAATTAAGAGAATATTAAAGGGATAGTTCAACCAAAAATAAAAACTGTGCCATGATTTACTCAATATTTTAATCAATTTGTTTCTTCGGCTGAACACAAAAGAGATTTCTAAGAATATGGGTAAACAAACAGTTTATTGACTTCCATATGTCAATGGGGCAGAACAAATGTTTGGTTACCCATATTCATAACATCCTTTTGTTTGTGTGTGTGTGTTCAGCAGAAGACAGAAACTCATGTTTGGAACAACTTGAGAGTAAATGACAAATTACATTTTTTGGGTGGGCTAACTATCCCTTTAATCCTATTTTGAATGTATAGTTGTGTTTCATCTAATCCTGATTAACTACACAAGTTAATACACATAGATATCAGAAACACGACACATTATTGGATTTATTGGAGATTCTTGACATATCCTTGATAACTGGGTCAAATATTTAACCAGACCACAAACACAAATTCTGGCCAATCAGCAACCTTTCACTCAATCACCTCTAAAAGCATCTTATCACTAACATATAAGAAGCTCAATGACATGCAACGACCCGGTACCCTTTATTACAGCATCACCTTGCCTCTTAAATGTACAATTATGAATGTGTAAGTAAAAATGATAAAAGGAGGTTACTCTTGTTTTATGATGCTTCTTGGTTGGACTGGTTACCATTTAAATCATAGAGGTCTGTGCCATTCAAAATAGAGGGATGGACTTCCAGTTCGAGCAATTTCCCAGCCAATCTTTCATTCTAATTACTTTTTACTATGAATAAACTATTAAAAAAAATAAAAATACTTCGATCGAATCAGCCAGGAAAATCTGTTGAGGTCTTGAATTAGTGACACCGGAAACCATAACGTGCATTTGGGATAAGAGAGCAGGTCAGGCCGGTCCTTTTTTACCCTACCCGTGCAATGCACCAAATGTGTTTGCAGATACTACATGGAGGACAAGTGGAGGTTATCTATACAAGTAGTCAGTAATACAAAACAGATAGGTAAAACAGGGGGGGCCGTAAGCAAATTTGACAAACTGATTGTTCCCGTTGTTCTGAGAATTTGGAACACACCACACAAGACCTATGAAGAAGAACTTGTGCTGCAGCACAAATGCCTCACACGGAGAAGTGGTCTGGAGAAAGTCTGGAGGAATCCTGGCCACATTGTTTTCATCACTCAGCGGCCTTGAAAGAGAAAGACAGTTTAGGCCTCGACTTCCCTTTCCCCAAAATTATCTTCTGTTCTTCTTTCTGCTGTTTCTGTCGCTCTTGTTCCAACTTCATACGCTCCTCATGTATTTTTCTCTGCTCTTCAACTATTCGTAGTTGTTCCTCTGCCTGCAGGACAGAAAAAGGGGTTTATTAGGAGATAAATATTAACAAGCGCAATATACTGGTATTGACGATAATCGTGATATTAAAAAAATTAAATATTGATATGTTAATTAGTGATGATACAATATACCAGTATTGCCAATAATCATCATATTTCAAATTAGTAGTACACATATGATATGACATAAATAATCCAGCACTAGTATCTGTTTGACATCCCAATGTACAGTAGGTGGCGGTATTGCACCTTAACACTGGGTGCCAAGTTGCCAACTGTCATAAAACACAAGTGGACACAGTGTGCTACTTTCATGCAAAAGCATGTTGTCAGATATGACAGACACTCTACCCGCACTCCAAAATGACTCAATCACCCCAGTCTGCAGGACTTCAACACTGAGCGCAAAAGGTGGACAATACACCCACCTCCGCCTGTTATCTTGCAGATTTGGCCACTGTACAGACAGTAAGTCAGTAAGTAAATGTTACATTAACCTGTTAACTGCTGACACCTTTCTGTGTTTTATTAAATTTACATCCCATGGGGCTTTTAGTTCAAATGTGTGCTTATTCAGATAAAAACTTTTGGATTATCGTATGTTTACATCAAATATCTTTTCTATTTTTACCCATTTTTAAGGACAATGTGAGCATTATGAGCACTAAACTCTCCACATGTAATTTATATTTCATTCATACTCGATGCCGGAAATAGCAATCACACAGAAAGTCCACAAGTGAGACTCATAGGATTAATAAAACCCTAACATGGACAAAGAAATCCAGATATAACACGCTGTAGCTGAATAAAACACAGACAGAGACATTATGACAGATTAAACAGAGTTAGCACCATTGCAATACTATATGGTTTATCTGTGTTCTTCAAGCCATCTCAGGTATTTTCATCAGGATCATCTATATTTAAAATGTAATGCCAATCCACATAGCTTTTATCATTGTAGAATACTAGAAAATAATATAATTTCTGCCTCGTTCTGTAATAAGAAGCAACATCAGTTCACCGAAGGAAGTTATTTCAAACTGCTTGCCATTAAGTGTAATTGTTCCTTTTGTATGCAATGGTTTGATTCTTTAATAAATAAATAAAGATTAATTTGACTGATAGCATTTAAATTTTTCTTTAGATATATATCGTTATTGTGAATTCTTTTGGCCACAATAATCGTGTAGAGAAAAATTTATATCCTAACAGCCCTGATGCAAATTTAATATTGGCTGATACCAAACAGTCAACACCATCACCATATCTTAGAATGGTGACTATCTTGGTTTATTGTTCATGCAATATACTTTTTTTCTAAAAAGTAAAATTTTCAATGAATTGTTCCATTGTTTAAACTATGCAATTCAACTTTTATATGAAATGAAACATGACAAAACCACACGTACCAGTTTAGCTTGAGCATCTGCTATCTTGCGATTGTTCTCCACCAGAATTTTCTCCAGTTCTTCACGCTTTGACTTCTCTTCCTCCTGCAAAGTCAAACCGCTTTAATGTGAGTTGTAGTGGCAGAAATCCTAAATATTCTCAAAAATAAGTGGCAAAACTTGAGTAAACATAAATGAGTAGATAATAAAGATACATTCAGCTCACCAGACATGGATAAACCTACAGTAAACTTGTCCTTCACTCACGAATAAAGTTCCTAGAGGAGTCAGGGTCATATTGGGAATACGTTTTTTTGTTTGTTGTTGTTGATAGATGAACCACCAATCAGCAAGGGAGGTTCTATCAAACCACTGACCTGTGTTCTTGGTACTTCTCTACTTACATCTCACTCTCAGAAAAAAGGCCACACAGTGAAGTGCCGTCTGAGGAGCAGTCAGCTTTAATGATGTATAGGACCAACAGAAGCGTGAATAACTTTCATCACTTCTATTCATAAACAACTGAGAGGGATAGTGAAGTTCAGGCGAATGGCAACCAAAGCTCATGGAACTCGCAGGAGTTGTGCATGAGCTGTTTTGTTTAAGAAAACTGTGAAACATGAAATTTAAAGATAATAAAATTATTAATTTTGAAAGGAATTAGGCTAAAGGCCCTGACATACTTTAGGCAAAATTGAAGAACAAACTGAACGCAATTCAGTAGCAAAATCAGGCAAAACGTAGTTCGTTTGGAGTTTTGACTTTCACTCCAGCTGATAAACGCCTTCAAACTACAATCGGTCCATGGCAATCATGTAATAGGTAGGTGTAATCTGAGGCTCCGCCTTCTTTGATGTGGAAAATTGATGTCAGATGTCTGCAAATAAAAACATTGGAGAGCTGCTTTATAGAAGAAACTGAAGTTGTACTTCTAATTGAAAGCGACACCGACACAGTTTTTTCATGTTTGATAATCTAAAGCTGCTTGCTGAATGAAGTGATAGATAGATAAACGTGACGTGACTTTACTGGAGTTCCGAATTGCAGATCTGTTGCAAACATATCCAGGTCGCTAAGATCACCTGCTTTCTTAAGTGCAGCTGTTCTCTCACAGCTGTCATTTTTGTTGTGCCTTTCTTTTGTTATTGCATGGAAAGTGCGCAGCATATATTTACATATTCATCTAATTGTCGCTCTCAGCAGCGTGGGCGCCATCGGGATGTTCGCTAACACTGCAACGGTATTTCAAACTTCTTTTTAGCCCTAAACGGAGAATGAAAGAGAACTTCGCTGTGAGTATATCAGAGCCTTAAGGCCTGTTTTACACCACACACTCATACAGTGTGCAAAGAAAGCAACATCAAGCTTCACACAGATCGCTTATCCACAAAAACTGCAGATCCAAAACAGAAAATAACGTGATTTCCGAGTCACTATATCGAATATTGTCTATTGCACCGTTAATATGAATGCCTAAATATTTGTTGCTTTCGCGTGTGTGTGTGTGTGGTGTGAAACAGATCCAATTCCAACAAAACCACAGGAACCTACCCATTTAACCAGCATTCGTAAGCACATACATTCTGTGCTGCCAGTTCACATGCAAGTTACCTCCCGAGCTTTCTGAGCAGCCAGCTCCGCATGTCTCTGTTTCTCCAGCTCCTCTAGCAACTGCTTCTCCATGATGCGTTTAGCCTCCTCCACCCGTCGCAGCACTTCACTTTCAATCTCATCCTTTCGCTTTTCCAGTTCCTCCTCCACGCGTTTGGCCACAAGTTCCTCTACGCGCCGCGCCGTCTCCTCCTCAATCAGCCGCTCCTCGATCTCCTGCTGTCGACTAAGGTAAAAGAGATTACAGTCAGTAAGTAATACAAAATGAAAGTGTACTTAGTGCTCATTATGAAACGAAGCAGGACAGGTGAACATAAACAACATGAAATGCGATGCACGTCCTAGCTGCCATTGTGCATGGAAAATCAACAACCTCAAAGTGTCAGCTTTTCAGTAGTGGTCCACTTCTATAGACTTTTTAAAGTCCAAAATAGAAACTGCAATCACTGTTGAATGGTAATTTAATGATTGGGGAAACATTTCTTTAAGTAATAGCTATGGTTACTACTACTTATTGGTTTTATGACAGTAATAATGAAGATTACATTGTTGTCTAACACTTCCCTAAACAAGGACACAAAATCAAAGTTCAAATTCAGACAATAGGCTATTTATTTATTTATGTATTCAATGACATGACATGCACATTATTGTGTCCAAGGGCAGCATTTCGTTTTAAAATAATTAGAAAATTCATGACATATATCACTGTATTCTATAAAACCTATTTAGTTTGAATACATTTTTTACATGAAAATAAAATGCATATTATTTTACGGTTTATCATCTTAAACCCCCAAAATGTCAACAGTCTGAACAAATGGAACAGACTAAGAAACCAATTTAAAATCGTGTCTCAGTAATAACAAAATTAAAAACTAAATAATATGGCATCCTTTTAGGTTTGTAACCTTTCATATAAACAAATTTTATAAATATTGGTAATTTTAAAGCTGTTCTCTATGTGAGAAAAAAAATTCAAGTTTTCAGAGTTTTGGTGTCAGTCCTACATTAAACATATATATATATATATATATATATATAAATAATGTTGAATATAATAATAATAATAATATAACATAATGCCAAATGTCTGATGTTAAAAGTGGTCTATATTATTTCAAATATATCTAGTCAGTGACAGTGCAAGCCTGTTTGTCTAAAATAATTCTGTATTTTCAGCTTCAGATACATACATGCATAATTTTATTCTGGTGTCACTGTCCTGTGCATTGGGTTATCAGTAACAAGTCCAAGCCTATTCATTTCCACACCCACGATGTAATATAAAATGTAACCTTTTATCATAACATCGTATTGCGAGTTCAGAATCGTGATATGTATCGAATCTTGACATGAGGGTATCGTTTTACACCCCAAGTAAATATGATTATGCATCATCCAGAAGACCCCAACTGACCCCTGTGGCAGAGTGAAAAGGTTTGTCTCTCTCAAATACAGGTAAAAAAAAAAAATGCTCATTTCAAGTACGGGTAGATTGGTACACTTGCCATGTCAGGACTACACAACTATTTGGTTGTACCGCCTGAAATAAAAACAGTCAAAAAATGAATTTAAACACTTTGAAATGTTATAACTGAACACAATGTTTAAACTCATTGTTCATGAATCAAAAATATGGATTACATCGGTTTTGAAAAGATTTTTTAAAACAGCTTTTTTGAAGCTTTATTTGTCAATGACCCATTATGTGGCCAAAGTTTCTGTCAGATTAATTTAAATAACCCGCCTGGCTGATTGATGGGTATATACTTACACAGAGCAAAAATTAAGAATCCAGTCACCCCACAATGTATTACGGTTATATTTTGAACATGGTTAAGTAAATATAATTGAGATAATGTAATATTTGTGGCAGTATCTTGATACAGTGGTTACTTAATATCTGATGGTACTTTTAAATGTGGCCTGAAAATCCACATGAAAATACGACCACGTAAACACTATTATACTGCAACTGGTGTATTTGCGTGGTACTCCCAGAATACGATGATACATGTACATAAAAAAAAACAAAAAACATGGTAGCTTTCTTCACTTTATGGTACCTCCAAAATACTTTTGTATCTTCGTGTGGCTCTGGCTCATACTATTTAGGTGATGTCTACTCTACAGCACGACTGTCATGACGGGTTTCGTTTTGGAAAGTGTGGATAACGTTACTCACATTCTCCTCTGTCTTTCCATTTCGACTCTCTTCTCTTCTTCCTCTTTCTTCTGCTTTTCGTCTACAGCACTCCTCTTACTTATCGCCCGGCCGAAAATATCGATTCTCTCCGGCGGCGTGGCGGCTCTCTCCCTTTCCCGGCGAGCCGCGGCCGTGTTTGATTTGGAACGAGAGCGCGACTCTCTCTTCCGACTCCTTTTGGACTCTCGGGACTTCGAGCGTCTCTTTCTCTCTTTGTCCCGGGACCTTGATCGAGAGCGGCTTCGCTTTTTACTGTGCTTACTATTTTTGGAGTGCTTGGAGCGGGAAGAGCTGCGGCTCCGCGAACGACCCATTTCAAACGCCGTTAGAGTTCAGTAGCAGTGACCAGAACACTGAACACCTCTAAAGCATCGGATAGAGGAGTACAAGCACCTGGTCGTCTTTCAAACAAGCCCCAAATTACACACTTAAGGAATCAGTCCCGACTGCATGACAATAATCTTGAAGACGAAACTCTTATTTGGAAATGAATTGTTTAATAAGAACGTGATTGCTTAACTGCACCGTACCATTTATCTTGTATGGTTAAAAAACCAAGATGGAGGATGGCTGTTCTCATATCCCAGAATGCAATTTCTTATTTTTTTCCTACGTTGTGACGATCGGCACTTGGTTACAGCGATTACTGCCATCAACTGGCGTGGAGCGTAAACGAGAAGCCCGTTTCATTTTAGAGAATCATTTGGACGGTTCGTTCAATGAACCGATTAAACACCGAGTCATCACTCCCGGCTATTTATTATTATTTTTTGTAAAGTTGTTGATGATAGATAGATAGATAGATAGATAGATAGATAGATAGATAGATAGATAGATAGATAGATAGATAGATAGATAGATAGATAGATAGATAGATAGATAGATAGATAGATAGATAGATAGATAGATAGATAGATAGATAGATAGATAGATAGATAGATAGATAGATAGATAGATAGATAGATAGATAGGTTGATTATAAGCCACCATAATTATATTATATAGCCTATGTGTTCTAAAATGTTTGTTTTTTTAAACAGCCATAATAACATTAGGATCAGACTAGGCTTTGTTTTTATTGATAAGAAACCTAGCCTGCACAATCTTGATGCAATCTGATATTTATCATCAATTATGAATGAAAACAGCAGAATATTTAATTAATCTCAAATGCCAAAATTAAAAGGCTGAAGTAACAGCATGCAGATGGAGAATTGTAAGATATCCTTTAATCATACACATTAATAAAATAATATAAGTCATTATTATTATTATTATTATTATTATTATTATTATATTAATACTACAACCAATACCTGGGTTTAGTTGTTCACTTCGATTAGTGCTTTGTTTGGTTATAACATTTTTAGTTGGAGTAAAAAGACAGATATTCATGTCTAATATGACACTCGGATTAGGTTCTCCATTCACGAATATTGACATTAATTGCATTTGGGAAGTTTACATGAATGAGGTGCTAACTGCAACTAAATCCATGTCAAAAGGCATTTTTCAAATACTATCATAAATGCAGGCTTTTTTTTTAGATTAAATAAATAAATAAAATAAAAAGCATACCAATATTTCTTCTTAAAGTGTGTCCCCGGCTTTAGAGATTTCTAAAATGAACTATTGAAGGGATTTGTGTTAAAAGTTTAATCATCATTTTAATTATTAATTGATTTCCCTTCTTACATGCACTTTTCCTTATAGGCTGTATATATTCATTGTATAACATTGACCAAGGTTGATGTTTGTAAAAGACACTCTAGGACTTGTATCACCTTTATGAAGATCAGTCAGTATAACCCGTTTTAATTGATCCTTTTAAAATAAAAGGATTTTCATGTGATATCTTCCCTAACATGAACTTGGTCTTTGTCAAAAACTATAGCCTACTAAAACAACACTACCCTGACACCTGCTGGTCAAAGAAAGCTACTGCAAGATGAGACTTAACTCCTCCCAAACGCTAACACGTCAGTAATCAAGTAGCCAATGAGATACATGGATGGATCAAACCCAAATGTTGTGTAAATACTTGAAGGTGGTATTTCAAGTATATTTATGCGTAACCTACTTTACTCAATATCATATTTATATAAAAATGCGTTTTCAATATTAAACATGATATTGAGTAAAGTAGGTTATGCATAGCCACTTATTCAGGCTATATGAATTCATATTAATTCCCCTTAGTTGCTGTTTCTTGTATGTTAGTATGGAGTGTGTGTACAATAAATATATTTGTACTTCATTTTATAACACTTATTGGCTAATGTCAGCGAAAGCAAGGACTGGAAACACTCTTCGTGTGGAATTTACTCCTTTGACCATGAGATGGCAGCCAAGTTTCGCCAAATGCCAATGTTGAAGATATCACGCTTCTCGGACATAAAGGTTCTGAAATTGAGAACTTCTGTTTGTTTTGCTTTTTGTGTCCCAGTCAACCATCTTCTGCCCGATACATTTGTCGCAGTGGACCGTTTAGCTAGGCTAATCCTCGAAAAAACGTTTTTCGACCGAAATCTCTCGATTTCACTATTTAATTAATGCTATTAGCCTACATAGGCTATGGGCTAGGCTGTATGTTATTAAAAATAGATAAATAAATGACTTAAATAAACAGCACAAAAATAACTTGTTTGATTCGTTTATCTGCCTCTTATTGACTACAAAGTCTTCAAATTCATATACTCGTGCCTTGATCATGTTTATTTGTTTTCCCTTCTTCAACAGATCCACCCACCCTACTGTTTATCCTAAATTAACAAGGCTATAGCCTACTAGATGGAGTCCAGATACATTTTTTGTTGTTGCTATGAACTAAGTTGACAAGAGTGATGTGACAAGAGTGTCTAAGTAGGCTAGCCTATCTGAGAGAAAAAGGTTTTCACATTAAGGGATTAATTTTTAGCAGTAAGAAAAAAAAGGTGTTTTCATTTTATTTTATTTTTATTTTTTTGTCGTCATCATCATCACAGTTATGTATGATATGAGAATAGTAAGGTCTGTAGTCAGGGAGTAGGCCTACATGTTATTTAATAAAAATATAATTTGAGAACGACAAAACATTGGTTAAGGTAAAACGCCCACAGGGGGCATCGCTTCCCACTATATATCATAATTACTGTAGTTAACCATGTTCTGAACAACATCCTTTGTTTTTCCATCAAATGTAATCTAACTAAGTGGTTGAATAAAAATATTTGGAATTACATTTATAAAAAATACTTCAAGTTAGCATTAGCTACCTAGTTAGCTATAGCCAATTAGAATCAGCTAACAATATTTTTCAAATAGGCTGAATTTCAGCATGGTCACTTTAATAAATATTTATATGTATCTAACTTGCAGTTATTTTGGCTTGTCTTTTTTCATTTTAAGCTAAAGTTGCTTGTACTGTGATTTTGCTGTAAATTTCTAATCAAATTGCTTTGTCAGAGTGGGGGCCTTCACCCCAGTTGGGAAAAACGCCCCCTTGGTACAAATTTTTCATACTTGGTTTATAATTTGTCAGTGTCACTGAAAACTTGGATAACTATTCTTGACACATTTAACTTTTGTTTCATAGAAAAAGAATTACTCAGTCCTTAAGGAGTGTACCCACTCTACCCTACACAGAACATCCATTGGGAGGCGTTCACGTAATTGCAAAATATAAACCAGCTTGGTAGGGAAAAAAAACGACACCTTTCGGCTCACATGCAGCAGTCCCGTTGTTCAATGGATTACCTCTGTTTTTATACATAGGCCTACACAGTAAACTATATAGCCTACCTAGAAATTGAAATTGAAATTAGCATGTGAAATTGCAAAAAAAATAAAAATAAAATTATTAGCATGTGAAATTGCACAAAAAAAAACTTTAAAAAATAAAAAATAAAATAAAATAAAACCAAGGAATGGAATCATAAGGACAACAACCATCATTTATCTCTGGCTTTTAGACAATAATAGGCTACGTCACTTTTATGCAGATCACTTGTGATTAAGTCATGCCAATCTAATATTTAAATTAGTCTAGAATAATTAATGTAATAAAGGTATTTTCACCTACACCATATGGCAACGTCATGTAAACCCCGTATGCAACATTAATAATAGAGGCAGATTTGCTGACGTGAGCTAAAAATAATAATAGCCTAATGCCCCTTACATTTAATTTGTTTTAGCTAGCTATATCTATTGTGAACCGGTGCCTAAACTGCACTTCTTGAAACTTTGCCTTTTATTTTTATGACAAAGTAAAGTTCAAGCAACCTGATCTGCAAAACTGAAGTTAAACAATGAAAATAACTGAATGTCCGATACTGTAAAATCTTTGCAAATGTTATAGGCTAATGCATTGAAGCCAAACGAATAATAAAGAAGATGAAGCACCATCTTTCTTCAATAAACTCTCACCTTGTATTTGAACGTCGTATCGTGATCAAACATCCAACAGGAAGATTCAGAATTATTTATATTTTAGCCTATATAATCAACATCTGAAAAGATAAGTTTAGACATTTGGCCCCCAGCCTTTTTATGGGAGGAAATTAAAAAAAATGTTGTTTTTATCTTTTTATCATTATTAAAATAGCCTATATTTATTGTCTTTTTCTTTGATTTGAAGTGAAAACCCGAGAGCTTCATGCTTACATTTTCCTTGCGGGAAAACATGTCCTAAGTAAAACATCCCTTTTAGTGAAAGTGTTCACTTGAAACAGTGAATGCAGCGTTTCACATTGATTTATTTTGCTCGACAAGGTGTAGTTATTCTTGTAGGAAGCGGTGGATTATTCATAGTTTAATCAAGGCAATTATGCAGTTAACTAATTGGCTGAAACAATTCTGAAAAGCACAACTAAAGCAATCCATGAAACACACCTGGGATGAAAATGGGTTAAAAATTAATTGACGATTTGTGCACCTGTAATTTCGTTGCGCTCTCAGATGCGTGTGGATAAGTTTTTATAGGCTATATGGATTATGATTTTTTTTAACCCAACATCCTATTGTGTTGTTGTCAGGTTCTCGCTATGAGCGCCTATTTTATGTAGAGTAATTAAATATCCCGTGAGCTATCATTGCAACAGAGCTATTCAAGACCGGACAATATTTCAACCTGTCCATAATGAAATTAAAATAGTTACAACTTCGATTTTTACATGATTTTCGAGACATTTAGAGAAGGGCGTGTGTATTATATTCAATAATACGAGGTGCGGCCCGTTGCCACATTCATCATCCCATTACTGTACCCAATCCAGGTCCGATTCGTGAAGGGTAAAATGAATTACCGACGTTAAGTCGTCAATAAAGTCATTTCAGTAAATGGTGTCTCAGATGACTCCGGCATTATTCAACGGGCTTTATCAGCACTGGGGAAATTACGTCGCCTCTACACCTCATGTAATACGGCCCTGCTTACCTTGATAAAGCGCCCTGCCAGCGGCTAGTGACAGTGCTTTTGACCGGCTTTTATTCACTCGCTAGTGATGAACGCCAAGCTGATCAGGCGGAATGGGCGCTAATTAAAACCTATAAATTATCTTTTGCAGCCCCTCTCAAGACGTCGCATGCAGCCGAGATAAGAGCTGGAGTGCTAATTTACCGCCTGAAAAGGAGCGTGCCTCACAATGGCTACTTGGCTCAAATAGCATATTGATAGTGTCCTAATTAGAAATTTATTAAGTACCCACTCGAGCTTTTCGAATAAAGATTTCAACCCAACCAGTTTTATATGAATAAATGCTGCATGAAGGCTACTAAAATTCCGTGTTTGCGCTTATTATTATTATAAATGTTTTGTGTGCATGCTTCCTGCTTTCCCTTTTGGCGTATTATTTTGCGTAGCCTAATTGGTGAAACTTTAAACCATTTAGCCTACTTGTTATTAACACATCCTGCTTTTATGTTGTGAGTTATTCTTTTTTCTTTTTTAACTAAACACGTTTGCTGCCACATTTTCTTGATGTGGCCATCCATTTGTGAATAATTTTAAGGATCATGCGAGTATGTCCATTGTTTTATACATGTACTCGAATGCGATTCATTTATCTAATTAACACGCTTTCTTTCAAACCAGAATATTATTTAATATGGCTGCATTAATATGACTAGACATCAGGCTATGTTACACCAGCCTGTGTTGAATTATCAGGTAGAAATCCTTTAAGTTAGGCTAGCAATTGCAATTGAATTACCACTTTTCACAGTGGTTAAAACGTTTCGACTGAAAAACAAGTAAATAAGTATAGGGCTATAAATACGGTCTAGTCTGTTGCTTTGTTATTACGATAATTAGGTGAATTATATAGGCCGACCTATGCTATAAGACTATAATATTTTGAAATATAATTGCAAACTTTAATATTAATATTATCTATCAATCTATCTAAGTTTATGGTAATTTCTGCTTCTTAACCATAATTTATTTCATTGTCTCAAAGAATAATAATCTTGGTCAAATTATGAAGGCTCACTCCTGTTTTCTTTCACTAGTTCCGTCTATCGCCTACCTACACTAAGAATCCCAGAAAATAGCTATTCGCGATGTTATTAGCGTCTAGTTTTGACAAAAATACAACGAGCAACTAAAATAATGAATTATCTGGCAGCAGTATCAGATCTTTTCTGTCAAAAGCCAATGCCGATCCAGAAACATCCAGTCCTCATTAGAGTGGATTTCCCGTTCGCCAGCGTATTTGGTCTTGGAAATCCATCCATTTGCATAAGATTGTAAAATTCTATTGGATATTCTCTTCTTGTGACACCAAGGATGTTGGTACCCCATTGGTCCTTTGCACGTGTGTCTCGCTCACGTGCTTCCGGTTAAGGAAAAAAGTATGTGAGGGGCACAGTGATTTTAGAAAGAGTTTGTTAAGCGCGAGCTGTCACACGGGGCAGCGAGTCGGGGACTGCGGAGCATCGCGCGATGCATTGTCTGACATGAATAACGGGTGCGTTTTGACACTTGAAACGCCTTGATCGCGGAAAGCATTCCGATGCTATGACAGTCGTTCCTCTTAAGGTATTTCGTATACCTTTATTTTAACAGTATAGACTGTATTCTTGTTTGTTGCTATCGGGATACTGTTCTTTGCAACAAGTGGAATTTTGGAGTGCAGACCACGATCCAGCTTGTCATGGAGGAGCAAAAGGATCAAAATAGTCGGGATTCGACTGAATCTGAGAGCGTCTCGCTCTCACCCAATATACCATCTCCTCCGATTTTACCTCACCAAGCTGCGCAGCAAGCCCACAGAACCACGAACTTTTTCATCGACAATATTCTACGGCCAGATTTCGGCTGCAAGAAAGATCTTGGGAGTAGGGACCGCGCGCAAACCTCGGGTAGGGAGAATGTTAACCCTATGGTAATAAGGCCGTCGCATAATAGCAGCCTCTGCCAGGATTCAAACTGCAGTAGTGACAGCACTTCTTCGTCCTCGTCGTCCTCGCCATCCTCAAAACAGACCTCGGCAAAGCTTGTCGAGGGAAATGGAACTACCACAGCAAGGTACGGGGAGAATACGACGTCGATAGTGGTGGTGAACGCTAACGGGGGAACTCCGCCGGCTAAAGAGTCGCAGCCTTTACTATGGCCTGCGTGGGTGTACTGCACCAGGTACTCGGACAGACCTTCATCTGGTAAGGCGCTAGTTTCTTAATTGCATTGCATAAATCACAAACAGCGATTGACGCTGCACGCGAAAAACTTTTTTTTTTGTTTTTTTTTTGGAGGTCGCATTGTGATCTATTTTTGTATGATTGGGAACAGCGCGTTTTAATCAAATTCGTTTTACGCAGCGTCTGAAGCTGTCACTAATATTCAGCTGTCTTGGGTTGTTTTGAGGCATACGCGAACAATAGTCATTTAGGCCGCAAACCATTTTGTTCAAGTTCTGGAGAAAAAGAAAATATGCAAAGTGCGTTAATTGTGTAGTTCAAAACATTATCGGATCGCCTTTTGAATTTCTAGCCTTTTTTCCGGTGAAACTTTACAATAAGGTTTAATTTATTAACATTAGTTAATGTGTTAACTAAAATCAACTAACCATGAGCAATGGGCCTACATTTGTTACGGTATGTGTTACCGTTAATAAAAACACATCTGTTCAACGTTCATGTTAGTTAACTTTGGATTTTAATAATGTATTATAAAGGTTGAAATTAGCATTAACCAAAATGAATACATTCTGTAGAAGTGCAGTTCATTATTAGTTAATGTTAACTAATTTTGTCAAATGAAACCTTGTAATGTATTAACCGTTTTCAATACAAAATAATTGTAGCCTGCTATAAAACCATCTTACAATCATTACAATAAAGGGAATGGTGGATACGTTAATGTCAAGTAGCCTAGTCTATAGATGTGGAATAGATAACACGTAGGCTATATATTTAGATAATAGTAATCCATTTTAAATTAGTCTAACCACAGTTTCCCAGCAGCATATTGTTATTCATAATAACAATAACGAGCATATCTTTTCTCGGTAAAGCGCTTAGGAAGCTTTTGCTGAATATCTTAGTAGGCTGGTTTGTTTATAATCTCAGTACAAACGGCTTTATCTTAATAAAGGAAAGATAAGAGGAAAGTGCCGATATTTAATCAACCAAGTTTTGTGGCGTTCGTCAAATCCACCATGACTTTATGCTGCTGGCTATATTTTAATTAATTTCATGATTTCAGGATATTATTCGATATTCAATAGATATTTGCATAAGTAGCCTATTTAAATTGCTATTTTGTTATAGGGCCAAAACTACTCGAATTGATTGATTTGTGTTGTCTGTTATGAATATCCTTACATAATAACGCTGTAAATGTGTTTAGTTCTTACCTTTTGGCGGGGTTCCTTCCTTAAACCCAGTGTATTCCCATGGTTTCAGTTTTTTTTTTTAAACTATTGTTTGACTTCAGCAAAAGCCGGTTCGTTAAGATGTTGCCACACGAAGTAGCCTACATTTTTAGATTGACTGCAAGATATTTTTTACATTGCATACCTACCACAAAGTCAGCAGGGTTGTTGGAAAAGATGCTTTGATTGACTTCACTGATTGACTTACTGATTGAGCGATCAGGCACTGGACTTTCACAAACGGCAAGCAGAATTTCGATCATCTGAGTGCAGTTTCCTGACGGAAGAGCTTTGGGTTCTGATCTGTTTGTTGATTGGTAATGCAGAAAATTGTTTTCTTGACGAGCGTGTAATATCACATGCGTGGTGATATTTGCTTTGCATTTGCTGTAAGCTGGTCTTTAGATTTTCTTATTTATTTTTAAATTGCACACTGTGCATGAATGTGTTTGGAAATGAGCTGCATTATTCATGGATAGCCTAAATTAAAGGTAAAAACTATGTCTAGAACAATAGCAAGACAGTTGTTGCAACGGAGCAAAACGTAAATGTAAAATTAAAAATATAATGTCGGCTTCTTTTAAGTAAAGTACAGTTAGGCTATATTTAGCAATTAACACAGCTCGTCTCCAGAGGTTACCTTATAGTGTAGCTAATAGTTTTTTATGTGCATTACGTCTTTCAAGTTTAGCTTGCATTTTGATAAATAGGCTATAGGTTTTATAATAGGCTACCCAATCGCTTGACAGAGAGAAAAACAAAAACTGATTAATCTATCGATTTTCTTTTTCTGTGAGACTGACAATAACAAGGTGAACTTGACTTGCTATTGTTGTCGAAAAAAGGGCTAATATAGGCCTACTTATGTGTTGACATGTTGTCATTTTGTCTGATATGCTGGTTGTAATAATATACTATATTATACTCTGTGCATTTAATGCAACCAAAAAAAATTAATAATAACTTTTGGAAGAAAGAGACTCACACAAAGACTCGTTCGGTTTTCCCGCCATGTTCGCTGGGTGTAAGCTCAAGTGACAGTCGAGGACTGAGGCCTACATGCAAGCTTTCATTGCAGGTCTACGATTTGCTTATAATTACATATCTTATAAATGTAACAGTGCATTTCAAGGTTACAGCGATTATATTTTGTGGTTTAGAAATAAAACTGACTAAACTATTTCTTCAGCGGCATTTTGTTTCACTGCCTGTTTGGCAATTACATATGTCTACTTGTCAGCTGAGGTAATATAGTGCACCCCAACACTCATTATGTTTCATTCCAAACACTCATTGTTTATTCAGTAACGAAAGAGAAAGGGCTGCGTAATGAACTGCAATATGAATTCTTTATCGACATTTCTAAAAGAACTTAGCCGAAATAGCTTGTCCAATACGGAAGTGTCAGGTAGGCCCTCGTTAACACCGCATCAATCGTTGCATTCACTGTCAGGTATGGGTAACCTATGTAATGTTTATACTGCTTTATGATATTTATGTCTTCGTTTTATTGTTGTTTCTACACTAGGCCCAAGGACACGAAAATTGAAAAAGAAGAAAAGCGAGAAAGAAGACAAGCGACCGAGAACCGCTTTCACGGCTGAACAGCTGCAGAGACTTAAAGCCGAGTTTCAGGCGAATCGGTACATTACGGAGCAGCGGAGACAGTCGCTGGCCCAGGAACTCAACCTCAATGAGTCACAAATAAAAATCTGGTTCCAGAATAAGAGGGCCAAAATAAAAAAGGCCACTGGCTATAAGAACGGCCTCGCTCTTCAGCTCATGGCTCAAGGACTCTACAACCATTCCACAACCACAGTTCAAGATGAAAAAGAAGATAGCGAATAAAATGGCCCAGGTCCTCTTCTTGAAAAGGCCATGGACGCTGACCCCAACAAAAGTGATTTTTCATATTTTTATGAATCAAATGAAAAGGAGATGTCTTCGAATTCTGCGAAACGAAGATACGATATTTAAACATATTTCTGTTTATCATACAGTATATGGACATGCATCTAAAAACGAACACTATGAAAATTTATATATAGCCAAAACTGTAAGATGTATATATTTAATTCCAGGTAAGGGGATGTCTATATTACTCCTTACTTGCTGTATATTTCTAACGTTTCTTCTCCTTTCCCAATGTGGTTGCTCACCGTTTCAGTAGGCCTAAGTGTCAGGCTTGTTAGAGTTTTTGTGATAGCCCTGTCTCTTAAATCCCTTATCTCACAGTTCTTCAAATGCGTGACTGAACCAACGCTTCAAGCCAAAGATTTTAATATGTTCAGATGATATTGTCTGAAATAAAAAAGGTAGAATGTGCCATTGCTTTTTTTTTCCTAGTCTACAAACCCTTAACATAATTACACGATCTGTAGCTATTTAAACGCTACGATGATTTGTCGTTCTCCCAAACCCCTGAGAGATTTTTTTTTGTTTAATAAATGTATCACAAAACGATGCTTTTCTACGCTATTCTAATTTGTTTGAATGAGGCAGTGTGGTTGCACTGCAAGAGAAAGGTGTTTTACGGATAACGCATTGCAATTTTTATGATGGGAGAGATTGGGAGATTTTTTTTTTTTTTTTAAATCAAGTCTGTTTTAGACAGAAACAACATAAGGTGTACATATGTACATTTATTCTAAAACTCATTACTATTTATGATTATTCTATTTCTATAGCCCTAAATGTAGGCCTAACTAAATGGGCCATTTTGATACATAATTAAGTATGAACATGGAATACAAAATTTAAGGGCAGCTAATATGATAGATAGCCTGTACTATTTGAGCCTTGCTGATAGTATTGCGTAGTTCTCTTCCACAATATATATATATATATATCATATATAAATATACATGTGTGTGTGTGTGTGTGTAGTATATATATATATATATTATTAATTAGGCTACTAAAAAACCTAGGCTACTATTATTCCAAATGAAAGTATATCTTGGAACGCATTTTGTATTATTTTAATTTAGGCAAGATAATTATCTTTAGGCAAGATAATCTTTATGACGCCAACAATCCAACTATTGACTTGAACCAAAATTCATGGTAGACTATTGTACATATGTCAAAATAATTGTGCTCTGCGAATCTGCCAGACTTAATTAAACGTAAGACGAGGCTATATCTGATTAATCTCCCACCCTAAGGAACGGCATCTTTAGACATGCATTTTTTTTTCACGTGAAGGCCTACGATAGCATGCATTAATCTCTGTATTGCTGGTTTCGTTTATAGCAGGCTATCAGAATGTGCATCAACGTATCTCATATGTTTGACCGCAAATTATTTTAATGAAATGTTTGAATGTCGATTAGCCTATCTAAATAATTTTCTCATGTTGCCGTCACACATCTGACTTCTTGCGAAGAAAGCGCTCGGATAGCGGAGTGTCTTTGCGAGGCAGTGTGCAGGAGCCTGTGGGATCAAAGAACAAATTCAAAAACTCTCCCAAGGAGGTTAAAAGGTCAAGCTTAGCAGTCAAAACAAAATCATGGATGTTTAAAAACACTACATTCTCTCTGAACAGTCCGCGTATTATCTCAAGACAAAGCGCATTGAACATTGCGTTTCAAAGTAGGGCAGTAAAGAATCTGTTATGAAATTTTAGTTTAATAAAAGTATGCTGGCGGCCCGTATTTGGGTGAATAATACGTTTATTTTTAAGTGAAGCGTATATCTTAGGCCTATTATGATCATTAAATGTGCAGAACATTTAAGCAATTTGTTTACAATTTCATTTAATCATTTTAACTTAGGGATCTAACGGTGTAAATAACATAAAATATATTCGCCAACAACCTCTCTTAGTGTAGATAATGCATTGCATTCAATGTATGCACGTGCATATTTTACACCCGAGTCTGACAAGTGAGTCATGATGACTAAAACAATACAAGAAGGGACAAGAAATCAGTCTTACAGTCTTGATGTAAAATGCGCTGTCAGGATATTGTTGGGAGGAGAATTGGAGGCACAATTCGTTCTCACAGTTAGCCAACTTCTGAAGGCTTACTCAATACTTAAATATATTATAAACAAGACTTAAAAACAACAATAACAAAACAACAACAACAATTAACTGTCTAAATTTACAGGCTATAGCCAAGGCGCTCTTTGTGGCAAAAACAAAATATTTGTCTCTTTGCTTTGCTTCAGCAGGCCTCGCCTTAGAATGTGAACTTGGAGGCATAAACAGAGCGAGTTCACATCAGAAGTGTATCATAATTTATTAGTTAAAATAAATTGTTTTGGAATATTCAGCGTTGCCGGTGATTCGTAAGAAAATGATTTACAGTTTTAAGAGACTATTTATCTAAGTTAACGGGACTGTTGTTGTGGTTGCTAATTTTTTATTTTATTTTTCCGGACGAATGTTGCAAAAGTATACTGCCACAAATCGTTTAGTTGAATTCTCGATTTCTTGACAATTGTGCTTGCACGACTATAAGTTTACCAGTTTTTAGCCTTCAGTTCTTGAAGCATTTATTGTGGGACGTGATAGGCTATGATAAATTGAAGTTAAGAGCTTACTTATTGTCATAAATGTGTTTTTATAGCAACGGTGACAATATGGGAATGGAGTGGACAGACAGAGCTATAAGCCGAATGTTGCAGGATTTCTCGTTTTTATTATTATTAATTATTTTAGAGTTCTGCATTTTTACGGCCTAATTGTTACAAATTACAGAAAAACAGTGAATTTATTTACTAATTTAAATCTACTTTATTTCACTCTTCTAATATAGACTAGAATAATTCCTTTCTTTAACGTAAAAAAACAACAACAACAAAACAGTTGAATAGTTAATAAATATTTTGCCTTTCCACGTGGAATACGAGGGTTTTGCCATCACAGGAGCCCGCAGGCGGCTTTTATTTGTAATTATTCTGCTGCTAATATAACTGCTGCGCATAATGTTCAGTGAATTTAATTAACAAACTCACATATAGCAAAGAGAACCATTTCAAAAACACCTGTACATTAAATATTAATAGCCATAAACCGATTGACATTACTTATTTAAACAGGCTAGAACGATTATTAATTTGCTTTCGTATGGACAAGCCAATCCCTCGTGCTTTTCTGCTCATTTAATAAAATGTCATATGAAGGGCCTTATCATTCATTTGAAGTTGTACAATAGAGAGCGAATGAAGCCTATGTCGTTCAACTTATTAGGTCCCTTGCTAATAAAATAATAATAGCGAGATATTGAATATGAAATTTGCATTCTAGGCTATTTAGGCTATCGACCATCCAAATAAAAATCCTTGCAAGGCCCATAGACGGGCAAATATTAACAAGGCTACAATATACATTCCCCCATTAATTTTGTGTTTAATGCGTTTACCTATCTGGTGTTTTTAACAAGTCCTATTTGCACAATTGTTTGGGGAAAAGCCTTCGAAATGCGCAGTAAGCTAGCTGTTCAAAATATCACAATAATATTGTTCAAATATCCTTCAGTCTGTCAAACAATACGATTACCTATAGGTTTTCTGTCAAACTTTTGAGGCTCAAAATCAAGAGTAAAGTGCATGAACGTATCAACCTTAATATATAGCCTAATGAAGATTGGGTATGCTATAGCCTGTATTATTTTTATCCATATAGATAGCCGTATATGCTGTGGGTCAAATAAAGGTTCAATCCACACATCTAGGCTATTGCAAGGACCATAATTACTGATATTACCTTGTTAAAATATATAGAACTCATTCAAAAACAGCACAAAACCGCCTTGCTTCGTTCAGCAGGTGCTTCGCTAAAACAAAAGGCTACGAGATCGGCGCGTGCTCACACTCTGCCCTACAGCTACCATTCATATTTAATATATATGCAAATTAAAGCAATAAAAGATGAAACTATGGAGATTATTTAGCAGGGTATCTGCAAACGAAACACTAGAAACTTAGCAACTTCAGACAAAGCAAATGTAAGAGAACGCCAGTCTATTTTCAATGAAAAAATAGGAGGGAGGAGAGGAGGACATGATGTTTTGCAAAATGGCAATTGATGGACTTAAGAGAAAGCACGGGAAAAGGCGAAGGCCATGGCACTGGGGTTGAGGACAGGAAAAGCTTGCACAAATTTCACAGCCTCGCTTGGTTGTCTCGGTTTGTGCCCTCGTTGACCAGAGGCGAGAGCGCACCATTGATCAAAGAACAGCGGAAGAGGCCAGTGACCCTGAATAGGACTAAAGGATGCAAATATATGAGCTAAGTGATTGGTAATCCTATTAGAAAACACCGTGGGTGGGGGCCAGCGGTTCAGGGGCTATTCGGGTCTCAAAACTACCAGCCATTGATGCTTAGCCTACACACGGCAGTGCTCTTGTACACACACAGCTAACATGTGTTTCTGTTGTGCGCACGCATGCAGAGGCATCATCGCCAGCGCGGCCCCACTGCTTAACTCAAATATAATCCCCCAAGGAATTACTGAGCAGAAAGTGTGATAAAAGCATCAAATCAGTTGGACTTGCATTGGAAAGAGGATGCCTTTCTGTCGCAAATTTCAAGTTAATTCACGCATGCTCTGGCAAAACTTGATTTTTTGTTAATGCATTATAACAAAACTATTTAACCTTTAGTGTAAAAGGTGCCCTGAGGTCAAACGTCTGTTAATTCTCTCATGTTTTCAGAATAGCCTATGCCTTCGCAAAAATGCACTGTCCGATTCTAAACACCCCCCCTCCTTCAAGTTCCACATCACTTCAGTTTTTGCTGTTGAAATGTGTGACAAATGCATACAGAGGCAATACTGGTGGGGTGATTCAACAAAGGATGGCATTGAATGTTAACCTCCCAATGCGCCAGTGTAGGCATTAGGACTACTGGGAGAGCAGCCACAAATGTGGGAGCAGATAAATGAACATTACATGGTGGATACAACCAAGTACCTTCATTCCCCTCCACCCACCCCTAACTGGTCAGCTGCACAGAGCCAGACACAAAAACACTGCTGCAAAGGCTTTGTAAAAGAAGAGTATGGTGAGATATGCATGCATCAATTAAAAAAAAAAAAAAATCTGCATAACATTGTATCTGTTGCTGGCTGACTTTCTAAACAATATTCTGTTATTATTTAAGTTATTAGCCTACTGTGTTTTTTTTTTTATTCCACACATTATTTACTTACCAGTAAGAGAAAATAATACCACATTTGTATGGCAAACACACAGACAATAGGCCTATTTGTGAAATTCTTTAAATATAGGCTATTCACTTATTATTGAGGTAATTAAAGTCAGGAAATTTTACTTTAATTAGGCTACTTTTAATTTATTGTCAGTACATTTCTAAGATCGTCCATTCATTAGCCTAAATGTCTGATAAATGCATAAAACTCGGCCTATAGCCTATGCATTATTTTAAAATGTTTTTATTTTTTCAAATGGCTATCTTTTTTGAAGTAGCAATGCGTCTTATTAGAGTTAAGACAACCGGTTTAGAAGCGATGTTGATAAAACATGTAGGCTTTTCAGCTTAGTATGGCAATATTTAGGATGTTTTAAATAAGTTTTCAGTGATCCACGACAGCCTATTCAACCCATCCCATTCAACCCCATCCCATTGCATGAAAGGCCCTGCAGTGGTGCCGTAAAAACACTTTTCTCAAAACAAAATTTTCGTTTCGTTGCAACGTAATGTGGGTTAATGACAAATATGAATGTCCGAGAAGATAAAAACTTTTTTTAAAATCTTTTTTTTTTAAGGCTAATCAGTTTTCATAAAATGTTAAAATATGATTTAAAAAAACGTAGCCTAACTAATGACCTTGACAAAATCTTGAGTGTTTTATGGGGTCCTGTCTGTCACAACAAAATACCGTCGGCCTGTTTTTAAATAGCTAGGCCTAGTCTTTAAAATCACTATTAATTTTAATTAAGAAATAAACCGTTTTTCGTATGAATTGCATTTTTATTTATTTTTAAATAACTTAATAGTTTTGGACAAAAATAAGTGTCACGTCATTGACCCCATATATGAAAGGAAGAAGAGTTGACAAGAATTCTAATTACAAACAGAAGGGGTCCTATCGTGGGACAGCGGTGGGTGTTCACCCCGTTCACAATGGCATCTGCTCTGCAGATTTTTCAGAGCCCATCCTGTCAAGGCGCTTTTTTATATAATGAAGGTACACGCACAAAGAGAACAAAGCGCTGGACACCTGGTATCATAATATGCGATGGGTGGTCAAGAGGCTCTTCACTCCGCGTGCTTCTCACATGTGGTATTACTTTCCCGGCTCCGGCAGACGCAGACAGACAGACAGGGCCTTCCACGATGCGCGCTAGCATTAGCGGCTATGTTTCCACCGTCGGCCTTGCACTTCAAAAGGCGGGTAAATCGTGAAGTCTCCTTCTCGGTCTCTCATCGCTGGCTGTGTGCAGTCCTGAGGTGTAGAGAGGTGAGCCGGAGAACACTTCGTCATATTCAATTAGCACACGGCTGTCACAGGCCGTGATGTCATTCCCCGCGAGAGAAAATGAACGATTGTCCCACCTTTGAGAAGACATGATCTGAGAAACGAGAGCATCAGTAGGGTAGGCTATACTAAAAATTGGATATTAAAACAATGAGCTTCTGAATGGGGGATTCTTCAATTAGGGGAACTAATCTGTCCCCTGGAATGATTTTGAACACAAAAACACAATCATTCTTAAAGTAGTTTATTAGCTTTAATTAGCCTTTGAAAACCGTTTGATTCATTTTAATTTTAATACTATTTTGGGCTTGTCCTAACCCCAAATTTAACTTTTCCTCTATAACAGTTTTGAAAAAGCATTAAACTAGGTTTTCCAACGTATATTTTTTTCTCCAAAAAGAGCCACATGTCAGTGATAGGCCTACATGTTTTAACACAGACGAAACATTTTAAATTCTGATTCGAAGTAGTCAAAAGTAACTTTAATTGAAGAATCATCCAAATAATCTATTGTCAAATGACTTGTAGGCCTATAACACAAAAATGCTATATCTGGTCCAACCTTTAAATATATTTTTCAGCCCGTTCTCACGTAAATACGTGTCTGTATCACGTAGTGTGTTCATCGTGAAAATTAGTTTTACCGTGCATACGATACGCAGTTTTCGCGTGCATTTGATACGCACTTTATTGGGTGTAATACACATGCACCCAACACCACTAATTCTACCCAAACGTAGGTACACACGCACCCCACACCACTCCTAAACCTACCCTTAACATCCCATGCGTATCATATGCACGTAAAAACTAATTTTCGCTTATAAATAACACGATAAACACACTACGTGCTATAGACACGTATTTAGTGTGATCGAGTTGTTTTTATTGGTGCCCAGCCCTAATGTATAGCAATTAAGGTTGGTTTGGTTAAGTCATAATAAATAATATTTTTGATTTGAATAAAGCCAGTTTATTTAGATGTTACCACAAAGGACATTTGGTTAGGCTACACTTTTTAAGGTGTACAATTTTAAGGTGTCCTTGTTACAGTGTAATTATCAATTTAAGCTCTGAGTAATTTTAATTAACCACATGTACTATATTGTTAGGATTAGGATTGGTTTAGGGTTAGTTGCATGCAATTACTACAGAAAATGTAACGTGTAACAAGGACAACATGTAAAATAAAGTGTTACCGCACATTTTTACGTTGCTTGACACATTTTATCTAAATTTCTACAATTTCAAAAGCCATTTAATTTCAACCAAGTCTTAATCTCTCTTATACAACTTAGCCACTTTAATATCCTAACTGTGTATTTAATTCCTATTCAAATATGACAAAGTCATCTCTCCATCTTTTAAATTTTCAACAAAGAGGCATATTTTAAAAGTTGCTTGTATGTTGTGTATGTGTAAGTGGTGAAACACACCTGTCAACGCATCTGCATATGCCTGTATCATTACCCAAATAAGGTCCTGTTGAGGGACTACTTTTACCTCACCTAAAATCCATACAACTATCTGTTATGGCACCAGCCTGCTCCACAACTCCATGATTTACGGTTTTGCGTCAGCCCTTAGCCCTCCTGCACAGCGAAGTTAAATGACCCGAAAATAACATTAATATGTACCAGGGTCTGATGGAGTACCGTACAGGAGGGGTGGTCTGCGGCGTCGGCTTTCACCCACAGGAATATAAACTCCAGGGTCGGGATGGGTCAAGGGGCGGCATCAACGATACAGCTGAAGTGCAAAGCCGACAGAAGAGAAGAGCAGTGGAAAGCCATCTTCAGGCTAAAGATGATTTCATTTGAAGTGATCCAAAGATTAATGTTGAATGAAATATCTGATGATAATAAAATAACTGTGACAAACACATAGGAATGCAATTTCTGTTGATAACTGCCTTTTGGGTGCTTTCACATTATTAACAGAGAGAGGCTTCATTTCTTGGCAAGATGATTCTTGTACATTTTTATCAAATATAGAACATGATAGGCATATGCTTGTTTTCCTATCTGATAGTATCACTTCAGGATGGGAGTTCAATAGTTTTGGATGAGAGTCACATATATATATACTAAGAGTAGAGACAGTCGTTTACCTTCATGAATGAAGTGAAAGTTTGACAAAGATCAAAATAAAAGGCAAAAAAAATATTGAAAAATAATGAATGATAAATAAATAATGCATTAAATTAACTAAAAGGGATAGTAAAGACAAAAATATTCAAATTTCAAATAAATGCTGAACTTTATGTTCATGACAGTAACTGTTTACCACATTGATAAGAAGAAATGTTTCTTAAGCAGCTGAAAATTTAGCTTTGCTATCACAGAAATAAATAACATTTGAAAGTATATAACATCATGAAAAGTTATTTGAATTACGTTGTAATAATATTTAATAATATTACTATCTTTACTGTATTCATCAAATAATTACAGCCTAAAAGAGACTTCTTCCAAAAACATTAAAAAAAATTGTATACCCACCCCAAAGTTTTGAATGGTATAGTATATCTATATAGCAAGTATAAGTATACGTATAAGTGTTTATATATATTTATACAAGTATAAGTAGTAATTTATGTTTTTATCTTTCTTGCTCACTTGTTCACCTGTAGTAACCTGGGATTTTAGGCAAATTTAGATTTTCTCAAACCAGTCACGAGCCCTGAGCTTTAACCAGTACACCACATCACCCCCACTTGACTCATTCACTCACTCACTCGCTCACTCAACTAACATACTAACTCACTCGCCCTTTCAGATGACAAAACCAGCTCAAGAGAACGAGTGATTTCTGGGTCAGCCGCACAGCATTGAGCATGAAGAAGTCCTTTTACACAGCCTGCGAGATGTGTGGTCCGAAGGGTGCAATTCCAATTCTCTCTCTTTGTCTTGTGTGTGTGAGCTCACTGTGTGTCTGCCCAGACAAGAAAAAAAAACAAAAAAAAACAGACACACACATTACAGCAACAACTGTTCCATGTGAGTAAATCATTTTATGGATGTTCAGGAAGTTTGTGTTGGGATCAGGGTGGGATGGCTGGGCTGTAGCGTAAAGACGGTAATACGTTGGAATGCATCAGGGTTTATCGGAATTGCAGGCTGATCTGTCCCATGACAACAGGTGCCGGTGTCCAAGACACCTGTATTCCTGACACAAATTTTTACTCAGAAAAAAAGGTACAAAAGCTGTCACTGGCAGTACCACTTTAAAAAAAAAAAGAGAGAAAAAAATGTAGGCTGTGTACCATTTAGGTACTAATATGCACTCTTTAGTGGTAAATAAGGTACAGTACAAAGGTGTACTTTTTGAAAGCTTTTGTACCTTTTTTTCTGAGTGTTGAATTTTTTTACGAATCACTAATACTGCTTACAATACATTTTCAGTCATAAAGCAATTTAAAATAATAAAAATCTACCCAAATATTAATCTTTTGTCCTGTCTTTTTGCATTTTTGTGTTTGTTGATTTTGATCCCAAATACAAAGTTTAGTGATGCACTTCTGGTGAAGAATCAAGCAAAATCTACGCCGGCGTGTTTAAGAAGCCGAGACGACACGTTAAAAACACGTTTCCACCGAGCAGTCGCAGATGTCTATGAAAAAAAGAGATCCTGACACACACAGCTGCTCCCCAAATCTGCCTTGAATCAACGGACGAACTGTGTCACACACTTCGCACATTCCTTTCAAAGTCACTTTTATGCATGCAAACACTGTTTGATCTGGACAAAATTACCATCAAGTACATAATTGATTAAACAAATACATATATATTTTATTTATGTTTTATGCAGTGTTGTAGAATACGAGCATGGAAATACTTACAGAGGAGGCCCGGATGTCAGTTCCCCCCCATCCCCTCTACAGAATGGACCTCCAAGCAGCGTGACATTACTCCATCAATCTGTGTTTAAAGAGCAGTGTGTGTCCACAGTGCAGCATGTTAACAGGCATCTCTCTCTTTCTCTTCATGTTCATGTTCAGGCACACACAAAATCCCACATATATGCTTGCATGCTCATCTATTTATATTTCCATCACCCTTATAAACAAACACAAACACACACACACACACACACACACACACACACACACACACACACACACACACACACACACACACACACACACACACACTTGTTTTTATATCTTTACGTAGACTTTCCATAGACATAATGGTTCTTAATAATGTACAAACAGTATATTCTATCCCCTAACCCTAATTCTACCCATCAGAAATCTTTCTGCATTTTTACATTTTCAAAAAACATCACTTTGTATGATTTCTAAGCTGTTTTTCCCGTCAACATTTTCACATTTGACTATATTTGTGGGGACACTTGGTCCTATAACACACACACACATGCTGTGTTTTCATGTTTTATGGGGACTTTCCATAGGCATAATGATTTGTATACTGTAAAAACTGTATATTATATCCCCTTACAGTAACCCTACCCCTAAACCTACCCATCACAGAAAACATTCTGCATTTTCAGGTTTTCAAAAAAATAAATAAATAAATAAATCACTTAGTATGATTTATACGTTGTTTTCCTCACGGGGATCAAAAAATGTCCCCAAAAGGACAAGGATTTCAGATATTGCCATTATTGTGGGGACATTTTGTCCCCATAACGCAGGGTTTACCAGGACAACACACGCAGTACATTCATTGACACAATGCAATATCTATCTTACCCATCACAACTAAGTGCCCAAGCTGAACACTTACCCTAAACCTACCCTTAACCTAATTATAACCTTATCCCTGAAGTCAAACAGGCCTTTAAAGGGGGAAACAATGTCCTCCACTTTACTCTCTTTGTTCTCACTCCGCTGTCTAAAATTCAAACCATCCTCACAAAGATAGATGTACAATTACACACACACACACACACACACACACACACACACACACACACACACACACACACACACACACACACCTTCTGCTGTGCTGTATTTTACCTGAAGCCTAATGAACACAAGAACACTTGTCAGCCATCACCATATCAAACCAAACATTCGGCTGCTATCACTCAAAGAACAGTATCTACATTGAAATTAGATCAACTTGCAGCTTTCGCATAACATTTCCATTCAATGTGTGTTTTAAAGGTCATGAAAAATAAGCAATTTAATCATCTGTGGAACGGGCAGGACTCGAAAAACTCCAGCCAATCATTTCCAAGACCACCTAGAATCACTGGACAGTAAGTCCGTCAATCAAACGGTTGTACCAAATGACAGTTTCAGTGCAGCTTCAAAGGGCTTTAAACGATACCAGACGATGAATAAGGGTCTTATCTAGCGAAACGATCGGTCATTTAAAAAATAAATAAAGTTTAAGTTTTACAAGCACAAATGCTCGCCTTGCTCTGTTCTGTGATGCGCGTTCATGACGTCACATAATACGCAATTACATTGAAAAGGTCACGCTTCTGTCCTGACGAAAATTTTCTTTTAGCCTTTTTAATATTAAAACACCCAGGATACGCACACGACATGGCCATTTTAACTGATAAACTGACACAAAGACATGTGAATATGTGTATATGGTCCTCACATTTGTAAACACTGACTCGGTACTTCCACCTACGCGTGACCTTTTCAACGTAATTGCGTATTACGTGAAGTCACGAACGCGCATCACAGAACAGAGCAAGGCGAGCATTTGTGCTTATAAAACTTAAACTTTTTTGTTTATTTTTAAATGACCGATCGTTGTTTTGTTACTTTATTGAGGGTTTTCACTACACGTCATCAATCTGGAAGTCGGCCATTTTGGAGGCACTGAACTTAAACAAAGTCCTTTTAGGCAAGTCATGCCACTCAGCCACCATCTTCGTAATGCCTCCGGGCAGCTATTTTGGACTAACAAGACAAGGCTCCTGTCTAAATGAATAGGCAGAACTGCACTTTCACTGGTCATCGGGACATAAAAACTGCATGTATAGAAACAGCAGTAAAATATGATAAAAATCGCTGAAAAAGTTTGATGACTTTGCCCCAAAATAAGGTCTAAAATGCCTTTTCCCCCACAGGTTATCCTTACTACGCATGCGCAAGGGTTCTCGTCTCCACTGTCGCAAACCTCAACTGTGAGCCTGTGGTCTGTGGTCAGTGGAACCAGACGATAGGCTTAAATGTTTCCCGGCTTGACTGTTAAAATGTTGACATAGTTAACTATGGCTACATTCACACTGTCAGTCCAAATGCGATTATCTTTGTATCCGATTGGAATCTGATCTAAAATTATGTCCACACTGTGTATCGCAACTGTTCAGATCCGATTTGTGTGTCCATGCAGCTCTTTGGCAATATGGCAATGACGTTGCGTTGATGGAGGGGTTTGCATTTGCAATAAAGATGATGTCTTATTTAAATTTTACAACATTGAAACAATATGAACAATGTGAAACAACGTCTCAGCGTTCAAATTTACAACTACAGTTACAAGTTGATAGATCACCTTTAGTGTAATCTGTCAAAATGACGGACGGCCTTAAAGGGGTCATCGGATGCCCATTTTCCACAAGTTGGTATGATTCTTTAGGGTCTTCATGTAAAGTTTGTAACATACTTTGGTTAAAATTCCTCAATGGTTGTGTAAAACAACACCCTTTTTACCTCCTCAAAAACAGCACTGTTAACAGCGAACCGTTTCGGTGCATGTCTCTTTAAATGATAATGAGCAACTGCAAGACATGTAAAGTGTTGCCTTGGCAGACAGTATGCAAATGTCCATGCGAGAGCGTTAGGCTTGGATGGATGGATGGATGGATGGATGGATGGATGGATGGATGGATGGATGGATGGATGGATGGATGGATGGATGGATGGATGGATGGATGGATGGATGGATGGATGGATGGATTTTTTTCATTGCATGGTGGGTGTGTCCACACACTGCAAAGATTTATATGCAAACACCATATAAAAGTGAATTTTGCATCCGATGACCCCTTTAGGATTTTTCCTTCTCTGCTAAAAAAAAAATTGTCAGTGATGGAAAATTCTCGGATAACGCAACCTCCGGTCGGCAGTGTAAAAAAAACAACCACCATATAATGGTAAAATTGTCCTAAATCATAAACAGTGTCTCAGAACAAGGCATTTGTAGATTGTAGCTTTTGTGACGTCACGGCCCCGCCCACAACCGCAGGCGGACTAAACCATGCAAGTTGCATTTATAAAAAATAAAAAAAAGATAGCACTTCTTGATCAAAATATTTAATAAAAATAAGTTTATTAGGGTTTCTGTTAAAAATTAAGAATATTTATCACATTTTCTTTGTCAAACTTTGAGAGACATGTCCACAATTACGAGTGTACATGAAGCTAAAGCTGCATTCCGTAACTTTCATGGGTTAAAAATGATCCAAAATACATTTTTTAGCAAGTCCAAAACTATCAAAACGATCTGCTTGCCTTAGCTCAATTCAAAACGGTAAGCTTGTAATAATGTTTTTAATTCCAGTGGTACAGTGGTACCCATGCTAAAACAAGGATAAATATCTGAAGGGCATTAAATGTAGTCACGCAATGCTGATGTTGTTAACATTAACAATTTGAGAACAAAGTATAATTCGCACGGTTTGACGTGATATGATAAGCAATCGTTAGATTTAATCAGCGCGATTTACTGCAATGCATTTTTTCCCTTAGTTGGTCAGAACAAAAGTGGATGTTACTTAGCCTACTTGTTCAGATAACATTTTTCGATGAAAATTCTTATACTTCCAAAAAGTAGAATCTGTAATTCCGAATGACAGGGTCCACACCGGCGCGGTGACTGACAGCCGCACACTCTCCTCAAAACATTGGATTCCTCTGTGCTGTGCCGTGCCGAGCCACAACCCATGTAAAGTTGATAATTCCGGGAATAACTGCAATTGCAGATTTCGAACAGTAATGGCGACAAATAGGAAAAACTACAGACTGCAGCTTTAACTTGAGATTTATTCAATATTCAGAGCAGCGCCATGACAGGTATGAAAAAGGTATAAAAAAGCTGTATAAAGCTCCTAGATCACTTATAATTTTCTTTCATTTTGTTTTTATCTACTAAAATAGAATTGGAAAGATATTTTTTGCAGTGTTTGCTCAGCAAAACAATCGAAAAACAGTAGGCTACAACCCAATGAAGAGATGTAGGCCTATGTCTATCCATTACAGCCTCACTTTAATTCCCAATTAAAATCAAAGAATAAGGTCTATTGGTGAGAACTTGAGGTTAAGGTGGTTAAAGTAATTGCAAACAAGACATATAATATACACTACTATTCAAAAGTGTGGAGTCAGTATTTTTTTTGTCCAGCAAGGGCACATTTAATTGCTCAAAAGTGAAAGTAAGATGTTTATGTTTCAAATGATGTCTGTTTCAAATAAATCCTGTTATTTTGAACTTCTAATTATTAAAGAACCCAGAATTTGTTATCCTTTATGAAAATTATCAAAAGGGATTCTAAAAAAATATTAAAGGGGATGTCTAATTCTATTTCATGCATTCGGACTCTGTTAAAGAGTTGGATTTTCATGCTAAACATGGCCAAAGTTTTAAAAAATGAGTTGGACGTATGACAGAGTAGCCTATATCTTTGACAAATACACCTTCAGGATTTGGAAAAGTGTACCCCCCCCCCCCGAGAACGGCCCTGTATGACGTCATAAAGAGCGGAATTCCTTGTATTGGCACTTCTCCCGGAAGAGCACGCGCATCAACCAGGGCAGCAAGAGCGCGCATTCTTCAACGTGAAAGTTCGGGGAGGCCGTTTTTTTGTTTTTAGATCACGAAATCAACAATGTCACCAAAGAAGTGTGTTTTTGGTTGTGAGGGAATGATAACCTTGTCCAGCTTCCCAAAGAACTTAGCGTTAGGGAACAATGTCACTAACGTTAAGTTCTTTGGGAAGCTGAACAAGGTTATCTTTCCCTCACAACCAAAACTGGATGCAGTTCATTTTTCCGGCAAAGGATTTGTGCAAGTGTGTTTGTTTGTTCCCGGCATTTCACTGACAAATGTGGTATAAACAAGGCCCAGCCCAGGTCGACTTGATTTGCAGATCCTTTGAAACTGAAAGATGGATCGGTCCCACCAATAAAATATCTAGATATTGAAAACAACTATTTTTTATCTTGACAGTTAAAACATCAAACAACACTAGAACAATAAATTAATTAAATTACTTACTCGTTTTTTTTTTTTCCAGCTGAATTATTCATCTCGAAAACGATGTTCTGACTGCATCTGCAGGATCCTCCTCAGGATTTAAATTAACCGCCAAAACCTTTTTTCCGGCGGCTGAGTTCCTAGTAGTTGCCCGCTTGTGACAAAACGAACTCGGGCCGGTGGTAAATACACGCTGCTACAACGAGTATGGACCTGACACCAGTACAACTGCTTCCAGCCGATACTGGCCCATACAGAAAAAGCCATCAGTCAGCCAGATGTGTTATGCACAGTCGGCACGGATCTGGCCCATTATCTGTACACCGATGCCGACAGTGACGCATTTCAGCCGGAATCGGCCCAACTGTGCTTGCTATTTGGGGAGTCAGATCTGCAGGCGGTAAGTAACATGATGTCTGTGTTTTGTTGGCAATCTGCGTGTAAGTGTATAGGCCTAATGTAAACAAGACGAGCGTATAGGGCCTATACAGTGAATCAAAAGTTATCCAGGGTCAGGGATAATTGGCTAAATGATGACGTGTCCCTGACTCTTTAGCTCCGCCCAAGGCACGCCTCCAGGAGCTCGGCTGTTTTCGGAAAGAATCGGTACATTCACAGTGTGAATCGGTCTTTTATAAATCTGAAAGACTCTTCGGAGATATGAAGGATGCAATACTACTCTAGGTAATTAAGATTAACATGAGAACGGCAGAAACTGTGTTATGTGCCCTTTAAGCACCACAACAGTCAAGAATGATTTCTAAAGGTTCATGTAACACTGAAAACTGTAGTTTATATATATATATATATATATATATATATATATATATATATATATTAGCCCTGGTGTAACAATACTGTAAGAGATGATCATGTCACAATTCGATACATACCACGATACTGAACTTACCATACGATATTATTGCGATACTCCAAGACATATAAAAGGTTAACAAAAAATTTACTGTTGATTAAAATGCTAAATTTGGTATTACAGTGTCGGAAATTAATAGACTGTCTTGGACTAAAAAAAAAAAAGTATGATTCTGAAGCTGAATTATTTTTGAGACGAATATGTTTGCACTGTCACTGACTAGATATATTTAAAATAATGTAGGCCACCTTTTACACAAATATTCCCCCATTGCATTATTATACACTGTATTCAACATTATATATAGCTATAGTAGTTTAATGTAGTACTGACACTAAAACTCACAGTAATTTTTTTATCCACGATACTAACTATATCCACGATACATATTGTCACTACATGATACATATTGTTGCATTTTTGTATCGCAGTATATTGTGACACAATATATTGTTACACCCCTAATATATATACACGTATATATATAAATATATGGAGAGCCAAAACATTTTTATGCACTCTTTCATTCCTCACAAACTCAATATTTCTAAAAAGGTAATTTAACAGTGTATTCCCTGTTCCTCTGGTTGCTGATGATATTAGGCTACTCTTATTTATAAGCTCTAAATGCTTTAATGGGGTTGGCTGACCGACTGGTTTTCCATTAGTGTAAAAATTAGGCAACAGGTCGATCCTCCACTCATTAGCCATTACCCTCAAGTCATTAACTCCAACAGTCGATCACAATGGTGCAGAGTTCAAGTAAACACAGACCATCTCGTACTGAAGAATCTTAATTAGTGAACACTTACAACACACTAACAAGACAGTTACAGGATCGCTGTTGTATCGTTTTGACTTGCAATATAGCCTATATTGTATACCTATATCATTTTATTAAAGTTACTACAGAGCACAAAACCTTAGATTCAGTTCAAGTGTTGTTATAATTTAGAGATGTTTTTATAAACCTTGTACAAAGTGTGTGTGCACACTTATCCTCAGATCAGAGGCAGGGAAATGATGAAATGCCTGTCTAGTGTATTTTTCATGTAACAGTTATTTTGCCATTTACCCTGTAGCGTACTGTGCTAACATGCGAAATGCCTGAACGCTCCAGCACATATTACAATACAAAAAACAAACACATAAATAGATTAAACAGAATCTGCCATACTCCAGGGATCATCCTGAGAGATGCTGGAAAGCTGCAAACCTGTTTGAGAATATTTGCAAAGGTAAACCCAGAGGAATAAGAGAGCCAACATGGGAGACACTAGAAAAAAAAGCAATGTGAAGCAAAAAACAATGTGGGGTCTGGAAACACAGATGTTCAGAGACACTTATACAGACTCGGGGGGTGTGCAGTAACTCCCTGCCAGATGTGGATGCACACCACGTAATTTCACAAAAACTAACTCTACTCAGTCAACGTGAACCGACGAGTAGCCATTCACTCAAGTGCTTCAAACTACATAATATTCCCAAACAGTGAAAACAAATTCAGGGCTTATGTCAGCACTTAGTATTGTGAGAAGTTGGCGACAGCACTGAAGAAAAAAAATGGCATCATCAGAGAGCTCTTATAGTTCTATAGCTCTTATAGCTCATTTATGGTTTCTCTAAATTGTTTTGAAAACTTCCAGCAAAGCATCTTTTACAAGCAAATGGTCAAGTGTGTAATGCAATGGTATGCACATAATGCTTCAAATTCAAATAGACTTTGCAACCAGAAATACAAATTCAGTCAACATTCACTCACCCTCATGTCTTTCTGACTTACCTTCTTCTGTGGAACACAAAAGGAGATATTTTTTAGGAATGTTTTTGTCCATACAATGAAAGTCAATGGGGTCCAAAACAACACAGGACACAAGACATTTTTCAAAAAGTCATACACGTCTAGAACAACATGAGGATGAGTGAAAAACTGAATGTTTATTTTTGGGTGAACTATCCCTTTAAAAGGGACATGTAAGTATTTTCATGTATTAATCACTTTTTATTGCTAATATGTGAACAGCTTGTAACAAAACTTAACCTTCCCTGACTTGTCTATGAAAGCCTGTAGCCTGATTTTTAAGGAATAGTGCACTCCAGGACCCTCTCCTCCGCTCTATGCAAATTAAACCAATGCTTATAAAATGTTTATGATAACAGCTACTTTATAATCTTAACGGTGTAATTTCAATTACCATTCGACATGATGCCGGTGAATTGCAAAGCTTGTGCACTGCAAACATATCAACATCGCTATGATGAGATGCTTGCTTAACTGCTGCTTTCTCACCACTGTCATATTTGTTGTGCTTATTTTGTTATTGAGAGGAAAGCACAGCATATATTTGCATATTGATCTGCACATCAATGTCAGCAGAGCAGTATATGCCCATTGCTGCAAAGGTATTTTCAACTTCTTTTTACTTCTAAGCAAAGAATGAAAAAGTCGTTGTGAGTAGCATATATCGGAGTCAGACCTGAAATTGCAAATGCTATTTGTACGTTACACGGCCGCGAGAGCAATAATGTCCCTGGCTACAGTTCACTTAATGGCCACCGCGGTTTCTGATTTCTACATACAGACCCTTCAAGTGACAGACTAAATATCAATAACATTTTTAAATGGAAAAATGGCTTTCCATAGGTCTGGGTCTGTCACGTTTCAGTGTGTTTAGTTATCTTTTGTGATCTTGTTTTCCCCTGTCTTGTGTGATTTTTGGTTTAGTCCTGTTAGTTTTCCCGCTCCTCGTTTGTGTCCAATTTTCTGCACCTGTTTTCAGTTAATTATCTCGTTTGGTTCAGTTCATTTAAGCCCTGTGTTTTCCCTCAGTGTTTGTTGGTCGTCGTCAATGTATGGTTGTGTGTTAACCCTGAAGTCCTGGAGTTCTGTTCTTTTGTTCTCGTTTGTTTTTGGACGTTTTAAGTTTGTTTAATAAATATATTATATTGAAGCCCTTGTCCTCGTCTTCAGCTACCTGCAGCAACCCTGACAGAACGACCAACCACAAACAGAAGAACTGACCATAAAGAAAAGAAAAGAGGAAGATGGAGATCTGGGAGCAAGTCTTTGTGGGAACCCGCCTGGCTGTGTTCCGTGGGAACCGTGGAGGTCACAGGGGAGGACATGGGCGATATAGTCCTGTTCTGAGTCCAGTTAAACCGGAACCAGTCATCTGCACAGTCAAGTGTACGTACGGGTTTGATGACTTCACCGATCTCCCTCCTCTCATTGGTCCAGAAGAGACCTTTTCACCGCTGGTTTCGTCCAGCACAAAGCCACCTTCACCGC
This sequence comes from Semotilus atromaculatus, assembly GCA_031834385.1. Lineage (NCBI taxonomy): Eukaryota > Metazoa > Chordata > Actinopteri > Cypriniformes > Leuciscidae > Semotilus > Semotilus atromaculatus. The sequence goes on along the minus strand of JAULUF010000023.1, from coordinate 18,099,296 downwards.
TGGTTCCGTCCAGCCCAGCCGAGCCCTCACCGCTGGTTCCGTCCAGCCCAGCCGAGCCCTCACCGCTGGTTCCGTCCAGCCCAGCCGAGCCCTCACCGCTGGTTCCGTCCAGCCCAGCCGAGCCCTCACCGCTGGTTCCGTCCAGCCCAGGCGAGCCTTCACTGCTGGGGCACGACAGCCACGTCCAGCCAGAGCTTCACGTCAGCCACGTCCAGCCAGAGCTTCACGTCAGCCACGTCCAGCCAGAGCTTCACGTCACGCCTGCCGAGCCAGAGCCCGTTGACCCAGAGCCAGAGCCCGTTGACCCAGAGCCAGAGCCCGTTGACCCAGAGCCAGAGCCCGTTGACCCAGAGCCAGAGCCCGTTGACCCAGAGCCAGAGCCCGTTGACCCAGAGCCAGAGCCCGCTGACCCAGCGCCAGCGCCAGAGCCCGTTGACCCAGCGCCAGAGCCCGTTGACCCAGAGCCAGAGCCCGTTGACCCAGCGCCTGTTGATGTCAAGTCTGTTTCCGTTCCTGAACCTGTCCTTCTCCCCAAGAAAATTTTGGGGGGGGGCTATACGCCTTCGCCGTGGCCAGCCAAAGATCCACGGAGGCCCGGAAAAATAACACCGCCGTGGCCACCTGAAGGGTCTTCACCGCCGTGGCCACCTGATGGGTCTTCACCGCCGTGGCCACCTGAAGGGTCTTCACCGCCGTGGCCACCTGAAGGGTCTTCACCGCCGTGGCCACCTGAAGGGTCTTCACCGCCGTGGCCACCTGAAGGGTCTTCACCGCCGTGGCCACCTGAAGGGTCTTCACCGCCGTGGCCACCTGAAGGGTCTTCACCGCCGTGGCCACCTGATGGGTCTTCACCGCCGTGGCCACCTGAAGGGTCTTCACCGCCGTGGCCACCTGAAGGGTCTTCACCGCCGTGGCCACCTGAAGGGTCTTCACCGCCGTGGCCACCTGAAGGGTCTTCACCGCCGTGGCCACCTGAAGGGTCTTCACCGCCGTGGCCACCTGAAGGGTCTTCACCGCCGTGGCCACCTGAAGGGTCTTCACCGCCGTGGCCACCTGAAGGGTCTTCACCGCCGTGGCCACCTGAAGGGTCTTCACCGCCGTGGCCACCTGAAGGTTCTGCACCGTCGTGGCCACGACGCCCACAGCCTGCACCGTCGTGGCCACGCCCACAGCCTGCACCGTCGTGGCCACGCCCACAGCCTGCACCGTCGTGGCCACGCCCACAGCCTGCACCGCCGTGGCCACGACCACAGCCTGCTCCGCCCTGGAGGCTTCCTGGAACTGCACCATGCCCTCGTCAGCCTCCAGGGCGCCCACCCTCCCACCCCTTTAGATGTTATACGGCGCGAGGACGCGCCTTCGGGGAGGGGGGAGGTACTGTCACGTTTCAGTGTGTTTAGTTATCTTTTGTGATCTTGTTTTCCCCTGTCTTGTGTGATTTTTGGTTTAGTCCTGTTAGTTTTCCCGCTCCTCGTTTGTGTCCAATTTTCTGCACCTGTTTTCAGTTAATTATCTCGTTTGGTTCAGTTCATTTAAGCCCTGTGTTTTCCCTCAGTGTTTGTTGGTCGTCGTCAATGTATGGTTGTGTGTTAACCCTGAAGTCCTGGAGTTCTGTTCTTTTGTTCTCGTTTGTTTTTGGACGTTTTAAGTTTGTTTAATAAATATATTATATTGAAGCCCTTGTCCTCGTCTTCAGCTACCTGCAGCAACCCTGACAGGGTCCTCCATTGATGACAATGTAAAATAAATATTTTCTTTGATCTTGATGAGATTATTGAGCGCCCAAAAAAACAGGTAGCGCAATTATTTTTTTTGATGTGAACACACATTAGTCTGATGCAAAGCAATTGAGTGCTGTTTTCATGTTTAAGCTTGACTAAGTAAATAGATCACTTGATTGGATTGCAAAGGATTTGAATGGGACGGCAAATCAGTATTGATTTTGTTATAAAACAATCAGTGAAGAGGTTCGATGAAAAATAGTCTAATTCAAAAATAATAAATAAAACATTTGATCATTTAGGGAGGAAGTTTGTTGAATCTGACGTCTGTTGTGTGGTGCTTCACATGTGATGTCTGGGACATGTCTGAAGTCTGGGAGAAAGTGTGTGAATATCAGTTTGCCGCACAATGAGTGTGTGTCTGTGTGGCATTAAGATACATCTGCATCAGTTTAACCCATTGGGAGCGTTTCTCAGCAAGTAGCTGTGCTTTCAGCCCTGGGTCGGCACAAATCATCTGGACAGCCCAGAGCGTGAAATCTCTCCAGGCCTCTTTTCCAACACTCTCTGCCCTCTGCAGGCCTAGATAAACGTCTCTCCTCGAGAGTCTGCTGCCTGTTCTCCGCAGTATCCAGTCTTAGATGGCCGGCTGCTCATTATTGATGTTGTTGTAATGGCCTCTCTCGCAAGCATATCTGATCAGAAAGCTGTTCCTGTCATCTGGCCTAAAAGCTCCAGAGGACTATAGCTAACTTGAGGATTCAGCACCTGATGCTGTTCTCATATTCATCAAGGTGATCGTTCTGTAATGCATGTGTTTCGCCTTCATGTGTAAATATTGAAACTTATGTTGTTATATAAATAAAAACAACATTAAAATGGGTTCCACAGCCTGCCTTCAAAAATACATATAAATCCATATCCACAAAAATATCATATTGCTTATTAAATATATATATATATATATATATATATATATATAAAAAGAATTCTTTTTTTTTAAATAAATAATTTTAAATAAGAAATAAATACAAACAAGTAATTTTAAAGATAAGAAATATGTAATTTTATAATTTTTTAATAAATAATTTTAATGATTTCAACAAACAAACAAACAAACAAACAAACACACAAAATAAAATATAGAAGATGATGAATTTTGAAAATATATTTTTAAAATGATACTTTTAACGATTTACATAAACAGATATATAAAACATGTAATTAGAATTTAAATATATTTTATTTATTAAAATGTAATTAAAATCACTTTAATGTTTTGAAACAAAACCAACCAAACAAATAAATGTATGCATTTGTAATATATGATTTTAAATAATTTTTATATGAATTATAATACATCCTTTTAATGATAAAAAAAAAAATATATATATATATATATATATATAGATAAACAACTAATCTAGAAGATACATATATTTTATTTATTGAATATGTTTAAAATAAATGAGTTTAATAATTTACATAAACAAATAAAAAAATCTTTTTTTATAAAAAAAACTAACAAACAAAATATAAACAAGTAGTTAAGAAGATAATAAATATATCGTTTTTATTGTTTTACTAAAAACTTTTCAAAAAATAAACATCAAAAAATAAAATCAACCAAATAAATAAAATTCATGTATGCTAATTTTATATGATATCAATCAATCAAGATGATAATCTACACTTGTGCCCTACTCCCAAAAGACAGGCTTCCATAGTCCTATCAAACTCTGACACCTTGAGTTACAACGTGCAGTGAGCAAAAGCAGTCAATTACATCCAAGCATTTAATCCTCTCATAATCCATGGTGTTAGTGTGGTATTAGTTCCCACAGTGGTGACTAGACATCCCTGCTCCCCAGAGTCTCTTTCTATTGACAGCATCTACTTCAACTTCCCTGAAAACCTCACTGGAGGCCACTGCGAGACCCAGCTTTGGGTCAGAGGGTCAGAGGTTAAGCAGAAGGACATAGGTGAACCGTATTCGAAACCGTATCATCTCATGACTGTGAAACCACTGGAAAGGGTCTTTAAAGGATTTTGTTATATAGACAAAATGGAAGTTCTGAGCATTTTCCTATTCCTACAGAATATGCATCAAACCAAAGCCTCTGAGAAGAATCAAGTCACTTCAGCTGTGAGTCAGGAGGCTGAAGGCTAAAATATGGTGACAATATGGCGCTGCTCCTGAAGCAGAGAAATACACACAGTATGATATTTTTCTTGACGGATTATCTGCAACATGACCCTCCCTTCAACCAGAACTTCATATGTTTACTCACAGGGAAGCTCTGCAGCTACCAGTGTTCCCACTGATTGAGATAGTGCTATCTTTGGCTATTGGGATGGATGACTTGATGTCCTAATAGAACACAGGTGTGTGTTAGTGTTCGCGTTCAGGCCCCACTGAGAAGAGAAAGGTGAAAAGTTGAACCACATGGACTGATCTGATAATGAGGAGACTGTAAGGGTTTGGCTCTTGGAAGAACAGAAACGTACAATGTACAACTACTTTGTCATTTTGTCATTATAATTTGTGTATAGAGACAGTAAAAATGAAGAGCATGCCATTTTTATGTCATTTTAAATTTGTAATGAGCTCTCAGGAATGGTGATGTGCGTGCATGCTAAACTGATGTCACATTCTCTTGATCATTCAACTATTAGCACTTAAATCAGCTGGATGCACAGTGTATATCATTTATTCCTTGTTTAGTTATTTTCTAGATTAAATGTACAGTGTTAGACAGATTATGCTTAATAACTAGACAACATGTAAACACTTTAAACCGTGTTCCTTTGTCAGGGAAAGGTCATAACGTTTAATCAACACCTGATCTGAGCAGCCCAATTTAGATTGCAAACAAGAATTGTTCAGCTTGCATGTTTTTATTAATGTAAAAAAAAAAAAAAAAAAGGTTTTACAAATATTAGGACATTTCATATTTCAGTTTCATAGGTTGTCATCATAGTTTTCATAGTTACTGTAAATGTAAGCACACTCAACATCTTGTCCATATTTATTAAGGTGAACTGTAAAACGCAATATATTGAATATTGCCATTAATTTTTTAAGGTAGAACCAAATTATCCTCCCTAAGTAATTAAAATAAATAAATAAATAAATAAAAACAAGTTTTATAAAAGATAATAAATACATTATAAAAACTAAATATAAACAAGTAATCTAGAAGATAAATATATTTTTATTTAAATACACCTTTATTTAAAATATTAAACTATCATTACATTTTTATTTTGTCGTCGTGTTTTTAAAATAAGGTGTTTTTTTCCATAGTTCAGTTTCAATTTATCACACTCAATGTGTTGTCAATATTTTAAAAGAGAATAAAACAAACAAACCATAAATAAATAAATAAATAAAGTTGACAGATTGACATCACATGTTCATTACGAAATATGAATATACATATATTTGGGCCTGTGATCCTGGTTAATGTTTTAGCACATTTGTCAGAACATCATCTGTTAACACACAGGCCCGAGCGTCTCTTGATGTGGAACGAAGCCCCTGGCCAAATTCAAAATCAACCCAGTGACATTCCTGGCTTGTTAACCAATCTGTCTCAAATCGGTTAAAATAGCAGAACAGACATCACCATTTTACAGAGGCTTATACTATGAAATTTGGACAGATTGATGATGATGTCATAACCATTTGCTAACACATGCATGCACATATTATGCACATGCGCAAACACTTAATGACACATACATTAGATGCATAGCCTACACACCAATAATCAAAAATTGATTTTAGGGTAATTGCAATTTGCTGCATTTTCTTTCTCAGTTTGTGGGTCATTAATTTTTGTCTGCAGTTCTTGACACTTTATTTTGTTTTAGTTTAATGATTTTGTAAACAATTATTATAAAATAGGCCTAAATTAATAAATAAATACTCCAAAAAAAAAGAGAGTCCACTGGTTGTTGTCCTCTCAAATGTTTGTCTCTCTTAGTATCTCTCTCAGGCGGGAAGCCCTAAGACAGAGGAACTGTGAAGGGCATTACCACACTGCATTCATCAGGCCAACTTACCAGTCCACACACACACACTGCTAATGAACTGGTGAGCGATGTTTATGAGGAATCACTTACCAGCCAGGCAGATCAGTAACAGATGCCTGCTGGCATATGAGCCATGCAGTGGTGGAGCCACACTGGCCACTGCTCTGAATCCAGAAAGACTGGAATGTCAAAGTGTTCCCTGATCTCTTGGCCAGACAATACACATCTATATACTACACCTTACAAATGTATCTTAAAGGGACAGTTCACCCAAAATAAACACATAAAAATGTCCCCTTATTTTTGGTAAATGCTTTCTTTATTTTTATGCATCTTGGTACAAGATAAATGTGTAACTTATGTTTTATTTATACATTTTGTAACTTACATCCAGATGAAAACAAACAAACAAGCAAATACATAAATGTATTTGGGGTAGGATTGTCTGTTTTGTGGTCATTTATTTATTTATAAATTAAGGCAGATAGGGGAATTTTATTATTTATTATAAATTAATTATAATTATTTAAGTTAATGGCAGAAAGTGTTCAGGAAACCTGTTTGAAAGCAGTGATACATTTTGTAATTTTGTTTAGTGATGCAGAAATGAAAGAAATAGTGTTGATTTAAAAGAAAACAAAAAAAAAGGCTGTTTTAAAGGGATAGTTCACCCAAAAGATTAAAAAATTTCGTTCATCTTCGGAACACAAATGAAGATTTTTTTGATGAAATCTGAGAGATTTCTGTCCCTACATTGACAGCTACGCAACTACCACTTTAACACTTCAAAAAGTTCATAAAGAGTTCGTAAAACTAATCTATTGAACAGAATGAATGAAATGTGAATGACATTTTCTGAAGAGACACGATCGCTTTATATGATGAACAGATTTAATTTGGGCTTTTAAATCACATAAACATTCCTCAGCTCACACATCAGTTGTGGTAAACAGAAGCTCCAGCATGTTCTCTTGACGTGCGAGACAAATAAAGTTAATTCTCGTGTTACAGAGCAATTTGAGCTTTCCTCAAGAACCATTGAGGTTTGTTCTGGTGTGTCAAGCAGATTCGGTTGAGCTTCTGTTTATGCACACTGATCAGTGTTTATATGTGAATAAAAGCCTAAACTTAATCTGTTCATCACATAAAATGATCATGTCTCTTCATAAAATTAGGACTAAACCGCTCAATTCATGGATTAGTTTTACGATCTCATTACATTTTGAAGCTTCAAAGTGGTAGTTACACAGACAGTCAATGGTGGGACAGAAATCTCAGATTTCATAAAAAAAAAAAAATTGTGTCCGGAAGATCAACAAAGGGTTTGGAACAACATGAGTAATTATTGATAGAATTTTCATTTTTGGGAGAACCCTCTCTTTAAAGTCGATGTAATGATAATGTTTGTTTGCATGTGGCCTCCTTATGCCTGTGTTTAGAGTAACTTCAGGGATCGAAGATGAGCATGAAAGGAAATTATGATGAGCTCAATACCCCAAACGTCAGAATCTGCTTCAAATTACACTGGGAGCAATAGCAGTCCACACCGCCTCTCCCTGCGCTGGGTTCACGACTTCCTTCCAAAACATGGCCAAGTGAGGAGAAGGGAGCGGGCAGAAATCATTAAAGTTCTCTTCTGACGTATGGGACATGGCAGTTATGCTAATTCACAGTCCTTTGGCAGCCTCTTTTGCCTGTCTGTCCTCTTTGAGGAATGTTTGGTTAAGGGCTTGATGGGAATCTAATGGGCGATTGTGGGACAAATTAAGTTTGAATAATGAATTAATAGGAAGTTGTTGTTTGTGTTTGTCTCAGTCAGTGATGTTTGGGGTTAGGACAGTCCAGTTTTTGGACAGCTACTGCTAGCACAGAGTATTAAAAGCTACACACTGTCCAAAAGTTTGAGGTCAGTAAGGTTTGTATGCTCACATAAAGTTATGTATTTATTTGAGGAATTCAGCAAAAAAAATTTGCGATTTAAAATGTTTCGATTTATGCGATTTTCTATTTTCACATATTTTCAAATGGAATTTATTCTTGCAATGACAAAGATGAATCATTACTCCAGACTTCTTTAAAATAGATAAATAAATCTTACTGACATAAACTTTTGAATGAACATGTCTTCATCTGCAAGTGAGATGCTCAAACACACAATAAATGAGTCACACAGAATGTTGACTTATTATTTTGCACACTACATGTGATAGAAAAAAAGTACATTAGCACAAAAAATACATATCATTTATTTCCGCCAAATTATTAAATGACTGATAAATACTTTTTCTGTTGAGAAATTCACATGTACTTTAACATATCTTCTTGAAAGTAAAAGGTCTTTATTGGCATTGATGGTTTCTTGAAGAACCTTCAACATCAATGAAACCTTTTTATTTTTACCTTGTTATTATTGAAAAAGGTTCATTAGATTATTAACAGTCTAAGAATTTTATTTAATTTTTTAATTTCTGTTCACTGGAAGGTCCAAAAATGGTTATTTTATGGCATCGATGTTAAAATCTCCTTTTGAATCCTTTATTTTTATTGTACACCATGCAAGACAAAATCAGTTTGTGGTTTTGATAACAATATCAATAAGAGAAACATAAAGATGATTAGGTGCAATTGCAATGACGGTTTGCTTCACCCTTTAGAACCCATGGAAAATTTATGTTGCCTCATTAAAAGGCAGGGAGCATCTTTGCAACACATGCAGAAAATGTGTGAATAGACTGATTCAGATCACTGTCTAATCCTAATTCATTTGTCAGGACTCAACTGGTGTAAATATTATTATTGCACTCCTTCACTCCATCTGTCTGTCTATGTGCACTCGTCCTCAATTTCTACATATTCACATACCCACATGCCCCATATTTAAGATTGGCAGGCTCAATTGCATGCACATGCTTAAGAGTCAACTTTGCTTAATTTGAGGACTCCTGAGTGCCAAGCTTTGCTACAGGATCATGATCCCAAATCAGAATTGGTAAATGCCTTCATCCTCTTCCCCAAAATAAACAAATTGCCTGTATAAAAATCAAAAAGCACTTCACAGGCACATCTGCTCATAGAGCCACTCGATTGCAGAGTGCAACTTTTACAAAAAAAAAAAAAAACCATAAGAGATTAATAAGTGTGGTGGATTTTGTGTCAGGCCAGCTCAGGAAAATAAGATATCATGTCTTTCTGTCTGCTTTATGTCAGCCCTGCAGATTCAAACCCTAAAGCCTCATCTCTATGCAACCTCCTAAAGCAGTCTGCCAGAGTCAGGGGTTCAGCCAGAGTTCAGATGTCTACAACCACTAAATAGCTCTCGCTTTCTCACTTTCCTTATCATCATCCCTCCATCCATCCAGCTCTCACTTTTTCCATCCATCCATCCAGCTCTCACTTTTTCCATCCATCCCTCCATCCATCCAGCTCTCACTTTTTCCATCCATCCATCCAGCTCTCACTTTTTCCATCCATCCATCCATCCATCCAGCTCTCACTTTTTCCATCCATCCATCCATCCATCCAGCTCTCACTTTTTCCATCCATCCATCCATCCATCCATCCATCCATCCATCCATCCATCCATCCATCCATCCATCCATCCATCCATCCAGCTCTCACTTTTTCCATCCATCCATCCATCCATCCATCCATCCCTCTCTCACTTTTTCCATCCATCCATCCATCCATCAATCCATCCATCCATCCATCTCTCACTTTTCCATCCATCCATCCATGCATCCATCTTTTTCCATCCATCCATCCATCCATCCAGCTTTCACTTTTTCCATCCATCCATCCATCCATCCATCTCTCACTTTTTACATCCATCAATCCATCCATCCATCCATCCATCCATCCATCCATCCAGCTCTCACTTTTTCCATCCATCCATCCATCCATCCATCCAGCTCTCACTTTTTCCATCCATCCATCCATCCATCCATCCATCCATCCAGCTCTCACTTTTTCCATCCATCCATCCATCCATCTTTTTCCATCCATCCATCCATCCAGCTTTCACTTTTTCCATCCATCCATCCATCCATCCATCCATCCATCCATCCATCTCTCACTTTTTACATCCATCCATCAATCCATCCATCCATCCATCCATCCATCCATCCATCCATCCATCCAGCTCTCACTTTTTCCATCCAGCTCTCACTTTTTCCATCCATCCATCCATCCATCCATCCATCTTTTTCCACCCATCCATCCATCCATCCATCCATCCAGCTTTCACTTTTTCCATCCATCCATCCATCCATCCATCCATCCATCCATCCATCCATCCATCCATCTCTCACTTTTTCCATCCATCCATCCATCCATCCATCCATCCATCTCTCACTTTTTCCATCCATCCATCCATCCATCCATCCATCCATCCATCCATCCATCCATCCATCCATCAAATTTGAACCACATTTTTACTATGAATCTTTTGATCATATATCAATGCTTGGCTGCATTTTGAAGCTTTTGACAGTGGAGGAGTCTGGGAAACGAATTTTCAATCTTTGTCTAATATCTAATATTGAAATATTATATACATGTAAATAAACGTATACATACACACAAACACATTACAAATATAGACATTACATGCATTGCATGCTTCTATATCTAAACAAATGATGCATTTCTCAAAACCATTAAACAGCGCCTATGGTAAGCATTTCCATTTAAATCCAAATAATCTGACAACTACATCTTAAAATGAATAGGAAAGTTAAACCGTACAAGATCCCAGGCATTCTTTACCATATAACAGGAAGGAACTGCTCTTATAGTGGGAGGTTCAATATCAAAATCCATCTCAAGTCATTGTTTTTCATTGCAAACCCACTACTGAGAGAGCTGCATGCCTTGATTCCTGTTGCCCAATTCCTCGAACATGCTTTCAATTTTCTTAAATCAAATACGTCATTAAAAGCAACATATCAATGTCCATATTGATACTATTAAAGGGCAAAGACAAGAGTGACTTTAATATATGCTGAGGTCTGTCTAAGCCGGTTAGATCGGGTCACTTTCTCCTCTCTGCTATACATTACAAAGATAGATATGCTATGTTCGATGTCAGATCAAATAGACCATGGTAATACCTTACAATGCAGTATCCCAACATCTGCACAGTTGCATACTCCGAAATGTTTGTTCAAAGTTGAGGCTGAATTCCACAGCAGAGCTGGTTTTTATAGAAAGCTTGTTCAGTTGTCTTAGGGCAAGCAGTGTGTATTTTCTACATTATGAGTTTCTATGGCTCAGTTATCCACAGTAGGAACTATCTTAAAGGGAAAATTCACTCCCAAAAGTTTTTTTTTTTTTTTTTTTTTTATTGCTGAAGAAGAAGAAGAAGAAGAATGTCAGTAGCCAAATAGTTGACGGTAACCATTTTTCCATACTATGGAAGTCAATGGGGCCCATCAACTGTTTGGTTATCCATATTCCTAAAAATATCTTCTTTTGTGTTCAGCAAAATAAATAAATTCAGGCTTGGAATAATTTGAGGATGAGTAACTGATGACCGAATTTTCATTTTTGGGCGAACTATCCCTTTAAGCTAAATGTTTTAGTTTCGTGAGCTTGACCAGACAGACTGACTAAATTATCTCATGAGAAAATGTTACTGTTCGACAAGTTTTTATTTAAGACATTCTAGACAACTACTTGTCAACTAACTGTCACGTTAGAGTTAGGGTTAGTAAGTTGACATACTTGCAAAGTTACTTATAGTCAGTAAAAATGTCTGTTTAGGGAGCATCATAATAAAGTGTTAACAGATATTAAGCAGACAGTCAACTTATACTCTAATGACTGCTAGTTGACATGTAGTTTCAAAGTTGCTTATAAGTAAAGTTACACTACTCCCACATCCTACGTCATACATTGTCAAGTTACTCTTTTGGAGTAAGTCGACTTGTCTTACTAATAGCAAGTATAATTCCTATTCATCATGCCGTATTGAGTGTTATATACTGTATGGATGAAGGTTTTTCCCCATATGTACCTCTTGTATTTTTATCTGTCTGCTTGGCTTTGTTTTCTTAGGGACTGGAAGGCAGGAAAAAGTAGTATACTCTTTCAATCCCTAAGCTTATATCTTCTGACTCATACAGCACAATGAGGAAGATCTGGCTTCTATAAAGACATTGTATAAGATTACGGCTAAATCAGTCTTGTGGCTTTTCCTGGGAAAAACTTATGAAGTCCTAAAACTTTCTCGGTTATGAGTGGGCACAGCAGGTTCGGGGGCAGAGAAACATGGAGTGAAACATAATACAAGTATCAACCATCCTCCAAATAATAATGTACTGTCAGCAAAGAATGATAACATGATAACTCAAGGAGGCTTCACCATAGCTTCCTGAGGAGCATGACCCGAGCGTTGCCCAGAAATCATTCAGCAAAATATGCAAGACTTTAATTCGTCGGCTGCACGTCATTTAATAATGAAAAAATGAATCTTTGGGTACGCTGTCGAACATCTGGTTTAGAATCGGTCAGACTCTGCCGTTCGGAGCATTCTTTTGTATTATACGGAAGATGGAAAGAATTATTGAACGTTTCATGTAATGAAGAACTTTGCTGCCACTGTTGGTTTAAGTGAAATCAATTTTGCAGCTAGCGGGGTTCCAATTGGATGCAAGTTCCATCAATCACATGCTGCCACCAGATTTTCATTAAATCGAGTTTCACAACAAAGAACTGGTGCGAATTCAGTGCATGAACTTAAATGAGGGAGGTGCATATATTTAGTCTAGCACCCGAGGTCTTTCAAAAACAGGATCAAAAGCCAGACAAAGGAGCCAAAATCAACAATTAAGCATCTTCTTGATCAGTTTGTCAATTCTGTTTAGTTTGGGAGTCAGCCTTGGGTCAAAGTGAATCTGGCATGGCACTAAACGCGTAGATTTGTTGGATGGGCGTTGAAAGGTATCGCGGATGGCCTGCGTGCAATATGCAGTCGCCATCTGATGTGTGGAAATTTGTGGAAGAAAAGATATACAAGCAATCGCTGCTCCCGTGATATGTTTGGCTTCAAATTTATTTCTTGGATCGATCAGACCTCTTGAACAGTAGCAATGTTTTCTCTTTGGCTTATCTTCCCTAAACCAAAACTTTCATTGTTTTTTCAACAACATTCTAGTTGTTATTTGACAATAAAGAAAAATTCATTAAATAAGTACAATTAATGTTATGGCTACATCTTTGTTCTTCTACACAATATTATGCAGTTAATAAATTTTTTTATCACTTAATGTACATACTCCATTCAGACTTTTTATTAACAATGTATTATATAATGTATTATAATAAGATATATTATAAAGGTACACTATGTAACATTTGGGCGTAACGGTTAAAAAACAAATTGCATGCATTTTGCAGAAGAACATTATTATGGTTGTGCTTCGGCTCTGCAAGACTGTGTGGATGAATATGTTGTTGTTTTTTTCTCAAAACTAAAAAAGAGAGAAAGAATATCCTACAGCTCAAAAAATATTCACCAAAAGGCTTAAGAGATAACCAGTTTGGATGGAAAAGATCTCAAGCTGACTAGATGTTACTAGCTTTACCCATTAATAGACACGGTACTATCTTGAAAATAAATTTCAGCACAGTGTTACAACAACCAAAATGAAATGATCCTTCACAACAGATAATGTTTTGAAATGAACACTGTTAGAGAGCTACATAATGCAATTTATCTGTTCAATTAAACACCTTACTCACCCGTTGAGTAATAAAAATCCATCTCCACTTCCCTTTCACTACATTTCAAATCTCTCAGTTAAAGCATCTCCGAAAAGCCAAGCCAATGTTTGTAAATATATTATAATAAGTTTGAGAATATTTCCTTACAATGATTTTATTACTTTGAACACTAAATAAGTAACTAACTGACAAAATATGGCTGGCTAAACAAATCAATCAATATATTGCAATGATGTAGGTAATATTTTGCAATAAACCCCTTTTTGATTATAATAAGAACCTTTATTTTTGCAAAAATGGTGTGAAACACAGCAACCATAAACCATGCAAGTGTCCTTAAAACACTAAACCAGCTCTGATCTTTACTTTATTTACAGTGACTCAAAGGTATAAGCTTATCTAAAACTTAACACAATTCTTTTGCTGCCACAGTAAAGCACTGGTATTTCCCCTCAGGAAATGCAAATCCAGATATGTATTTCCCATTGCTTTAGTTTCACAGTGAAGACTGCAGCAACCATGAGATGTACATATAGACTTCTCTGAAGTCATAAATCAAAATGATCTCAGCGTGGAGGCAAGATAGGCTTAGTTTTACCTGCTCCCAGAGACGTTCATTAGACGTGGACATGGGGGTTCCCTTTGCTTTGAGTGTCATTAATCAAGGCTACCACAGACATACTGGAGATCCGATCCTCACTGTGGACACTGCACTACAGCTGGGAATAATCATCTTCCTGGATCCCTTTTAGCCATCTTAGATGTAGAGAACCATGATTCTGAGAGATTGGGCGACACTAGATATCTTCTCTCTTCCTTGCTCAAAAACAGAGGTGTACGTGTAGACAGCTATTAAAGATGTATTCTGTCTGTCTGTAGAGGTATACAGAGTGTGTGAGAATTAGTTATTTATGTAAGCCCTGAGAAGTATACGCTGAACCTTAAACTACACAAAAATGTGTGAATGTCATTGCATTATATAACAAAATCAGGTGTGTTTAACAAAGAGAATACCTGAATTTGAATTGAGGTAGTAGTGATATAGCTTTTTAATGCCATGTCAGCGTGAGGCTATAACTTCATGGCAAAAACGGGGTTACAAAAAAAACAGGTTTTGCATAAATACAACAAAATTTCAAAAAGAAGAGAAAAGAAAAAGAAAGTAATTAATATTATACAAGATTAACATTTGATTAAAAAAAGTCCTTAAGTGAGCTTACTGCATTAAATAAATGTTTACTTGCATTAAAGGTGGGACAGTCCAATAAAATATGTTTAATGGAAAGGGAGGTCTTTCAGGACATGCGTGTAATTGTGTCTTCGCCTTTAAGCAAAATGCAATCTTGTATGACTTATGAGACATATAGTGACCACCACTTGATCAAATCTTGTTTTAAAGGAGATTAAAAGTCTGTTGGGGTTTTTGGATTTCAAAAATGTGTTGTTTGTATATGTAGGCCTATTCTATTCTTCTTGCCACTTGTTTAATACATAATGATTGACTGTAGGTCTGAGGTCTGAAGGAGGAATCTGAAATTCTTCTACTTAGCTTGTTCATTTCCTGATAGACCAACTTGACCCGGAGAAGATAATAATACGTTTTTAAAGCTTCCATTATTTGAAGACATGATTTTGAGTCTGTGAAAGTTAAGAAAATTGTGAATTGAGGTAACAACCAGGATTCAGAATTGCAATTAGAATTATAAGTGGAATTAAAATACAAATCCAAATAATCTTAACTTTTTAGAAAAGCCAAGCGGATGGATCGATAGATATGTATTAGTTCACACAGCTAACTAATTTATATTTGTATGAACAACCATACGACAGCTGCAGCTTTGAGAATAACAAGGAATTTAATTAGATTCCACTACCCACAATGTATTCTACTTCATTCTGTGTCTTTATAAAATATTTCCCAATCAGCGCCAGCAAATCAGTTACATCCTTCTGAAACCATCTGAATTTTATGGCACTTATGCCCTCCTTCAAATCTCCCACATTTTCTGTTTCGGTTTAGCAACATTTTTAGAGAGAGTGTGAGAATGGCTTTGGTTCAAGCACCTCAGCATTGAGTTGGAGAAATGTTTAAGAGCATGCTTGGTATCCCTGTCCCCAGAGTCGAAAGGTTTTCCAGGCTCTTGGAGTCATAAGGAGTTTACTTTCACATCTGCAGAACTTAAAGGCTCAGCGGCTGGCCAAAAATAAAGTTATGGAGCTGGGCCTCCAGCGTTTAAGGGAATCAGCTGCAACACAAATGTGAGAGCTCTCTCTCGGTACAGTTTACATATTATTATTTTAGTTGTCGCTGCACTGAAATTGTGTGTATAAAGATTTCTGTCTTTTTTCCGATTTTTTTTATTTGTTGTTAACATCTAGAATAAACATTCAGATGTCAGTAATGTAGAACAAAGCGAAGTCAAGTGAATCTAGACGCATTCATGACAGGAATTGTTCGTGTTTCGTGACGTGGATGTGCTACACAGAACAAAGTCTAAAAATGCCAAAAGACCTAATGGTTTTCATGTGAAAGTACCAAGCACAACCCTTGGCTCACCCTGTTGCTTTCATAATGTTAACTGTGTTACAAAAAAGAATATAAAATTACTCATACTTCACATTGTATTTATTCATTATGCTATCAGTATGGGCCTGGAACTAGTAAAGTTCATCTGTATTTCATACTGTTATGGACATGTTTACTGTAAAATGTAAACGTTTCCTTTTTTTGTTGTTTGTACAGTATGTTAGCATCATTATCCCTGCACAGTATCATTGCATTGCGGAATAAATAAAATAAAAGAAACATTGGATGATAAATAAAAATTAATAAATAAATCTGATACGAGGAAATGTATTGCGTGATGAAATAATTATTTTATTCGCAGAACTATTAGTTCGTTTTAAAGTCCTAATTACTGGTTTAATTGTGGGTTTTGGAAATCATGATCAGGCATGCTCATTTTTCATATTCAAAAATTTGATAGTGGATGGGTGAACGGATGCAAAAATCGCTCCCCATTCTCCATCCGTGTACTCATACTTCACTGAAGGAGGAATAATCCTTTACCACTCTCATTTCAGAATCCTTGCAACCTTTGCATAAAGTCAATAATAAAATATAATGTAATTATGCTATTGTAATGCTCCTCCTGTCTCTCTCCTGCACATCGCACCCCACCTCTCTATTTGAATAATGAATTATACTCACATTTTAGTGGCAGGCCTGTGCTGTGGAAAAGTAAAAAGCTATTATCCAGTTGTCAGCTCTTCCCTGTACGACTCAGGAGAGATGAGGAAACACTGCTGACACAACACACACACACACACACACACACACAAAAGTGGCCTACGCAAGTGTGAGTTCCAAACTATCATGCAGAATAGAATAAGCTTTCCGTAATGACGGTGTGTAATTAAAGAACATAGCTTCTATAAGAAGCTGCATTTAACTTTAAACATAAGGCTGTGCATCACTGAAACACTATTTGTTTATGCTATTGGCATTTATAGATTGCATTTCTATGTGTTTGTGTATGTTTGAGGTCAGTATGTATATATATGTATATATGTATATAAATGTATGTGTGAGAGAGAGAAATTGTTTTCAGAAAGAATGCATTTAATTGATCAAAAGTGAAACATTTATAATGTTATAAAAGCTTTCTATTTCAAAATTGAAACGCGTAGGCAAAACTTTTGATAATTATTGATAATATCAATTATAATTGATAATAATAAGTAATGTTTCTTGAGCATCAAATCAGCATATTAGAATGATTAGATTGAAGGATCATGTGACACTGAAGACTGGAGTAATGATGCTGAAAATTCAGCTTTGATCACAGGAATAAATAACATTTTAAAATATATTTAAATTTTTTTATTTATAATAAGTCACAATATTACTGTTTACTGTCTTTTTTTTTTAAATCAAAATGGACATTATAAGGATATAACATTGTTTTGAAAAGGCTGCCTGTAAACCAAATTAAAAAGACAATTCTAATCAGTGCATATCACTCATATTTCTAAATGATCTCAATTGCTTCTCTAAGACAGTAATACGAAAATTAAGATTTAGGTTTAAATAAGCAGCATCTCAGGATTTTCTCATGAGAAAAAAAACCCTATTAATCTCATATATCAACAACATCTCAAAGTGTACTCAGGTTTGCCAAGTCAGAGATGTCAACGCAAACATTTCTCATTAAATTCTCCCTGTACTTCCAATGTGTATGTTTCCAGCTTTTAAGGACTTTCAGGAGAAACATTTCAGATAAAGCTGACGCTTACTGGTTGAGAACTCCATTAAGTCTCCTGAGCTATGAAAAGACCAACCTCTGCGCAATAATATTTTCCTCTGGTTTGCTGATGATTCTATAAAGTCTATTCTAAGACTGCAGACAGCAACATAATCTGCCTGCATGTTTATTAGTTATGTAAAACATCTCAAATTGTGTTTGACTCGATCTAGCTATCAACAGGATGCAATAACTCCATGTTTGGATCTTATCCAAGCATGTTATGTCAAGTTAGAACCACAAAACATTGATCCGTGTCAAATAACGTCTTCCATTCCTCATAATTAACAAGCAGCCAAACACTAGAAACTTTACATGTATAGATTTGTGTAATCAATATGGCAGTGGAAATCTGCTTGTGAATTTGAAAAAAAATCTATAAATCAGAGAATACAAGAATGAATTTAAAGGCAAATCAGTTTTGAGCAGTAGCGGGAATGTATCTCCAATGAAATATCATAGCATTGTGTACTTCAGAGACACGTGCCTTCAAAAAGATGTCAAAAGGTCAGTGTCCTCTCAGAAATGCAGTCTGTTTGGCAATATGTTCAAAAACATGGCGTAAATCTGTTTCCTCCTGAGTATTGCTCACTCTTGGAGATATCCTGGCGCACAGCCAGCGTTCTGCTTAGCATTCTGCACTGCTGGTGGGTGGAAAATTGTCCCAATCTGCTTGTCCCCTCTGTTACCAATACAACAGATCAATAACTGCTCCTCAGTGACAGCGCACAGGCTGTGCATGGGGGGGTTGCGGTAATCGCTGCTGGTAACACAAGCAAAAACAGTGTGCCACAGGAAGCTGTACAGTTTGGAAAAGCATTCCCTGTAACTGTAATGCTACAAATGTTTTGCTCTGACAGACGTTACTATTTAATGGTGCTTGCTTATAGGCAAGTATCACTATTGTTCATACTGGAAAAAAACTACAATGCATGCCACAACATTTGTGTTACAAACGAGAATTATATGTGCAAATTATTGAGTAGAGGTGTGCTATTTTTAAGCAATCTGACTTAAAGGGATAGTTCACCCAAAAATGAAAATTCTGTCATCAATTACTTATCGTCATCTCTTTCCAAACTCGTAAGACATTCGTCCATCTTCAGAACACAAATGAAGATGGTTTTAATTAAATCTGAGAGCTTTCTTTCCCTCCATTGACAGCCTACGCAACTACCACTTTCAAGCCTCAGAAAGGTAGTAAATAATGTTGTTGTTGTTGTGTGTGTGTGTGTGTGTGTGTGTGTGTGTGTGTGTGTGTGTGTGTGTGTGTGTGTGTGTGTGTGTGTGTGTGTGTGTGTGTGTGTGTGTGTGTAAACAAAGCACTTACGTTGCTTCATTAAATTGAGGTTAAACCAAGAGTGACATGGATTACTTTAATGATGTCTTTACTACCTTTATGGGGCTTGAAAGTGGTAGTTGCGTAGCTGTCAATGTAGCTCTCAGATTTCATTAAAATGATCTTCATTTGTGTTTTGAAGATGAACACGTCTTACGATTTTGGAACGACATGAGTCTGTGTAATTAATTACATCATTTTAATTTTTTGGGTGAACTAAGCATTGTCTTGTGGATGATAAAATACAAGAAAAATCCCACAGTTGTATATTGAAAGCAGGACTGAGCCATATCTACAGACCAGGGTTGAGCTTATTTTTCACTAGGGCCAGTAAGCAACCACCAGAACACCTTAGCAACCACATAGCAACACCCTACCAACCATCCAGAACACTGTAAAAACCACATAGCAATACTCTAGCACCCAAACAAACAAATAATGCATAGAGTTAACTTTAGCAACACCTAAGTAACCACATAGCAAAACCTTACAAACCACCAGAACACCTTAGCGACCACCCAAATCAACTTAGCAACACCCTACCACCCAACCACCTTTGGAGTTTGTCTGGGTTTATTATCTTTTGTTAATTATTTAAAAAATATCTTAGGTTTTTTTTCTTATTATATGATGTTTCCTTTGTGTTATGGATAGTTTCGTTATTTAATAAATGTTTACACATTGTATTTTGGTTTCACATGTCCTCCTTTATGTTACGTTCCCCTTCCCGACAAATTTAAATAGGGGTTCATAACAAAAATTGGGGGCTTGTCCGGGATAAATCTGTTTAATTTTGATTTGTTGAGCAGATAATAATAATGGTGCTAAGCGATCTCCGGGTAGAGTAAACCAGGGGGACCAGCTGCCTCTCATCTGGTACCTTCTGAAGACTAGAGAGGTCTTAGTTAGGTCTCGGATATGTAGGTGTAGGTCCAGAGTCATTTGTACTTTTAAATTATGGTTGTTTTTTGCGCATCAATTTATTATGGCGACTTTTTTATTTATTTAAATTAATTTATATGTCAATGAGTGTTGCAGTAATTGAAATGTTTAGAAAGGATGATTTGTTCCTTAAAATGGTACTTAAAGGACTTAAAATGGTTTAGGTTTTAACATTGTGGCAACCACCACAACACCCTTGCTATGTACACCCTTGTTGCACAACCCGTAGTTCTACACAATCCCTGTATAGCTCAAACAGTAGCTTTGGATAAATGCGTCTGCTAAATGCACGGACAAACAACAACACACTCACATTTTCTTTAGAAAGTGTGAAAGTCTAGTTTCTCATTTTATGCTAATTTTCTCTCTGACTCCTTTAAGTTTGAACAAACAAATAATGCATAGAGTTAACTAAGTAACTCCAGGTCTACAACTTAGTACACAGCAGCCTACTGCGATCTATAAAATAGCTAGACCGCAAAATATGGCTTGATAATAAGGAGCCTCTTTCCAGTGAATAAAAGACCTAAACAAAAAAACGTGCCTCATTACAATACGCTGCAAAGCTGGCACTCCACACAATCCAATTACAACATGCAAATGATGCTGGACTGTTTGAAAGGGCCGCAGATAGGCCTACCTTTATCGTAAAACACACACACACACACACACACACACACACACACTCTCTCTCTCTCTCTCTCCTTCTCTCAGTTTCTTTCTCCACACACACACATTCTCCTTCACTCAGTTTCTTTTTCCACACACACACACGCACACACACGCACACACACACTCTCTCATATACGTTCTCCCCGCTGCCTTTATTGACACACTCCCATGGCCTAGGTTGTGTTAGCCAGGTGGTGAGAACAGGTGTTGAGTGAGTGTTGCCATTTGAACGCCACTGCGCACTTGGCTCGCCACCAGTCAGCTGGAATGGTAAAGCTGTTCTTCCCGTGTTCGCATCTCTCCGCCTTATTGGCTGATTACGAGGGAGAACGTTTGGCGCCGTGTTTGTGTCATCTGCAACAGCGACTCCTCCTCAACCCCCCATGCGATACTTTTGTTTCGTTTAAGGGTTCGCTTCTCTGCCATGCTTGGCGAGGCAAGCTACTGACACGGGATAGCAGACCACTTATGCTTTAGTGACTCTGCAATGAATGGTAATTTATACAAACAACGGCGAATCCAAGGAGAAGACGGAGTGAAAACAAAGTAGGTGACAGAAGAGGAAAATGACTTCTAAATGAGAAAGAATGAGAATTTATAAGCTAAAGAGAGAAAAATGGGGGAAGTTAGAAACATATGGGAGAGAAATATGTTATGAATGAAAATGGTTTCACTTGCTTTTGGTGCATTTTTTTTTATTTTAGACAGCTCACCCAACCACGTCGTGCTATTTTTCATTTCACCAAACAATGTGAGAAATACATTTACATTACGGCAAAGATAAAAGCAGTATTTTTGCATCGTTTTTTTCCCCCCCCATTTATTTGTTGAGGAGCTGAGGTGCTTCTCTAAAGCACCAACCTAGACATGCCCAAACATTTAGATATATAGCACGTTCATTTTACAAGTAAAAAATACTATTACTTAATGCCTTTGACTAATGAATTTGAATGCATATTTTTCAGGTAAATAACTCGCTTCTACAGACATACACTCTTATAAATAAAGGTTCTTTGTTGGCATCTATGGTTTCTTTAACATCCATGGAACCTCTCCATTGCACAAAAGGTTCTTTAGAGGGGAAAAAGGTGCTTGGGATTATTCAAATGTTCTTTACACTAAGATTTTTTTTTTTTTTTTTTAAGAATAATTCACTTATGGGTTCTTTGGGGAACCCAAAAATGTTGTTCTATGCATTGATGCAAACCTTTGGGAATATTTATTTTTAAGAGTGTAAGTCTTAATATTTTCCCTTTCAATATTCCTATGCGATTGTATTCATCAAACATTACCAATGCACTTGTTACAATATTTTCATTTTATCACACTTAGGCTTTTAACTTCCCCAAAACTAATTCCATTTTCCCCTAATTCCAAAACTGCAATAAGCTCACAGGCCATTTGAAATGACCCATTCATGTTTGACTGATACGTGATAGTGCACGACACAAAAAGGAAATCAAATTTGACTGACAGCTCCTTCCTTGACTTGAATAGTGCTCAGCTATATTATCCAGCTAGATTCCCTCCGTGCCCCACCCCCTACATTATCATGGGCTGTCCTGTCTTATCTGCATATTCCTTCCCATCTATGCAAATGGATCCTCTCATTCGCTTAATGGGGGTATTAATCTGATATCAGCCTCTTAAATACAGCACAAACGGGGTATGGCTGAGATGAATGAGTATAAGTGAAGCACGCAACAGCATCCGCATATAAATGTCACGAAGGCCTTCGATGATTTAGTGTTTTTTATTTGGGCAATTATTTAGGTATTTTATTTATTACCTTTTGCGGTTTCAATACTATCATGACTGTTTTTTTTATTTTTTATTATGGATTATGAGATTATGGAAAGTCATCATGCATCCGCGAAATAGTATGGTGTGTGTGTGTGTGTGGGGGGGGCCTGGTCACCCTACATTATGGGGACAATATGTTCCCCCACAAAAATGGCAATATCTGAAATCCTTGTCCTTGTGGGAACATTTTTTGTCCCCATGAGGAAAACAGCTTATAAATCGATAACCTAAAAGTGATGTTTTTTTAAGATGTAAAAATGCAGAAAATTGTCTGTGATGGGTAGGTTTAGGGTTAGGGGATAGAATGTACAGTTTGTACGTATAAAAATCATTATGTCTATGGAAAGTTGCCATAAAACGTGAAAACACAGAGTGTGCGTGTGTGTTATATTTCTTTAAAACGTTAAGTAACATGCCCATAAATGGCACAGATTTTCCAAATGTCCGATATAATGCCGATCATTCCCACTGCTAATGTTCACAAGCTCATCTGGAGTTTAATTGAAATACATGAGGGGACGAGCGGACGCATTCAAAGCAACTGGGGCCAGTGACACTAGATGAATTGGCAAAATGGCATTTGATTAATACGATACTTGACCCCCAGTAATTATGTCCTTTACAATAGACTGGTGACACCTATTAACCACAGTAATCACTTTTGCTGGTGCGGTGTTTCAGAGGAGCTCGACATATGGCCACCTTATTGAAATAGATGCTCTGAATGGAAGAGAAGGGAGGCAAGGTCCTCACATTAATGTCTTCTCATTCATGCAGTCCCAAAGGAGAAATATCTGACAATATGTACAATTATTTAGCATTCTGTGAGCTTCATGGGAAACTGGAGAGCTTTTTTTCCACTGCATACTATTTGTAGAGCTGATGACATTCCCTTTGCAACGATTTTAAAAGACAGGAAATGACATCGCTAACCTTGGGACTCACTTGAAAGGAATTCGTGTCTTTGAGACGGCGAGGCAAAAGTTGAGGGATAGTTTGAGGACAAGAAAGAAAGAAAAAGAAATGGAACAAATAACAAACCATAGCCCAAACATATTTGCTTGGAATGTTAAGACAATGCTGAATTTTAATCATCCATAGTTTGATGTTTTATTAACTCAGTATGGCCTGAATTTATTTTGCATGGCTTTACAAATGCATTGGCTTACTTTATCTTCCCTTCTTTGCTGCTGAACATCAAACAACACCATAATATATGAAATTAAGAAATGGAGCGTGCCAAATTAACAGTCCCATCCATACCTGCTGAATCCTTCAGCACCAAAGTTCAACTCCAGGTGTCTATTCGGTCCTGCCGCACACTTTGAGAGACTTGGGAGTGGTCGTCATGGCCAATCTCTGGTCATTCATTTGCAGGTAATGATTTTGGAACAGGGCTGCTAATAGGGCATTATGGGAGTCCCTGGTTCCCCTGACAGCTGATTAATGTCCACTGTGATGACATCAGCTCTGAGAGAAACTAGATAAAAGAACACTTGTATTGGACCGAGCAGGATGATGAACGAGCGACCATGCTAGCGACTCATCTCATTACGAACTACAGACTGCTGGCCATTTAGCTAATGTAGCGAGTCATTGTGTGCCCAGGGACCCCGGGCTGCAGGTTTGGAAATTAATGACACGGCAAACGTGCGATATGGAGTTTGACCCTGCATAATACGCAAGCATATAGGATTAACCTTGCCTTGTCAGACGCCACTATTGTTATCCCGAATGCGGCGGCGGAGTACACAAGCAGGGGAAAAGAGATATTTATACCAATACCTATACCTGGATTTAAGATTCATTTCATGGGCCGCGGCTAAGCTGCGGAGAAGGATTAAACAGATAGTCTTTTCTTTGAGAGGTAGTGAAAATAAACCTCTCATTGAATAGGGGAGAAAGTGAAAGACATCAGGCGGCGTAGACTCTATATTTTCGCCTTTATTACAGTTATAGCTTGCTAAAGCTAATCTGAAACCATATAGGCATTCAAATGGTCAGCATTATGGAATGAGACCTATATATGAAGAGCATGTTTACATGTGTTAGCAGAAATATATCCACAATCAATGGCAAGCTGTACTTTTTAACACTTCAATTTGATTTTAAGTTATAAGTTGGAAAAACTGGTTAACCCATGATTTTTTCTTGATATGTTGTGTCTTTCTCATTGAACATGAACATGCATGTGTTGTGGAATGTGCGTACCAAATTTCTATTACGATTATGACGCGGGCTCGTCAATATGACTTTTTTCATGGTTAAAGTCAGCTATACTGAATAAAATAAAATAAAACAATATTTATTTCCTCAAGTCAGTTGCTCATCTACCCTCTATAGGTGTTTGCATTTATGCATTTTCCAGATCCTTTTATCTGAAGAAATTTTCACTGTGTTGATGGCGTAGCTGGGAACTGAACACATGATCTTTGTGTTGCTAGAGCCATGCTGCTTCTGTTTGAGTTTCAGGAAAGCACACAGAATAAGTTTTTTTTATTATTATTATTATTTAAAAAATACTTACAGTGGTGTTTGTAAATATATTTTGTAACGGAAAAATATAGTTTTTAATACAGTTTAAAAAAAAGAATCATATGTGACCCTGGTCCACAAAACCAGTCACAAGTCGCACGGGTATATTTGTGGCAATAGCCAACAATACAGTATGGGTCAAAATTATAGATTTTTCTTTTATGCCAAAAATCATTAGGATATTAAGTTAAGATCATGTTCCATGAAGATATTTTGTACATTTCATACAGTGAATTTATAAAAAAAAAAATATATTTTTGTTAGTGGATACAGCAATATCGCAAACATAAATTGACAACTTTAAAGAGGATTTTCTCAAATCTTTTATTTTTTTTGCACCCTCAGATTCCAGATGTTCAAATAGTTATATCTCGGCCAAAAATGCTATCCTAACAAACCATACATCAATGGAAAGCTTATTTATTCAGCTTTCAGAGAATGTGTAAATCTCAATTTAAAAAAAATTACCCTTGAGACTGATTTTGTGGTCCAGGGTCATATATTCTCTCTTTTTTTGGTAATGTGTGAGAACTATTCATGGTAAGGGTTTACTGTTTTTGCCAGATTTATTTTTTTTTTCATAATATGATTTTTCGGAGAATTACATTGAATCCAGTTTTGAACCAAAACAAAACAACCATATCCAATAATTTTACCTAATACATTAAATGACAACCAAAGCACAAATTAAGCTTTTAAATGCAAATTATAACTTTGCAATATTTCCAAGCAAATTATGATTCTCATTATCATTTACCAATCATAACCATTGTTCAAAACAAGTGTTCTTTCAACTCAAGTGTTAAAGGAACTAGCAATGCCAAGGTCATGGGTTCAATTCCCAGAGATCATGTGTCTAATGAATAAATGTAACTGAGAGAAATCTACCACAGATGATGCAAATCTATTTTCAGTTTATTCACGTGGGTGAATTGGATGTGTTTCAAATGAACTTTAAAATATTATACGTTTACCATATACATGGGCCTGACCTTTTAATGATAACTAAGCCTGCTTAATCACGACATCCTCAGGAATATGGAATACCCTCAGGTCTCCCTTATTAGCCTTTAAGACTTCCTCTCCTTTCACCTTCAATCAGGGTTAAGCTGAACTCCTGCTGTCAAGACCAGCGTGGTAATGGGCATATCAATCAAAGAATAAATTAAGACTGCTAACTATTTTAGCAGTATTAGACAATCTCAGTTTAGAGGTTTAGAACATCATTTAATTGTAATTGGGATCTAACATTTGGGACAAAATGCAGACGGAATGGGTGAAATAACAGGACAGTTCACACCAAAATAAAGATTCTGTCATCATTTTCTCACCCTGTTCCAAATCTTAGGGTTAGGGTTTCTTACTTTTATCTGAACACATCTTTTGAGGTAAAGGAGTCTCAGTGTTTTTAAATTCATTTGAATTCAATTCATGTTTATTTGTAAAGCATGTTTCACAATGAATACTTAGTACATGTTAACTATCCACATAACACACACACACACACATATAAAAGGATAATATTTGACAGTTTTGTATGTCATTTCAAAGTTGGCATTATCTGAAGTCTTCACAAGCACTGCCATTATGTGAATGCTTGGCTAAAAGAGATGTGGCTTTAATCTAGATTTAAAATGAGAGACACCTATGTTATTCAAAATCTTCTTTTGTGTTCTAGATCGAACAGTCATTCAGGCTTGGAACAACATGAGGGTGAGAAAATGATTTTTGGGGTAAACTATCTCTTTAAAGGTGATGTATACAATTTCGGTGTATATTAATGTGTCATTGGTCTTCCGTTGGTCAGCCAAACAAATAGTCTTGCCCCAAACTCAGACCATTGGTTGAGCTAATGTTACAGGGTGGTCGCTGGGACGCTCAAACTAACAGAGCAATGTATTGAAACAAATGGCTTATTTATATTTATCTCTGCATATTAAGATGGAGAATGAGATTAAAAAAAAAAAAATGATGCGCATAACCTTTATCACAGAGATGTTGAGGTGACATCAACCATTGACAACCCTGTCTCTTCAGGCTATTTATGGTGTGTAGTAGAATGACACGATCAGTAGGTTATAGTGAGAGGGGAGCTATGTATTTAGTCACCGGTCACTCTTAATGGCTTCAAACCATGCAGAAAATTATTCACTGACCCTTCACACACCTCTGCGTCGGGAGCAGCTGTAAAACAACCCAGCCTTTGTCAGGGATTATAACGGGCGGAAATCTGGCCTTATTATTAAAAAGCCAGGCGATTTTTGACCCCCCTTTTTCTTTCTTTTCAGTCATCCAATATTCATTAAAGTGGGATTTCGGCACATTAGCAAAGGAGGAGAAAGTAGCCCCTGGAGACTGTGTTTGCGTTTTCAGTGCTGGCCCTGTAATTCTGTCAGACACTCATGTGAAGAGGAGGAAAGGGGAGGGAGTGGTCCACTTAACCGGGATTTATTACCTCCACCAGCTGCCCTCCTCTCTCTCTCTGTAAAAGGTAATTGCATCCAGTTGTAACAAGCTAATTGATTGCTAATTAGATAAATCAGCACTCCAAGAGCTGTCAAGCACTGACGGATGGTAACAGAAGTCATGTGCCCCGGTGTAATGGCGGTAGGGTGGGAGGACTGGTGTCGCCCAACAGAAAGAGCAGCTCCGAAAGGTCGAGGGGGAGCGGACGATATCGGCGAGATGGGCAGATGAGCGTGAACCGCAGAAAGAGAGGGGGTCTTGAGCGTAGTGACAATGCAAATCAAAAAAGGCAGAGTAAACATGATTGATTCAGGCGGAGGCTGTCGGAGAGGGGGAAATTGGATTCAATGGACAGCTGGATGTCTGCAGCGACTCCCTGGCCACCAGGCAGCACCCGGCACTTTCTCATGCTAATGCATCCCGGGCTAGCATAGCACTGAATGGATGATACCAGCCTAAACAGGAACTGAAACCGGGGGGTTTGCTTGGGTTGAGAGGGTAAGAATGAACAAAGGGGGAAGGGCAGTGCTAAATAGGGACTACCGCACAGTGCGACGTCTCAAGTATGTGTGTATCATATGTTCATAATCATACTAATTTAAATACAAGAAAATTAAATGTTGCCAGTTCCTAAGATTCGGTTCTTGAAGTATTAGCTACGGTCACTGAAAAAATCGAAAGTAAACAATATTACTAATCAAGTGTGGCTTCATTGATATGTCATATATATATATATATATATAAAAAGATTACATTTTAAAACAACAGTTTTACTGCTTAATATTTGTTGTGGAAATGGTGATACATTACCATTCAAAAGTTTGGAGTAAGAAAGATTAAAAAAAGAACTGATCAAACTGACCAAAGACATTTATAATGTTATAAAATAAGAATGTTATAAAATGTTATAAAATATTAAAAAGTCTATTGATAAATGCTGTTCTTTTGAACCTTCTGTTCATTAAAAAATTATCACAGCTCCAACAAAATCATATTAAGCAGCAAAAACTTAAGCAGCAAATGTTTCCAACACTGATATATTAGAATGATTTCTGAAGGATCAAAAATTCTTGCCTATATAATACCAGGTTCTGAAACTCTAGAAGGTGCTGATAGGTTCTCAACTCAATTTGGTAGCGAACACATCATTATCTACATAGTGCAGCTGATTGGTTGCTGTTGCATCATCAGCCAATTAGCTACAGCTCAATATTCATCACATACTGGTAGTGTTGCTGTTACCAGTAGCACGCTTTCAGAAACCCTCCACCTTCCCCAGCTCCACCTGTATAGATCTGCTATAGGGGTTATTTCACATTGTATGTTACATGTGCAGCAGCAGCCGCAAGTCTCACATGCTCACAACGATGTCTGTGCATGTATCGGCAGCAGCAGATCTATTCAACCAAGACCAAATACATGAACATTACCATGTCCATTACCATGCCAATCTCTCAGAGAGCTGCCATGACAGAAATGCAGCGTATGTCAGCATAAGAGATGTACACATAAAAAGAAAATCTGATTCTGAACTTTTGCCCGGTAGTGTATATTACTAAGAAATGGTGAGTTAATATAAGTTATATTTTTATATATATATTAAACCATTTAAATACAAAAATATATAGAATATATATTTTTCATACTACGTAAATAGATTTAAAGATTTAATTATTTTATATTGAAGAAAAAAATCGGAACCTATTTTGTGCCTATCTTTGAAGTGTGAGTGGGCGTGTGTATAAATAACGACAGTGGTCTTAACTGCTGATTCATCTCACAATTGTTGTGTCTGCACAACTGTTGTTTTGAGGAAAAGAAAGGACTATTTGAACAGTATTATGTAAACATGCTCGTCGAGCCGCCCAATAAGACTCAGGCCACACCTTTGTTTCCGTTTAATCTCCCTGATTATGCAGACATCACTTAGACGTTGCCATGGACACTGAACAAGGTTGGCAAGCAAGGCCGAGCACCCTCTGTCTGGTTAAACGCAGCGGATGGAACGACGCCAAAGAAACACCATCACCTCATCAATTTTGCTTTCTTTGACTGTATTTTGCATTTGAGAGCTTTATTTTCAACAAAATTTTAAATTGCATCCTTTATCACCGCTTAGATTTGAACTAAAACTATTGTCTATTTGAATATTGCAGAGCCAGTGTCTTGGCTTCAACAGAAACGCTTAGCATTAACACGCAGACACACACAGATCAGGTTACCACAACGAGGCGTTAGCCCCTGCATGGGGGCTTGAGGATGTGATCCCTACAAGTCTCCCCACTCCTAAACACACACACCCTATTCACCAGCTGACCCATGAGGGACATACAGGCCTATTGAGTTCAGCTTTGCTGGCATGCGACATGCCCATTCTCTGCATGCTGCAGTAGCACAGTGGGTGGCATATCCCGGCACAGTTGCTGCACGATTTACAGCCGAGCAGGTCGGGGGGTTGATAGAATGAACCAGTTAGTATGAGCCTAAAAAAAGCCGCTCTTCTTCAGTAGTCACATATTTATCAATATGTTAGCACATATTTTTCTAGAAACGCTTGAAAAAAAAAAAAAATCAAATCAGGTTCTACATAAGCGTAAAACCCTACAAATGTTCTGAAGCACAAGTATGGCTGACACCGCCGTCGGTGTGTGAATGTGAGGCAAATGTAAAGCGCTTTGGTGGCCATTGGGTCTGTGAAAGCACTATACAAATGCAGTCCACAAGTACAGGACACTACCTTTCAAAATTCTGTGGTCATTAAGATAAAAAAATAAAATATATCTTCATTTGTGTTCTGAAGATGAACACAATTCTTACTGTTTTGGAACGACATGAAGATGAGTAAATGATGACAGAATTTTCGGGTTTTTCATTTTTGGGTTAACTAACCCTTTAAAGCAAATGCAAAAACTAATAGGTTTAGCTAGTATTCATGTTTCCACTTAATATTCTATGAAGCGGTATGTGTCAGAATCTTGTGTCCTGTCACAGATGTGTTGATAAGAATGTGAGGCTGTGCTGCGAAGCTGTCTGTGCTGTTTATCCATGACACAATGAGGTCCACAAGACATGATATGATGAAAGGTGGAGCCACTGTGTAAATCCTGGCTTATTCACGGCTAGACCTTTATGACTGTGTGTGTGTGTGTGTGTGTGTGTGACAGAGAGTCTATGCAAGTGTACACTTATGCTATTGAGTGTTTGTGTACTTGTAGGCTTCCTCTACATGTCTTTCCCATGTTTCTTAGTGAGTTGTCTTACCACCTGTGCATTCTGAAAGTAGAAATACTTCAGCAAAGTAAAGGGCATTGAAGCGTTTAAAGCTAAGCATTAGGCCTTGCTTTGCAATGATATTTATGCTTACAATCCAATATTTTACAATACAAAAAAAAGTCTAGAGTAAATATAGTAATTAGTGTCACAGAAAAATATTTAAGTTTAATTGGTTCCTTGTTTTAAGTCAAATTAAGTGATGCCCAAGTTCAAATGTGTTTATTAAAAAAAATTTAATTAGTCCTCACTGCTGTGGTTAACTAAAGCAAGTTTATTCATTGATTTTTCACAGGTGTTCTAACTATATTTTGAATTACGCATTGCATTGTTGTTTTATGGTTAAAGGAAATATGTAAACTTGTTGGTATAGCTAAAAGAAGTAACTTGTTTGGCTTAAAAATGTGAGTTTATTGAGTTAAAACAGAGAAAGAGATTGGTTTAATCAACAGCAACTCAAAAAAGTATGTTATCTAAACAACATTAGTGAATTTAAGTTTATTCGACCAAAGAAAAAAAAATTGTGATACATCATGGAGAGAAAAATTCACAGTAAGCAGTGTGTTTTTATTTTGTGTTTATGTAATTTTTTTTCTTACAGTGTATTTGTTTCCAATTTTATTTGCAGTTTACAGTGACAATTGAATCGCCACAATAAATGTAAACAAACGTACGATTTACCATATTAGCTTATTAACACTGGTAGTGAGGTAGGTTGAAATAACACCACACTTTGACACTAAATGATTAGATTAGAGATGAGTTGTATATTTATTAAATATTTTAATTTGAAGAAATCAAATATGGGAATATTATAACAACGTTTGAGACATATAGCCCAGAGATACCGGTGGAGTCTTCAGCTCAAAGCTAGTAAGGCTCTGCAGATATCAGGGGGGTAGAAGGTTCTCAGCTCCTCATTGGTGATCACTTTCACACCTCACCCTTTCATTTGTTTTGCAGAAAAAAAACTTTGGGGTGGAACATCGCTGTCTAGACAAGCGAAATAAAAGAAGCAGCAACTGTTCATGCGTGTCTCTTCCTCACCATTGTCTCTCATCCCCTCCGCTCTCCTCCATCTCCTTTGCCCACTGTCTGCGCAGTATTGTTGGAAGACAATGCACTGTCACCGTCGCTTCCTAAACTTGTAGGGATCTTGCTCTTCCCTGCGACGGGATCAGCAGGATAGTGGTCGCTACAGAGCAGCGGTGCCAATCAGAGAAAGTTCAAACATCACTGAGAGTGGAGATTCTACGCCGCCTTTCACTGTGTGTTTATCTGGCTGGAGTCCATGCAGAGGGCATCAGATGGTGTGGTGGATGGTGATTCCCCAGATTAGAAGATGATGGCTATGGCTGTTAAGTAATGCAGATGTGAGGGGAAGAGCAAGTAATCCAAATGCTTTAATTATTCAAGACACTGACATGACCAATACCTTCAGCAAAGTATTTGTTGTTCCCTGGATTGTTACATGCAAAACATGTTGGATTTGATATTCATTTTAAGATATGGTTTAACCTCAGGATTGAAGTCTAAGATATTCTTTAAAGTACATTTTAAATGAATTTGAAAATTGTATCAGACGAATAACTTGTGTGAATACTTGAAAAATAAAGTTTTTAGATTTATCTATTCATTTTTGTCGTATTTAAAGAAATACTGTATGGGCACAAATGGTGTGTGTGTGTGTGTGTGTTTTTTTTTTTTTTTTAGAAGGACCCATTTAATAACACTAAGGTCTGTTTTAGAGGATTAATCTATTCATCTTGTCTTAGCATACAGTACAGGACATTTATTTATTTTTTCACTTTTATGCCCTCAGCAGCCTCTCTGAGGTCTCCCTGGACCAAATCATTTGATCTGAGGCTTTGGCTTCAAATAATGTGGAGTGAATGGAAGGGCCTTCTCCCTTTCACTGCCACTTATCACCAGTCTAATGACTACATCTCTTCTGCATGCTGCAGCGCGACTTACCCGAGTAATTTATTCTGGGTCGCCTAAAGCCTTCATCACAATGAGGCGCCTCACAAAACAAACGCAGACAAAGCCAATGTTAATTTTCTTATTATCAGCCCCTTAATTATTTGTTGTGTGTGATAAGTGCTTTCAGCGCATGTGATATCAGCAATAACCTTCTGGCTGCGGCGTCAAGGGGCCTTGTTGAGTTTTCCCCTCGTCGCATTCTCCTCCATTATTAAGACAATGAGGAGTGAACACAAATACCCTTCATTGCGCTGCCTTCTTCTCGAAACAGAGGAATAAATATTATAGATTAATTAATCCGTGCTGATTATAATTTAATTATGTTGCCTCCAGAGGCCAAAGCACGCTTTCTCCCTTCAAATTTGTAATGTGCCAGGCTGAACATTTATAAGACCGCGCTCACTCACGGGCACTTGGGACCTTTGTTTATGAGAGCATTTTGCTTGCATAAATTTATTCTGTGGATGTATTACAAGCTTTGCGTTCGTCGCCTGCAGTCACAGTCCACAGTTCAGACTGACGTATGAAATTAGTGAGCGTCTGATAAATTTGGGAACATTTCCAATTAGCTCCCGGGTCTTTATTTCCTTATATGCTTATGAAGAGAAAATGTTACAGTGTTGCTGTCACTTAGAATTGTTATTGCTATTGCTATTAAACATCCCTCTTTAGAATACTTGATTCTGATTCGGTCGATTAACAGTTGTTATGCAATAGAGTGCAACAGTGCGCGCCTACTTTTCAGCGGCGCTGGTTCCGGAAGTATTTTTTCCATGTTATACCAAATGTCTTCATTAAAGCGTTATAAGCCATGAACCAAGCTAAAGCAGGTACGAGGTCAATCATAACAACGCAAACTTGGATTTAAAGCAAAAAAGTATTTGAAAATTGGACAAAAATACAGAGGCACAAGACAGGCTATACGGTTTTAGTGAGGGAAAGAACTACAATCCCATGAAGCATTGCGAACAGCATGTGATTTAAAACCAATGGAGAAATTGAAACTCATTTAAAAATGTTATGAAAAAAATATATATAAACAACATATTTAAAGTTTATTGCCATAAAATATGCACATACATACATATTTAAGTATTTTATTTTTTTAGAGCATGGGGAGACTGACTCCATTATGTCATTCGTGGTGCTTAATGGGAGTGGGCGGAGCTAAAGAGCTCTTTTGTCAGGTTTTGATTGTGGCGACTGTGATTGGTGGAATTTTCGGTACAGCATCATGGAAAATGTAGTTTTCACCACAAAATGAGTTGAAATAATGCAGGCCACCACCGATTAACCGATATTATTGCACCACCGATTAACAACCTCGTAGCTCTCTGTAGGACTGTCTTTAAAGGTTTATTAGTTATCATTAAAAATCAGGTTCCCTATGAAGAAAGATTTTACTTCCAGAATCTGGATGTTGCTCATTATTATTATGCAACAGTTATAATGCAAACAGTTTTTATGGAATGTCAACCCATTTCCAACATGATGTTCTAGTTTTTATAGCTCTTGTATCAATCAATGAAAAATCATGTATGTCGGTATGTATTGTGTACATGAAAATAGAGTCGTAATTAAACTGTGACTTCAATTTTTCTTCTTTTTTTTCAGGATTCTTTGATAAATAGAAAGATATTATAAATAAAACTCAACAATAAAACTTACTTAACCTAAACTTTTGGATGGTGATGTGTATATTTATTCTCCTGTGTATCACTGTCCCGATCGCCAGTATATTTTGCAATAATGACTGACTTAATTACCTAAAAACATATTCTTCCTACATGAATAACTATCATTAAAAGCCTCTTTAAAATAACAAGTTTATTTCCAAACCCAACCACGCCAAATGGTAGCTTGTTGACCTTTTCGTAAAGCATGACTAATTGTGCAACCTGTCTATGTTTACTGATCTCTGGAATGAACAGTCCTACACCTGTAAGTATGATGGAGCAGGTGGTTGAGAATGCCAGAAAAGTGTATGCAAATAACCACATCTTCAAGACCCTCTATTTTTGCGAGTGAGAGTGTGTGAACGCATATGTGTGTCTAATTTAAGCCAGCTCTCAGCTGCCCATCTGCTGGTGTCCACTGGTGTGGGCCTGCTTCAGAAGCTAAACACACATTCCTCCTGTGGCCTTGTGCTAGACTTGTAACTCTACCCTCCGGTACAGGTGCAATGTGCAAGGTGTCTGTCTCTCTCCCTCTCCTCCATACATCATCATCATCATCATCACTGGCCCAGCATTCCACAGATTCCTCCTGCCCTTCGCATGCTGGACTATAGCTGGTGTGTGTCCACTGGCTGGGGCTAAAGGTCTGATTGCTTTTCCTACCTCCCACATGCTGAACAGGTGCCTCGTCCCTTGGGACTGTTAAAGCTCCTACTGTGAGAGCTTGAGTCATGTGCTGGATAGTGACCTTTGACCTTGCGTGGCACCTGCCCAGACTGGGGTGGAAAACAGTGGATCATCACCCTGCGTCATGAAAGAAGAAGTTTTCACTACACATTTATTCTTCAGTTTGAGGTATTTGGTTAAGTTTGGCCAACGTTGGTGTTTAATGGTTGACGGCGATAGAGAACAGCCGATATAACAATTTGAAAACTGTATATTTGCAGTCATACTTTGTATAAATCAATAGACAGACAGACAGACAGACAGACAGACACAGAGATAGATAGATAGATTTAGTAAAAAAAATCTAATAATACAAAGAGATATGTTTATTATAAATATTTATGTGTAAATATATTCATATTGTTTTACATTATTTTTTATTATTTTATGTATTAATATTATATATACTATCTGTATATATAGACAAATACAGAAAATTTGGGATAAAGGCGTCTGCTAAATTATAATGTATTTTACACAATATCTATTTACAATTCATCCAAAATATTTGAACACAAAAGTTGCATTATCTATAAACAAGCCATGTGCTAGGTATATTGCATGTTTTGTTTATCTTCTGATGCTGAAACTCTCTCTTAATCACTAAATTAAGGTTTGCATTATTTTTTTTTTATTCTCTATTTATTTTGATGTATATTTGCAAACTTTAAAAGCTTCAGTATGGGTGAATATTGCAATTGTTTGATTTACGTTTTAATATTCAGACCATTCAGGCCATAGTCTGTCCTGAAGTAAATGCCAGATTGTAATTTCAGATTGAGCAACCAACGCATTTATGGGAATTGTTTGTATACCTCCTGCTGGAATTAAAGATTGAATGCTTTTCATTTTGCCAAATTCTAAAACAACTTAATCAAATATGTCATTCCTAAGTAACCCACGCAAACCCCAAAAGATAAAATGCCACAAATTATGACGATGGCTTCCATCGGATTGAAAGATCACAGACTTGGCCTCACCTCAGTTGAACTGTAGTTGATTTAGACATGATTATAAAAGTGGAGTTGAGTTACAGTGTGCTCTTTTCATTCTGTTTGTCTGGAGATATTCCAGTAGTGCCCTCTTATGATGTTTAAATTTGCTGGCAAATGCGTCTGTTTCGAGTTGAAAGAAAACCAAACCATTACCACATGCAAAGACTGCGGATGATAAAACAGACACACAAACCCAAAGCAGCAATGCTGCGTGTTTATTTCAGTGCAGCCACTGTTTTCTATGCTGACAACCCAGGAAAGGTACAATAGAGAGGCTATTATGAAACAGACACTCAGTCTCCTGATGTGTCAATGAGAAGAACCTGAGCGATCCCTATCACATGTGGCAATATCGGGCGGGAAAGTCCGTGAAACCACAAAAACGAGGAGATAAATAAAGCATGGCCGCGACTTGCCTCTCAGATGGAGCTCGACTGCTCGGATCGTGAAAGAATGTGGAAGTCCACATCTCTCAGCCACCACAATTGGCACTTCTGTCACTTCTGTGGTTTTGCCTCACCCTCTCTCGACTAGTTTGAGGCGACGATCATGCGAGGTGGAATGCTAGTGTGAGGACAGCACTTAAACAACGTGCAAACAACTTAGGACTGGTGTCTGAGAGAGAGACAGACAGAGCAGAAAAGTTAAACCAGAGATGGGAAATATGTATTTAGTATTTTTACTATTTACTATTCGATACCATTCAAAAGTTCAGGATCTGTACAATTTTAAGTCTCTGCTCACCAAAGCTGCATTAAATTGTTACAGTAAAACAGTAATATTGTTAAATCAATTTAAAGTAACTCAAATTAAAATGTAATTTATTTCTTTGATGGCTAAGCTGAATTTTCAGCATCACTCCTAATATAAAGGCAAACTAATATATTAGTTTTATACAAAAACTAATATATTAAATAAAACTGATTTCTTTTGCATTACACACTAAGAAAAAGTTTATTCGAACAAATATGACTCATAGCATCAGCAAGTCGTGGAGACTCATGGCACCGTTTCCTGAGAATGAGCCAAAATCAAAATTGCTGGAGCTCTTCTTATTGATAGAAGGATTAAAAATCATTGGCTTACAAACAGCCATAAATATGCATGCTATGAGCAGACCAAAAATGATTGACAGGAGTATGATTTGGTCAGCTGCAGGAAATACACACACAGAGGCCAAAACAGCTGACAGAAAATTCTCCTCGGATGAATTAAACGCTCTGCCTGTTTTAACACATTAGCCCAGACATGCTAATGACGGCTCTTTTCTTGATTTCTACAGCTTCTACAAACACTGCTACAACAGCAGTAGGGAGCAATAATCAGTTTCATTTCTTTCAGCAAAGTGCCATCAAGGTCATATGTGCAATATAGCCAGTTATATATTTATGCACATAGTGCATTGAACCCCAATGGATCGCAGTATCCGAACACCCTGAAGGGACCAAAGAATTAACAAATGGTATGAGGACATACTTCTCTCGGCTTCGGCTTCCCTAAACTACAGCTACGTGTCCCCCAGACATGGCACTGTAAAATGTGTTGTGCAGTTAACAGTGTCACACTGTAAAATCTGAAATTGACTGCGACAGTGTGATGCATGTCTCGCTCGTTCACTGGAATGGAAAGTCAAAGTGTGCATCACACCATGTACAAAATAAACATAATTTATCATTATAGGGGGCCAGTGCTAGTTGTCATAGATATTACTTTAGAGAATATTTCTCTGAACTATTTTTTTTTTTTTTAAAGTAATTTTCTATTTAGACTTTATAGCCTGTTAACTGTCAGTGTCAGTGTTACCGTTAGCGGTATAATGGGACACTTGGCATGCTTTTTGCCTCTTTCCCTATCACATATTTTAGTAATGATCATAAATTTGGTATCTTTAAAAAGGGTTATTCATCAAAATTCATCCTGTGCAACCTGTTTTGAAATTGGACATTGTGTTACCATGGAAACAGTCCCTTTTAAGGGCCGTTTACACAACACCGTTTTTCAACTAAAAACGGCAAATGTGTTTTGGCCATTCATTTACACAACAATGACGTTGACACAATTTGAAATGTGTCAAATGTAACAACAATGACTTTGACTTTGGGGGCCTGAAAATGCGAACTTTTTGAAAACGTTATTATTGTTTCCAAGTAAACTACAAAAATGAAAATTGGTGAAAATGGAGATGTCATGCACATGTGTATTACGTGTTCAGTATGTAGGCACGTAATGTTTCTTTACAAAGTGGCAGCTTCTGTATGAGAAAAATGCAAAGGAAAAAGCTCTTCCGTTTTTAGTGCATCGTTGTCATGTAAACGTATAGGGCTACATTTGTGATATCAACTTGACATTTGGGACACAGTTTGATTAGGCTTTGATTTTCTAGCAATTTTATAGTCCAAATTATTTTGTGAAACAATATTTTCTATAAAATACCTTTTTCTTTAGTTCAGAACATTTGCTTAAACTTGCACTTTGATACCTTTATTGCAATGCCATTTTTAAAGCTGTTATTATTACTTCTGCAATAATCTGCTGAAGAAGTGTCTTCTAAAAAGCCAACCTTAGGTTTGTACTACAAAGCTTTCATGAATTACAACTACGGGACATGTTGTCACACTTTATGGGAACCAGTTAATTGAGAGATTGCCATGCATCCTATTATAGGCTAAATTTCAGGTTAATTTAAATTATAGAACAAAATTAAACAATCAACACCAATCAATTTATTAGACAACAAAATGTAAACAGAAACATCCAACAATATAAAACCATTGTTTTGAGGCTGACACTGTAAATAATAAATTGTTTAAGATTACAGCATACACGTGATATTTGTCCCAACCTGACATTTACATAAAAATTCAGGTAACACTTTATTTTACGGTGTCCTTGTTACATATCTTACATCTACTTACCGTAGTAATAACAGTAAATTATGCATAATTACATGCAACTAACCCTCAACCTAATCCTACCCTATCCATATAGTAAGTAGGGGCTACATGTAGTTACTTAATATTACTCTGTACTTAAATATATAATTGCACTGTAACAAGGACACCTTAAAATATAGTGTAACCAAAATTTATAGTTTAATAAATCTACTTAAAGGGATAATTCACCAAAATGTTTTAATTCTGTCATTTATTACTCATCCTCATGTTGCTGCAAACTCGTGAGACATCCGTTCATCTTCAGAACACAAATGGACATCTTTGACAGTTTTCTCTCCATCCATTGAAAGCCTACGCAACTACCACTTTCAAGCTCCAGACAGGTAAAGACATTGTTAAATTAATCTATGTGATTCTATATGTGACTTAAATTAATCTAATTCTGTGCACTTTGAAAATTTAATGCAAATTGAAAATTGAGACAAAAAAAAGTGTGTGTTTGACAGAAAGCTCTCAGAAATCTCTCATATTTCATTAAAAAGATCTTCAAAAGATCTTTATGTTCCAAAGATGAACGAAAGGCGTACAGGTTTGGAGACTAAACAAAAGACTAAATGTTTTATTTGTTTACAGTCATCAGTGACTGTGAACATGCAAATGTGCTGGTAATTCATTGAAATATTAACCTAAAATCTCAAGGGCTACTTCTAGTACATATTTTGGGTCAGTTGACAAAAAAAAAGGTTGGGAATCCCTGCACTAGACGATTGAGTCTGTGTACAAGTATAGAGTATATAGTACACTATTTTGCAACACAGCTTAAGTCAGTCCTGACCCAGTCATGTCTTTCAGCAGATCATTACACGAGTGTTTCTCCAGTCTGCCTCCATAATTAAGTGAATCATCCATTAGCTCTGCAGTTCTGGAGAGCCTCCCTGGACCGCAGTTAATTCCAGGGGAAAAAAGAGTGGCATATAAAATGAGGTTTGCCCTCGACGTGCCAGTGATGAGGTGTTGGTCTGACAGGTGTGTCGTGATCAGGACAAAGTTTTGCCTTTGCACTCACTACTCTCAGCCCACATAGTAAACACACTCATTAGCCAACGGCCCGTCCCATGAGAGATAGCATGTTTGACATTATTAATTGGCTTTTCTGTAGAAGGAGTCAAGCAGATGAAAAGGTTTATCATGCTGAAATAATTAATTTTTGCCCCAGAATTTGCTGACAGTTCACTTATTCTGAACGAGAGAAAGAATGAATAG
This sequence comes from Semotilus atromaculatus, assembly GCA_031834385.1. Classification (NCBI taxonomy): domain Eukaryota; kingdom Metazoa; phylum Chordata; class Actinopteri; order Cypriniformes; family Leuciscidae; genus Semotilus; species Semotilus atromaculatus. Next base: position 18,058,947 of record JAULUF010000023.1, on the reverse strand, counting down.
AGAGAGAGAGAGAGAGAGAGAGAGAGAGAGAGAGAGAGAGAGAGAGAGAGAGAGAGAGAGAGAGAGAGAGTCTCTAGATTATTTTAGGCTTCATTTTTTCCCCCCACTCTCTTTCAATCCATCCCATTTCTGCTCCTCTTATTTCTTCTCGGATGGGAGGAGACGTATTAGCCTGCAAAGATTTGAATTTGTAACAGAAAAATAATTAAATGAAATGTAATTAACTCTAACCTGTATAAAGGAAGGGGTTCATTTTATCTCTCTCCTTTTCAGAGGGCAAAGATTAGCCACATGTTTTGAGACCGCTGTTGCATACAATTAATTTACAATTAATTCAAATTAAAGTGGAAATTATGTACTACGATAATGGCAAAATCATGACATAATACCTTTAATCTCCTCAGCTATCTTTGCCCTCCACGGCCTCATAATTACTTTAATTAATGTCATAGAATATTATACGTAATGAAGTGCACCTGAACTCTGCCAATGTCAATATCTGACCCGATGAAAGAAGATTCAGCACAATACTCTTATTAAATACTGAATGTTTAATATGTCCTATGTCCATTCGGCTTCAGCATATTAGACTCCCAAATTACAGCCTCTTTACAGTTTTTGCACTCATAGTCTGTCACCTTTCTATCAAAGGTATGTGGCAATAGGAAGAAATAGAAAAACTCCTTAATCAAATCCCCATCTAAGTGAAATCACATTTGTAAAAAGCAGAACACCTAATTAAAAAAAAAACATCCCCGTTTTATCGAAAGTTCGATAGATAGATAGAACAGACAGACAGACTAAGCTATTATTTTCAGACTTTTTGCGATATTTTATCGGTTTACGAATAGTCTTGGAGTTTCAACTTGATGTTTAAATGTCAAAGTATGTTTTTTTGAGCGTGAGGTCTCTCAGAACCCAAACGGATCATGAAAACACCATTTTCACCACTGAGATGTGAGAATAGGACAAGCAAGATCAAATACAGTAAAAGAGCACTTGCTAGTGGCTTATGTGTGCACAACAACATGCAAACTAGTCAACAGCCAGACCGTTGACAGACACAGCGACCCACAGTCCTTTCAACATTACCCTCTGCTGGCTTATTCTCCCTGTGCATTTCACCGTTTTCCCTTATAAAGCGCTGTATATGCCGTATACTCATAAGCATTGGCAGCTGTATTGAATCCGGTAAGGTGAAGACAGGATTTTCTGCTCTTCAAGTAGCACGTCAACCATGGTTAGAGCATTTGCTATGTAAACATGTCATTAATACCAACGATAATATGATTGCAATGCTGCTTCCTTTAATCCCAAACCACAAGCACTCTTGCTGCTGAAAGGAAACTCACAATGAGTGAATGGCGAATTAGAGCAATGCAAACATGTAAATTAAACTATTAGAGGATTCATTACAAAACATTTCTTCAACAGCTTCAACAAGTGCATCCTATTTTTATATCATACATGGCTACAGATGGAAACATCACCGTAATATGACACTATGGCACATGATTGAGTAGAAAACATGTTGAAGGACAGCATGTGTAGAAAGTGCAGATAAACGCAGTGAGGTCTACAGCCAGTACGCATTAATCCATTAGGAGTCAGTCTGTAGAGTATGTGCCCCATTGTGCCCTACTGCTGCTCGGCCAATCTGTCTGGCCTTTGCGCTCGGTTTTCAGGTCGTAACCCGACATGGCGCCGGCTTTATTAGGTCACGGCGTGGCACCAGCCTGGCATCGCCCGCACACGCAGGGTTGTCCTGGCAACCATCTGCCCTTTGTCACCACGGCACCCACTGTGCATGCCTTGACATGCCAAACCTCCAAAACTGACAAGGTGACAAATATTCAGACTTGAGAATAGCGATTGAAGCATGCAGATAAGAAAAACAATACGTCCTTCTCTTTTATGGTTTTGGATTGTGTGCCTTGGTTTTGCAGTCTCATTATGAAAATCTTTGCATTTAAAAGTGTTTAAACTTTAGTAGCTATTATATCATTCACAGTGGCTGAATTCCAATACTCATTTGGTGGTGCACTGTAGAAAAATTACTATTTATCAATGGTCATTTTCACCATGAAATTACATTTGGCTTTATTTAGTTTCTTAATACGCTACCGTTCAAAAGTTTGGGGTTGGTGAAATGTTTCAATTGTTTTTCAAAAAAAGTGTGTTATACATGCTCACCAAGGCTGCATTTATTTGATCAAAATACACTAAAAACTGCAAGACTGTAAAATATTATATATGTTTCTCAGGATTCTTTAATGAATTAAAATGTTCAAAAGAACAGCATGTTAGAAATAGATTTTTTTGTGTGTGTGTAAAATAGTAAAATGTCTTTCCTTCCTGAAAAAAGTATTAATTTCTTTAAAAAACAAAAACAAAACTTTTGAACAGTAGAGTACGAGTCCAGGTCTTCTTGAACACAATTCATCAGTGCACATGACAAAATGTTAACCCGTATGCTGTCATGAACCCTTCTTACTTTGTCATGATACAATCAATTCAATATATAAAACCCTGGGATAAAATAAAAGACTGCAGTATTTATTTATTTATTTTTTTCATTGTTTCACTCTGAAATATGTTAAAATACCATAAAAGGGTTACAAAACAATGTAGTTTAGTTATTTGTTTTGGTTACTGCAAATTAAAACAAAATAGCCAATTTCTACTATATTAGATTAATATTCATCATTTTTGTTCATAGGCAAAAATGCATTTGGCATAACTGTCAGAAACCATTATATGGCTGTTGCATCTTCAGAACCCAATACAAAACAATACATAAAAATTAATATTGAGCAGGAAAGTGTTCAGACAGAATTCATTACAGCAACTCTGCAAATGTCAAATAATTCCTCTGTTTAACTAACAAAATGTCAAGGAGCACTTGCACATCCTGACATTCTGGGAAACTGTCCACTAGTTTTCTGGTCATCAAGGTCATCTGACTATGACAGGAAACTATGACATGACAACCACTTCAACTTGCTCTGACTTTAATAGCTTAGATGTTTGTGGTTAGTGTTAATAACAGTATTTGATTTGTTCTTCGATTCCAAAACTTAATGAAATGTACACTATGTAGGCCTAACTCTAGCAGTAAAAACAAACAAACACTGCATTTATTTTGCGGAAGAACTGTTTTGTACCCACTGCCCGTCGCTACTACCGACTGGGTGGTTTAGTGAGGTCCTTGGATCGCCTCGCCGGAGCTCCACGCTGGGTTCTGGCGGAGCTCCGAGAAGACGATCAAACTTGGCCATCTGATAGTAAAAGGAAGGATCATTACAGGTCTCCAGGCCTAAAGCTGAACAGCCTCTTCCCAAAAAACACAAATGAGCTTTTTGCATGACTGTGCAGATTATTAATATGACCCTTCACAATATAGATAGGTGTGTTCGACTCTAAGCAGTGCTGTGCAGATCGATCAATGTATCACATCAAAGTACGGCGGGAGTGATTCAATAGCATGTGGAGCTGTCTGCTCTCGCGGTGCTTTGACGTCATTCACTGATCAGCCTGACCAGCGCCGCTTCACGTCGAACACACCTAATGCTTTACAATTACTTCTGTTAGAGCTACATGGCAGTTTGTCTACTCAATAAAATACCACCACGGTGTGGTGTAGGCTGAAGAAGATGAGGAGGCAAAAGGATCCAATGCAAACTTACTTAATATAATAAGATTCCAACAGGTACATACATACACACACACTAATTAGAACTAAGTAAGACTAAGAACGGACCAAGACTGACTGAACTGAGCGAACTAAATACAAACACTAATGAACACAGATTAACAGAAACCGGGAGACACAGATGAAGATAAACTAGACTCAGGTGAAGCAGATGATGAACTGATAGTAGCTGGCAGGTGCAGGTAATGGTGGAGTGAGTGCAGGTGTGAGCTGGGGCGGAGGATGATGGGACATGTAGTGCAGACGGTGATTAAAGGGTGACTGTGACAACCCGATCTCAAGGGAAAACGTAAGTATTTTACGAGGTGGCGATTTTGTATGAATTTGTACGATTTTCAAATGAATCTCATTCTGAAGGACCACCCCTGACCACGCCCCTAAATCCACCCGTCACTGGGGTTTAAACAAATCGTATGAAAACGTACGAATGAGATTGTACGAATTAGCCACCAATTCAGCAAAACATAAACTACAGTACATGAGTTTGTGATGAATAGTAGTAGAAACACCATATTCATGCCGCTTTTACAAAATTTCAAATCCCTCAGTCGCCATCTCCGAAAAAGCCAAGCCAATATTAATTCTTGTTTTATTACGAGACCTGTCAGGTTCTCTTTTTGCCAGCAGAAAAAAAGAGATCCGTTTTTTTTTTAAACAGGCGATTCCCTGGAGGTTCGAGATTTAGCTTGACCCATGCCAAGCTTTCTCATTCGTTGTGACAACTAACCTATGCCAATCCCACACCATATGCGTCAAAGTAGCCGGAGCAACTTTTCTCTATTTACAGATATCATGAGACACGCACGGGTGAGTGATGTATGTATGCAATATACCCCCCCCCCCCCACACACAAAAAACACCCCGACAGGTCTAAAATATAAAAAAATATATGCATATACAATTAATCAGAGTAAGACAAAAATATGTTTTGGATGGAGGATTGATGGTATATGTACTTTTAAATGTAGTTAAAGGAGCTGTATGTAAGATTGTGGCCAAAACTGGTACTGCAACCACTTTCAAATTACTGTAGAGCAGTGTATCCCCTCCCCCTCCCCCTCCCCCTGCCAGAAATGCTGCAGGATCCGATTCCGACACGTTTGTATCTGCAGCTGTGGGAACTAGAGCAGAGCTGGCAACCCGGATGCCGCAACACTACTGACTTCGTGATTGGTAGATCGGTGGAGCATCAGATCAAAACACAACATGACAACATCAACATCAGTTGAGGGCTGCAACTTCACTTTTTAAATGACAATATCCTGGCCGGACTACTGTTGTCAGTGATACAAGTATTTGAAATGAACATGAATTCTTAATGTCTAGTGACATATCAGGGAAAATGTATGATTGATTGAAATAAATTTCTTACATACAGCTCCTTTAATTTCAGAAAAAAAAACTTGTTGTTTGTAAATAGTAGAACATAATATTTAACAACACCAATATAGGCTACTAATTAATACCAAGACAAAATGTAGCTAAAAATGCTAAATAATTAACTATAAGATATTGTAGTATTATTGAATGATTATTGAGTATCCTGAGCAATACCAGTTTTCGGTGGGCATGTGTGTATTTGAAAAAACACAAGAAATATTTGTATTTCTTCTACAAAATATGATTATTTAGTTTGAGGAATATAATCTGCTACCACAAGTACATCTCCTAACTGCACACAACACTTGACTTATCATTTTACTTAAAAAGAAAACCCCAAATCCTAGTTGTCATGACACTGCTCTCTGGACTCAGAGAACGACAGATTGGAAACCTCTATCATTCCCCCATCCGTCTATCACTTTCTCATGCCTCCTCTATCATTTCCTCATCTCTCTCTCCCTTTCCCTGGCTACCGGTGACAGCTTGAAAGGTGTGGACGATCAGAGCATTGGCAGTTCGCTTCCCCACGCTTTGGCACAATGAAACATTACTCTCAGATACATCTTCCATGTTCAACACTCGGTCCCAGGGCAGCCTTATCGGCTCTGTCCAGAAAACCTCGAGTCAAGCCATGTTATGTTGAGCGGCTCCATGTCTAATGTCTTTTTTAAAATTCAAACACTCCTTTTGTTCAGTGTCTTACACGTCCTTTTATTACAGATGCCTACATGCAACAAAACATATTGGTGTGAAAACGACCTTGTCTTTTTCTCTGTGACCCCGATGGACAAAATTAAAAACATTACCATATCAATATATGACATTTCAAAACCAATACTGTTTAGGGATTATGATAAATAAAAGGAAACTCTTTTTAAACTCAATGAATCCGACTACATGTGATATGCTTTAGTTTGCTAACTCAATCGCTCAATCAATCACTCACTCACTCACACTCGACAGCTGTGGTATTTAGTCATTCTTTTTTAGTTCTTAAGACATGAAGATGTCAACCAGAGGAATTTTCAATATTTCATTATCGATTAAGAAAAGAGCACTCTCAGCTTCCGGCAAAAACGCCAACCTATAGATTGCAATTACGAGAGACTGGGGCTAGTTGTCACGTGTATATACTGCAAGTTATTTCTATAAGGTTTTTAATTAAACATCAAATTGCATAAATGTTTGTTTTCTCTAGAAGTGTTTTTGTATGTTCACAAATATCCCAAAACTGTTCTAAACTGGGATAATTTGTATCCTCGAATCGTTTCCAATATCATTTATTATTGATGTTAGATAATCAAGTGAACACAATACGATCATGTACTGACATACTTTCAGTCAACAGTAAATTATGTAATGAAGAGTTTATCATCACATATAATATCACTTTTATTCACATATGAACATTGATCGGCTTGCTTGACACGTGAGAACGAACCTCATTGGTTCTCGTGGAAGCTCAAATGTGCTGCGTAACACGAGAATGAACCTCATTGGTTTGTGCGAAAGCTCAAATGTGATGCGTAACTCGAGAGTGAACCTCATTGGTTTGTGCGAAAGCTCAAATGTGATGCGTAACTCGAGAGTGAACCTCATTGGTTTGTGCGAAAGCTCAAATGTGAAGCGTAACTCGAGAGTGAACCTCATTGGTTCTTGCATGTCAAGCAAACATGCTTGAGTTTCTGTTGGTATACCACAACTGATGTGTGAGTCGATGAATGTTTATATGTGAATAAAAGCCTAAATTATATCTGTTCATCATATAAAAGTGATCGTGTCTATTCAGAAAATTTTGACTATAACCACTCAATTCATATAGATTAGTTTTAGCTGCGTATAGTCTGTCTATGGAGGGACAGAATCTCTCAGATTTCTTTAAAAATATCTTAATTTGTGTTCCGAAGATGAACGAAAGTCTTATGCGTTCGGAACAACATGATGGTGAGTAATTATTTTGGGTTAACTATCCCTTTAAGATGTGTCTAAATTGATTTTCAGAAAGAAGTAAAAAGTGTGATAAATGTGTCCCCCATAAAAAAAATTTCCTCATTGGATTTTCATAAGCCTGAAAGTTAACACACAATGGAACAGAAAGCTTAAATCACCACACAAGTAAACTCACACACAGCCCAGACACTATAAACAACAATAAAAGTACACAGATGCCAACTGCTGGCATCAGAGACTGGAAAGGAACCGAGAAAATAACTGTATGAATTGAACTGCTCTGTTGCTTTGTGATCTATCTTAATATCTAGAACTTAATATTATATAAGCCGACTTAGCTCTTTAATACAGCTATGGAAAAACAGTTATAGAGGTACAGATTTTAAAGCCAGGTAGAATTGAAAAGATGCAAGAAGGGGGTTAAAAAATAGAAAGAGGGGGAAAAAAAGGCAGTCGCCCACAGGAAGAAATTCATTTCCTGTGAAATACGCCGCAAAGAGTATCAGTACGAAAAACCTGGCAAGCCGATAAGAAAGATTCCCTCGTTACATTGATAACCATTTGTTCATTTCCTGACAACAACAAAAAAATTATAAATCTCTGAAAATGAAACGGGGGCCCATTTTTTCCGCTTCTTTTCTTCCTCCTCTCCTTCACACTGGGTTCATTCCATCCGCAATATGGCAGAGGAATGATAATCGGAGCATCAGTTATCGCTGTGGTATTTGTTCCTTGTGGGAAGAGGCGCGGCGACAGAAGGGGGAGCACGGTTTGACTCCCTCACTTTTGTGTCAGGGCCCTGCACTCTGGACAAGGGTGGATTTGCATTTTAATGGATGCAATTTATAGAGTTCGCCGTCGCATTCGGCACAGCACAAGTGGCATCATTAAGTTAGCTAAGCCGGATTACTCCTGATAGGGGGGGTCAGATAACAGCAGAAGCGAGCCAGCTCCAAGAGAGACGAGTCATGTATGAGACGCCAGCAAGTGTGTGTCTGTGTTTGTGTGTGAATGCGAGCATGTGTTTCAAAAGGCCTTATTAGATGCATCAAAATATCCTTAAAGTGATTCAGGCTGATTTCTTAACTAAAGCTTAGGGGAGACCGGGGCATGTTGCACACTGTTTACTCCAATGAATGTTTCTAAGTGTCCGTAGGCCTACAGATGTGTATCCTAAAGTCAGGAAAAAGCTATTGCACATTTCCACGGCCGTTCAGGAACATTGTCCCACGTTGACCTTTTGTGACAACATGCAATAGCTGGTAAATTGCCAAAGTGAAAAGGATTTTCAACAAAGAATAAAACAATTATAAAACATCAAACACTTAAAAAAAAAATCATATATTTATGTATAAAAAAATATATATATAGCATTTAAAACAGATGACACTTGACTGACTGAATGCATGTCACTGTGTAATATATACACACACACAGTATATATATATATATATATATATATATATATATATATATATATACACATACATACATACATATACTCTAAATATACATGCATGCATGCATGCAATATAAATATATATTTAAATAATTACAAAAATACTACTAGAATACTACATTTTTTACATTTCTTAAAAAAAAAACTGACTTGACCTTGACAGAATGCATGTCATTGTACTTTTATTATGTTCACTTTTTTATACCAAAAATCGAATTAAAATATGACATTTTATTTATTTATTTGTAATTTATTATTTGAAATAGAGTTGAAATAGATGTTAGAAATACAAAATCATACTAAAGAAAACTAGTGAATTTTTTTTTTGTATTTGAACTTTTGACTCAAAACCTTACAATTACTTGGATATAACATTTGTGACAACTTTGCAGTGTCTATCTGCAAATTTAATTACAGTAAATTATCCCAACACTATACACTAACATCGTTCTATCCATCTTTTTTCCCTTCAGAATTATATGTGCATTATCTCCACATGCTGATTATCTTCCCTCATGTATTTTAGGTGTATAAAGTGTTTGAATGTCTTGTAAGGAGAAAAGAGAGAGGTTAACAGAGGAGACAGCTGCCTGGTCCTGAATTTACCACTGCATTGTGGGTAAAGAGGTGCAGCCTGTCAGTCGAAGAGCAACGGACTGTGGAGGACACACCTCAACAGCCGCGTAAATAAGAGATTATGCATCGGGCAATAAAACTGCAAAGTGCGTCGCGTTCTGTTTGTGCGCCTGTGTTTGTGTGTCAGGGTGAGAGTGTGTATATGTGTATTTGTGCAACTGTGCGTGTACGGTATTATTAGAAATGCAATATTCATGGCTGAGTTTGCACTTTCATAGAGGAGACTCATAATACTTTGGGCTACGCATGTGAGAATTTCGGATGCTTTATTAAACAACTGCTCTTTGTTAGTGGAGAGACAAGGTGACTAAAGTGACTTTGAGAATGTTTAAAATGAACTATTCAGAAATTAAAGCAAGTTATTTTTAACTCATCCAACTAAATTCCACTATTATATATTTAGATACCATTGTTACAATACAAAATCATCTTGGCTACTGGCAGCACATGGAATCCTTCCTAATTTGAGAGTATTGGATGAAAAGTTTAAAATAAATAAAACAGGTTCAATTACTAAAGTTAATGCACTAAACACAGAGATTAAAATCAATAATGTTTTTTTCAATACCCAACTAACCTTGTACCTGGATATAATAAATCGGTGTGCATTTAACCCTCGTATTTTGGCATATTAAAACCTTTCCCCGTTCCCCATTATGCTGATATGTGAGCCGGACTGACTTTCACCTAATTGTGTGTATTTTAAAAAGCCATTTTCTGTTAGACTGCACAAATCCATTATATCTGTGACTTTCGCCACAATAATGCGATTGAATTAATGCACCAAAACAGATTCTGCGGCCTGCAGAGAGAGACAATGACAGATGCCCTTATAGTACCTCTCTTCCCCGTTATCAATACTATTAGCGCTAGTGTTAATAAGGGTGAAGTATTAAAAGCCCTTGTGTGTGTCAGTCAGTGAGGAGATGTGGAGAGGGCCTCAAAGCTGCTGATAAACCCTGACACCTCACAGCAGGGTTAAAGCCACAGACAAAACATGTACAGAGAGACAGGCCAGAGGGGGTCCTTATCAGTGTGTTAGAAACATCCACATTCCCTCTACTTTTGCTTACAAATGAAGGGCTGCACGATTCATCTTTTTTACATGCTTTTTAGAGGTGGCCCATTTTTGCATTTAAAAAAAAAGTTGCAGGAGACCTCACAACTATTTACTGTTTAAAAAGGCCAGGCATAGAATATTATAAACAAGCTAAAAGTAATTATTTTTGCTGCATCTTTTCAAATCTGAATCAATTCGTTATGTGTTTTGTTGAAGCATAATAGCGAGGTCTGAAATGTAACAACTAAACCAAACTGAGCCTAAATAAACTGGGTTCAACTGAGCCTAAATAAACTGGGTTCAGATATAAAAACTAGTCACGCTGCAACTATGGTATAATTGGAAAAAGGTGAGACATACATCACAGCTCTATATGCAAAGTCAGTATACACTGATTTAAATATTGAAATTGTCTTGACCAAAAATAATGCATCTCACAGGCAAGTTATTGAAATCTGTGACATTAATTACCTTTTTCATTGTCATATCAATATCTATAGGTCATTATCATTGTATTCCCCCAGTTCAAATAGTATTAGCTTTCATCTTAACATGCACACACAGTTATACCAACAGAATTACATTTCATTTTCTTATATATTCATTTTTGATGATTCCATGTTTTGTAAATAAATAATAAAAATATGAAAACAAAATACTGAAAACGTGTTTAAAGCAGACACATCTCAGCAAGCTGTCATTAAAGGTTTCTTTGACTAATTTTAATATATATTATATATATATATATATATATATATATATATATATCCTCAATCACTTTTCTCTCTTTATTGGGTATTTCTAATTCTAATATTTTATATTTCTGGGAACAAAATGTAATCAAAATTGCTCCAAACTACATAATGCTTAATTACCTGCTACAATCACAACATTGGTTTCTGAACATTGTTTAGAGTTTCTGCTCTTGGAAACTTTATGATGCCTATAAACTTTCTTCCCCTAGAAGCCAATTTTTAGCAATTCAGTCATTGTCATGCATGCATATGTTTTGCAGAGGCAAGGGAATTAATTTATGAATGGATGAATATTAAGACATATGTTTATTCTAATAGCCAATACTAATAACATTTGTCATTATGCCTATATGAATATTTAATGAAATTAATATATCTGTGACAGCATATTTCATTTTGCCTATATTACAAATGTGTAAACAATGACTGCTGCAGAATGTGTGTGTGTGTGTGTGTGTGTGTGTGTGTGTGTGTGTGTGTGTGTGTGTGTGTGTGTGTGTGTGTGTGTGTGTGTGTGTGTGTGTGTGTGTGTGTGTGTGTGTGTGAGATATACCCACCCCTCTCACAGGACCCTTATCTCCAGGCTAGTGATCACAGAGTTTATCTTTTTAATTATGTGGCAGGTCTCTTCTAAAGACAGACGGGATGTGTGTGTATGTGTGTGTGTGTGTGTGCTTGTGCGTGTTTCCGTTCTCAGCAGTAGCGTCCCAGACGCTTCTCATTCAACATCAAAATCAGTCTATTCCCTTTGCACCCCCTTCACCTTTCTATCTGTTAGGGGATTCCAGGTCCCTGGCCCCAGATTCCTCCTTTGCCTTTGTCATGCAGCGTTTACATAATTATTCTCTTAAAAAAAAAAAAAAATGCTGAATTCACCCAAAGATAGAATAATTCACATTATGTGTGTAATGTCAATATCTCCTTTAAAAGTTGTATAAGTAAACACTACCAGTCAAAATTTTAGAATAATTAAGATTTTTTTTATGTTTTTGAAACCCTTCTTTCAATGCTAAACAAGACTTTAATCAAAATGTAATCAAAAATACAGTAAAAACATTAATATTGCGAAATATTACAATTTTTGTAGTTTTCTATTTTAATATATTTTCAAATGTAATTTATTCCTGTGATGGCAAAACTAATATTTTTGTGAAAACCGTGATAAATATTCAAAACTGTGGGATATTTAAGATTAAAAAAATAATTGGATAAAAGAGAAAGAAATTATTCAGCAAGGATTCATTAAGTAGATCAAAAGTGACGGTAAAGACATTTATAATGTTACAAAAGATAAAACACAAACATATTAAGCAGCAAAAACATCAACATTTTCAACATTGAAAACAAAAAGAACCATTATCAGTCACCAGTAATACCTGATAATAACCAAGAACTAAATCAGCATATTAGAAAGATTTCTGAAGGATTATTTGACACTGAAGACTGGAGAAATGATGCTAACAATCCAGCTTTGCATCACAGGAATAAATTACATTTTAAAACATATTCAGATAGAAAACAGTTCTTTTAAATTGTAATATATATTTTTTTTTTTTTTACAATTTTACTGTTTTACTGTATTTTTTTTAACAAATAGCCTTGGGGATCATAAGAGACTTCTTTCAAAAACAATAATTGTGTTGTATCACAAATCTGAAACCTTAGCTGTCAAATTTGTATTTTCTTCACATCAGACTCTACTGAAACAGCATGAGTAGTGAGTTTCTGTGTATTGTTACTGTGAGAAGCTATAAGGAGCATTATTATCAATCATCCTGATATAATCTGTCAAGACTACCTTTAAAATCTTTGCCGTTCAAGGAGGGGTGCTCAGCCGTGGTTTCTGCCCTGACATCCGCTCAATATATTGTCTAAGGTCAGCCTGTACATACTGCGTCGTGGAATGCTAAGACTGTGGATTTCCAAGCCTCTCTCGATTTAGCATTCGGGCTGGAGTTTTAACCTCTTCTGTAAGAGTAATGTCAGTTGTATGCTACACTTAAGTCACGGGGATCCAGACGGTACTCAGACACATGGTCCCTCTGTAATCTCCAACACGAGGATGCATGTATATGTCAAGACAAGCATCACTACAGAGACGTGCTAGCCTGGTTATAAATGTACTTGTTTGCCACATGGTCAAAATGTGTCAGGGTTAAAACATTTGTGTGTACGTATAAAAACATCCCCAGTACAAACAATTCTGGACAATTAGTTAAAAAATATAAACATCACAAAAATAAATTAATATCACAAATAACGTAGAAATAAATACCAACTGATTATTTACATTACTGAACCTTTAAGAAGAAATAAATTCTCCCAAACATAGCCTAAATACTTTAAGACCTCTACAACAGTGGTTTGAACCAGGAGGCCGGGGCCCACTAGGGGGCCACATGATGACATAAAATCATTTAAATTAATATATTTAAATTAATATATTATTAATAATTCATTCTTAATAATATTATTATTAATATATCCATACTTGTAACATGAATTCATATTTAATATGAATATTTATTGTTTATATTAATATAAATATTTATTTTAAAGATATTGCAAGAAAAAAATGAAATCATTTCTATTCAGTTCTATAACAGATCTTGAAACTTGTGGACTAACAAAAGGATTAATATATATATATATATATATATATATATATATATAATCATTTTGTTATATATATATTAGGGCTGTCAAATGATTAATCATGATTAATCGCATCCAAAATAAAAGTTTGTGTTTACATAATAAATGTGTGTGTACTGTGTATAATTATTTATATATATATATAAATACATACACATGCTTGTATGTATTTAAGAAATATTTGCATGTATATACTATATATAGATTTATATATAATTTATATTATATATAAATATGTTATATATAAATAACACATTTTTCTTAAATATATAAATGCACGTGTGTGTACTTATATATACAAAATAATTTTACACAGTACAAACACATTTATTATGTAAACACAAACTTTTATTTTGGATGCGATTAATCGTGATTAATCATTTGACAGCCCTAATATATATATATATATATATATATATATATATATATATATATATATACATACATTAATCATTTTGTATATATTTTTTTGGTATTTATATTTATTTATATTTTATAATGTGACTATTACTATTATTATTATCAATAATACACATAAAATGTCCTTTAAGGTGTGTGTTTGTGTGTGTGTACACAAGCAATACATACTGTATATTTAAACAGAATTTATCGCAAACACATATTCATAACTACCATTTAAACAATTGCTCCCAGGCAGGAGCGACTCATCTGAATAAATCCATTTGGTAGTCTCTAGGAGCTGTCAGCTGACCCCGTGTTGCAGGTTAAGGGTTAAACGGCTGTAAATGGTGACGACTAAAGCCGTAGGCGGTGGCTTATGGGAGATAACCTGCTTGTGATCCCTCCTACCCTCGTATTAACCCTAACATGAGGAGCGCCACCCACCCACATCACACCGAAACAGCCCCGGCGCCGATGTAAAGGAAACACTCCATCATCGAGCTTCATCTGAATAATCAAGCTTCCTGCTAACAGAAAGTCAAAATACAAATATGAAATATGTTAAATGTGCAATCATCTTGACCCTGCAACCATGATACTGTCAATACAGTCAAAGGTGATTTCTATACTTTTCTGATCAGATCTTAATGTGTTACTGTTATTCATGCCTATGTGCTTAAATACGATAAAACAATAAAGAAAAAGCTCAACTGGTCAATTTAGAATATGAAATAGGGTAGCACTTTATTTTACAGTACTGTTTCCCATATATACTATGCACTTATTACAATAACTAGGTAGGTACTAACCCCGAACCTAATTTTAACCCATGTAGTTACCAAGTATACTGTAAAGTGAACGTACTGTAAAATAAAGTGCATCCTAAAATAGAATTGAATAGTTTTATTAGTTCCTTTAAAGAAATATTCAGTCAAATCAGTCAATTCAAAATAACACAACACAACCTACTATATGATGATCCCAATACACAATCTATTCTGAATACACACATTTGCCTTCTAATCATTAAGAAATTGGTCAACATTGACCCATATGTTCAAGATCTTAATTTGTTCTATAAACAAACGTTTCATCAATAAGTAAAGCTATGGGATTATACTAAACAATCTTTGGATTTATTCGACAACAACTTCCATTTTTGTCATTTAGGGTGTAAATTGGTGGTCCACCTGTACTGGTGCTCGATGATGAATCAGGAGATTGTGCCGAGTCTCCGTCACTGATGTCACAACGTCCATGACAAATCTTAAAGTTAATGCTTCGGGAGGAGAGCCGCAGCACATATTACATAAAATACAGATAAAAGATTAAGGACTGATGTCATCTTAGTGTTTGTACACAACCACTGGCATATTATCTTTACAATGAGAATAAATATAAATGCCTGATCAATTCTAAAACAATCCCTGGCTAAACAGAATCTCTGGACAGATGCTATACAGTACGGAAAGTGAACTATACCAAAAAGGTTACATTTGGCCCACGGTCTGAAGACTTTAATGATGTTTGAGAAAGTCTGGTAGTGGAGTGGTTCACATTATCTATCCAGGACCTGTGTTTTTGATCTAACTCCCTCACTAGACCTCCATGACTGCAGCATCATAGAGGTTATATGGATGTCAACACTGCAAATCATGCTATAATGACTATCCCACATGCTTCGCTTGCACTTAATGCTGAATCCATCCATTGTCTTTTAACTGTCCGTTTCCATCTCCCTAACCCCATTAGGATGGATGTGGTCCACATATGATAGAGTTTGGTCACAGCTGTCCTGCTCTGCAATAGTAACCAAAAATATACAACAAAATACACAGAATCCCACCATGAGTGTAGAGAAGTGATTAGGGGATTTTCAGAAAATAGAACATACTATATTTGTCCGAGTGCAATGTTGACATCGCCATAAATAACTGTATAGGTCTGAGCAAATAATAATGAAACATAAGAAGGACTTTGCAGATAGCATTAAGCATTAATTAGGAATTTTGTTGTGTGGTGAAAAAAAATGGATTCAAAATAATGTTCACATCCAGAAACTTTAGGCAGGTGCTCGATCAGATAAAGAACTAGAAATAAACAAAAATCGCCACACTGCTGCTCCCAAAAATCAATTTATTAAAATATACAACATTTCGACCGAAAGGTTTTCGTCAGGCAAACAAGTACACAGAAAGATGCCACCTGAAAAAACTATTTGGTGTCACACTTTATATTAGATGTCTTTAACTACTCTGTACTTCTTATGTACTTATTGTGAGGTGGGATGCGGGTATGGTTAGGGACAGGTTTAGTAGGTTTAGGGGTAAGGGAAGGGTAAATAATTAACCGTGATGTCATTACAAAAATGTATCAGCTGTAATTCGGGTATTTTTTATTAAATGCATATACAATGTAAAATCATGCCTGTGCACAATAAGTGCATTTTATCAAATTATCAATTTAAATGGTAGCACTTAATTTTACAGTCCTGTTCCCCATGTATGCACTATGTACTTATTATAGTAATTAAAATAACTATACTAACCCTGAACTATACCCCTAAACCTAACCTTAAGCCATGTAGTTACCTTATATTACCCAGTATCAAGTACACTAACATGCAAGTGCACATACTGTAAAATAAAGTGCAACCATTTAAATAATACAGTAGTTAAAGACACTTTGTATAATTTTGATTCTCATTGGTGTGCATTTTGCAGTTAATGTGGACATGAATCCTTTATTTTTAATTTTACATTTAAATTGTTCTAGATTCTATTTTTTTTATTATTTTTTTTACTACAAATAGGCCTAAATGTTTTGGCTTCATATATTTAAACCTAATATCTATTGAGCATTGAGGTTTTCTTTTTTTCAGTGCGTTCTTGTATTTATGTAGCATCTGTGTGTGTGATATCCCAGTGATTCTGAAGGCTGTGGGCCTCCCGGTGCACCCATGCTACAGCGATCAGCTTTCTCAAGTGTGACTGCAAGCATTGTTCTGCCAAACAAAGTCCTCACACTGATGTGTAGAACCCGCTTAGCAGACAGAACTTTTTTTTTCTCTTTTACTTTATGCTATTAAGCTGCAAAACACAGATATCAAGATTTATGTTAAGCAACACACATACAAGAACACAGCAAATGTAGAGCTTAGAACCTGAATCAACATTTAATGACACAACATACAACATAGAAATAATTTCACATTAATTCTGTTTATTTTTTATTTTTATTTATTAAGTGATCTGCCTTAATTTACAATAATATTTTCTAATTTTATATATATATATATATATATATATATATATATATATATATATATATATATAAATATATATTATATATATATATATATAACTTATTTAACATAAGATTTAATGCTGGTATTTTCCTCCTTCACATACACTTTTTTTTTTTTTTGCGCATAATTACCTACATTTTAATATGTAATGAGATTTACATGAACTAGAGCTAAAAACCTCTGTTGGGGGAGATCCTAACATGACTCTTGTATTGTTCTGTAGACAACATGACTCATGATCAAATCGTTGACTGACAGGCCCATGGCATTAGTAAGGTTCACAATGGAATAGGACAGCAATAGGAAGTCCATATTTCCTCAGTTACAGCCACCGCCTGTTAACGAGGTATTCTGAGCGCTCTTTTTATATGCCATACAGTGATATCATTTTATAGCTTGCAGATTAATTTGTAAATAAAATGGCAAACAGATTAATTAACATAACAATAAGGGAGACGAGAGAAGTAAGTTTAAATTTCCGTGATAGTGTTCATTCTCATTTCAGATTATTAAATCTATTATTATAGAATGTATACAAAACATCGTTTACATAGGCTAATCATATTTATTTGCAAAATTACGTATGCTATAGCCTACGTTTAATAAATAGGCTACTAAGCCTATAACTCAAGTTCTTTTTTGTCATGCAATACAGACAAGCCTAAACATGCTGTAAAACAAGTTGCGATTTTTTTTTTTAACTAAGCTTTAACTACAGGCTAGTTAAACAAAATCGCTTAATGTTACAGGTAAACAAAAATGCGCATCTCAAACGCACCATTGCATGACATGAGGCCAAAGAAAGAAAATAAAAAAGAGAGTAGAAAATCCAAACACGGTTAAGCGTAAGCGTATAAGTGAAAAAGTGAAGACATTTGTAAAATTCTCTGAAGAGGGCGGTGTGTGCCTGAGGCAAGGCCAGACAAACATATCTCTTCTGCTTGATCAGTCTATCTGAAATATAATTAGACCTTACCATGGCCGAGATGGTGTAAACTATAGCCTTAAGCTGACAAATATTTGGGTTTTACATACATTTTCCCTTTTAAAAATTGTGACAGTTACATTTTATTAACTTTTGCTATACGGAATAAAGTATAAAATAATATATATATATATATTTTTTTTAAGTATAGGCCTATTATATATTTTAAGAGCCTTATGGCATGGCTGCCTTAAGAAATAGCTACATTTGTCACTTTTCAAGATAGTGGAAAACATACTCATAACACCGTAATATAATTTAAAATAAATAATAAATAATATAAAAAGGTTAAAACAAACTTTGATGTCCATATGAATTCTGAAATGTGTAGCCATAGGCCCCTAACTCATCAGCAATAAATTATTCGTATTTTAAAACTTAATTTGTAGGCTACCTCTAAAATGTTTTCATTTTTAAAATCGTTCCATTTTGGTATTAAAAATCCATTCATAAATACAAAATATTGCAAAAGCCTAGTTAGGCTAATGACATTCTACAATTTATGTTTTATGATCAATAGCTAATTTTAATGTCAACATATTTATACATTGTATTTGTTTGTGTAAATCAATTCACTTAAACTATTAATTTCATAAAGAGTCTATTTATTTATTTTTTTGCATCAAGTTAGAATATAAGCATGTATAGCTAAATCCTTATAAATCAGGATAAAAACCATGATAAAATAAAAGCTATTTTAAACTCAAATGCATGTGTTTCTCGTCAGACACACACTGTCTATATGCCTGACCGTCTGCTGAATGCAGCATAGTTGCGTGTCACCTTAGTCATGCAGATGCACGGGTGAATCTGCACAAGCGCAGGAAAAATGAAGAACGAAGGGATCCAGCACGACTTTCTGTAAATAAGTGACTGTGCGCCACCTCCTGGGGATTCAGAGAAAAGTAGAAAAGCTAAATCTCATAATCCAAATACAGCGTTGATTTAGAACCCGTGCCAGAACACTGGTAAAACAGTTCCAGAAAGCTTGCTATCTTCCTATACACTGTAAAAATTTAAAGATATGCTAACTGAAGCAATTGTTGTGTTTCCTAAGATTGCCACATACAGTGGCGGAAAAGCTTTGGAAAACCTCCAAATTCAAATATTGTGCACTGAAGGAATTTTAATGCCTAGCTACCTGAAGACATTTTCCTCCAAGAACACTTGAACGTAGGTTCTATTTTATAATTGAGCATATTCCTTTTATACAGGTTGCCTAACAGTTTGAAACACCAAATGGTAGGCTATACCTTTTCATTTTACCGTGTAAAGTCCCTTGGAGCACCACACGTAGCCTATCCGACACAAAATACGCATAATCAACATAAAAATAAGTAGCTAGACCTACAATTTAGGACTATCTTAAATGCATTTCATTTTCTAAAATCTGCTTAAGGACATTTCGCTGGAAAAAAATAATAACAGAAGGCCTTTTCCCTGGCTGACTAACGCCACCACATCTCATGGATAAAGATTGTAATTAGCGCGCTTTGACGGTGCGGGCTAGTAAATGTGGCATGTTCATTACCACGCCACTACCGCAGCCACTATGCATTTATTTCTTCTAGTAGGTCTTTCTCACTGCGGAGGCTCATCGTGCTGGGTTAAGATGAGAGAGAGAGAGAGAGGGGCTAAAGACGATTCCAGTTATCTTGACACCCTAATAGGCATGCCTTTCCCCAACCAGTGCAATCGAGCAAACCAGTGGAGCAAAAATCATTAGGTAAGCAACATAATCACAATCAGATCTCCCGCTTCCATCTGTGTACTTTTGCCCTCTCTCAAGGATACATGTTGTATATACTTTTTGGGCTTTTGCGTCACTCTTCTCGAAATCTTGTCAGTTTCCTCGTATATTACATTCTCCAGTTAAAAGAGATGCTGACTTCACCGCTGTTTAATCTGCGCGAGGTAAATGACCTCTCGGATGAGCTCGGGTCGCTATCTGCGGCTATAGAAGTATGTTATCACCGTTATTAGAGCACGTTAAACAGTGGCTGAGAGTGTAGAGACACCGGGCGAAATTGGAAGCTTATTGTGATTGATGGGTTCCTATTAGGCGCTCGCTGTTATCGCGGCGGATGGAGGGGAACGGGGCACTGAGTTGTAACACAACAGATTACCTGAGCCTGTAGTCTCCCGAAGGATGTTTAAATAAAACATAGTCGCTCCTTTTCTCTCTCCTTTTTCTCTCCACACCTTCATTTTCACTCACGGGCCACTCCACCTACCCAACGTCATGTGCAATTTGCCCGTGCCTCTCCACTCAATAAACTGACATCGCGCTCATATTTCCTTTTATTTCCCTGACGATAAAGGAGTGCCGCTGCGAGACTATAGTACGGGGAGGGAATCGTATTTTGGTCCGCGCGTTTCCACATATTTTTTTCTTCCCTTTCTTCCCTTTTTTTGGCGCTCTGTGCCAACATGATTGATTGTGACTCGCAAACCGGGTGTCCAGCTCTGCCCAACAAATGACTTTGGCCCCTACCAGTAGACCTTGACCAGACAGAAATCAATATTTCACCATTAAAATCTATCAAAGAAGAGTTAAGGCTGCAGCTGTCCAAGGCGCCCTTTTGAACATTAAATCCGACACTTGTAGTACACGGGTAATCAATATATAGTGGTTCACAGATCATTTGTGGTCACCTTTTTGGTCGTGATGGATACTTGGAGGAGTCGTGATTCATTTTGTCACCCCATTAAAGCGAACTGTGTCAAGTCGTTCCTTCATTTCATCTGGAAGTGATTCCTATTGCTCAAACTATAAGAGAAAGTAGCTAAGGGGGAAAGCATCGAAGTGGGGGCTGTGGTAGTAAATGAAGAGCACCAGCCTCCAGGTTCCCATTTCAATGAGAATCTATAGAGATTTTGTGTCCGGTGGAGTGTGAAAATCCCTCTGAGATAGAACAAACATTCTTGGAGACCAAACCACACAGCCGATAGCTACATACAGAATAGATGGCAGTTTACAAGCTATTACAGATTAGGTTTAACCATGGTCAAATATAATTTCAGATATAAATGGTGCAACTGTGAATATAATCAGGTTGCAATATGAAGTGCATCATATTTAGTTGCCTTAGCAGACAAAGTTAATTTACACAACTTATGTCAGTTATCAATACATTCTTGATTATTTTGTGTGTGTGTGTGAGAGAGAGAGAGAGAGAGAGAGAGAGAGAGAAGCATTGATCAACTGCGAGCTTTATTTGGTTTGTTGTAATTGTTTTCAGGTGATATAGCAAAATAAAAAAGGATTAGGTCAGTTTATCATTGAGGAAGGGGCATCTTTTCCAGTCAACCTTAAGAGCAGACTGCTGCCTGTGTGGCAGAATTGTATTTGTACTTCTGCTTACTATACTGCTTTTCTAAAACCCATCCAGTGGCTCAAGCAATCGTCTCTATAGCTTTCTCAACCCATATGCTACGTCGTACCTGCTGCGGCGAAGATTAGTTACAAGCAACTGTCATTAAAAATGGATTTATTCATCCTCTGCGGGGAGCAGGACTACCCTCCCGATGACGAGTATGCCCTATCAGTATGGTGGGCTTTCTCACAACACAACCCAACATAACACACTTATTAAAAACAAATGTCAAAATGTATGTTACGTTTGCATCATAATTGGGATATGGGACTAGTGCCTTTTAGATGCTTCTAAGACATGTTTATTCTATAATAAAAAAATTAACAAACACTGTCTTTTGTGACAAATACATGTCACATTATTTGGGCTAAGTTGTCACAATGGGAATCTGCCATTAAAATGCCTATTAAGTATGGCTTTTCAAAAAGAAAAACATTCATTAAATAGCAAGAATAAAATACAGAAATAATGATATTATTATTGTTTCGGTCAAAAATAGAAACACTCTCTCACTGGCATAATGACCAATCTTGCATTGACTTTAGTAGCCACCATTTGTCCAAAAAAAACCCCCATCAAATATGAGTACACTCAATGTCCACCATGCACACAGTATAGTAACATTATTTTCCTTAAAAACACTGACCCAGTACACTCCTTCAGTAGAGTATTTGTATTATCGTTATTAACTCCCTGATATAAATGAATACCTGCTTCAATAAATAATGGTTCAAAATGCTTGTTGTGTGATTCATTGCTGCCAAGATAAGGAGATCTTGAAGAGACAGTGAATATTTAGTCAGGAAGAGGCAAAACGGAGATGGTACTCCTGTCACAAAGAGGAGGAGGAGAAGAAGAGGCTGAAGCGATAAGTGATTACGGTCAGACGCTCCATTCATCATCTGCTGCTGTGTGCAGTTTCCAGGGTCTTCACTGTTATCAGCAATATATAGACCAAATGTCAGTGCCCCTGAATAAATCTCCCTCTCACTGTCTACCTTGGACTGATTCACCATTATAAGACCTTGGATCTGCTTGATCATCAACCTCTCTTATGGGCGGCAGTATGGAAAATAAACCTTACCTTAACACACATATGCGGGAAAACATACCTTTATGCAACTGTCTTTAAAGGTAGGGCAGGCAATTTTCAGAGAGGCTAGCAATATCAAGCTAGCTTTGAAAGCATGAGATCCAACCCTTCCTTCAGAGCGTCTCCACGCCTTCTTCAAAACACACACAGCAGAGTCTGCAAAGCGCCACGAGACAAGAGGTGGCGTTATACTACGTCAAAGCACATAACATTACAATAATAATGAACATAAACAACTTAAAGAGCACTGACCTGAACCACCTGAATGCTGAAGATTCATTTTGGCGTTGATAGCGCTGCCATTGAAAAGCATAAATTCGAGTCACAGGTTTCCATCTCTTTCAAATGTAGTTATAGTGTGAATGCAGCAGAAGCTCACTGTTTTGGATCACGCGGAACTGTAAAAGGTGGCTGCTGTTTCGTTTGTGGTGCTCAGTGACTGACGTCTGTCTAACTCTGCATAGCATGAAACACTGATTACGTGTGATGTCTGCGTGATGTCTGCGTGAGCAGGTGCACAGAGGTATTTAAATACATAAGTTGACAGGTAGGACAAACACTTTATTGGACGAACATTTTATGGTCCTCCGCCTTCCACAGATGATAACATACATACTATCAGACCACTTAACTTAGTGATTGCTATCAGGATGTGAAGAGACTTTCAACCAGCATAACAAAAAATGTTTCAACAAATCACCTACCCTGCCTTCAAGTCTATTTCACTTGTTTAAGCTGGCCATAATAGACCAATGCTGTAAGAAAGAATAAATGGTAAATGGTAAATGGACTGCATTTATATAGCGCTTTCATAGACCCAATGGCCACCAAAGCGCTTTACATTTTTGCCTCTCATTCACCCATTCACTCACACATTCATACACCGATAAAGAAAAATGTTTTGAGTGTTGATGCAACACATTTAGGCTTGTTCGAGGTTTCTGGGTTTACATGTGTTGTCTGCGGCCCAGTGGATAAACTAATGATTAAGGTCAACAATGCCCTGACTTTGTTGCCCCTCACAGTGCTTTCTGCTCATTTCACATGATTGACGATACAGTTTGCAAGCCCATCCATAGCTATAAAGCAGCTTAGTGTCCTGTCACTCTATATCAGCACTGGTGTGATGATACAGGTCGTAGCATGATGTATTTCTTAACCGAGCAAACTGCCTTAAGAAAAAAGACCATAGCGGTAACACATGCACTGATATGACCGATATTAATATATCAGAGCTAAGGTAAACAGTGGAGAAGAAATGGACTATACGTATAAATTTAGAGAACAAAATATCCTCATAAATGTCAGTTTAAGAAGCGAGTGTTTCAACAAATAAGTTTGAAAGTCTTCATGCCGACAATGAACTATATTCAGAGACGCCATGTTTCATTTTTCAAGGATAAAAGACGAGCATGCATTGTAATTTTCAAAACACCTTTTACAGAGTAGTAAGATTTACAGAATAACAGATTTACAGAATAACAGATTTTCCATAGGCTACAAAAGATGTGTTTTCAATTTTCCTGAATGTCAGTTGAATGAATGATTGACACGCTAGTTATATTAAGGCCATTGAACGTGGGCTACAACATCCCTCACCGCCTCGATTTCATTTGCGAAAAAATTAAATATGGCGTCTAGTCGAATAAGGGATAAGGAGTTCGTATTGCAGCTGTGTTTGAAAGCTCGGGTATTTTAGTCGCTGCAGATTCAGAATAGGGTTCTGCTTGCCTGCGCATCCACTATCTGTTAATTGAGGCGAGGGAGAGAGCAGTTACTAGACCTGTCAGTGTTAATCAAGCCTCATCTCTTAACACAAGCCGCGCTTTGCAACGAGCTGAAGATTAATATTCCGACCGAAACAGATGATAAATCATTTGTACATAATTAGCGGTAGGCAAGGTTATAGCTGACACGAATTTTTATCTTAATTACGGGGGAAATTTGTTCCATTAATTTAATTTGTCGCGCACGGACGCGCCCGCGCCTAACAAAGTTAATCTTACACCTGTCAGTGCGCTGCTGAGGTAGGCTGTCTCCAAAGCTAGAGAGCGATTTCGCTGTCTACTGCATCCTAAACAGCATTCACCATCATGCAACTTCATAAGTGTCTGGTTTGAGATAGCGATGTCTGATTCATGAACAAAGGCTCAAATCTTTTCGATTTCGAATCTTTTCAATAAATCAGGTGAACGGCTCACAAACAGGTCTGAGAGGTTCTCGAGTCAAAAACTCACTGAACTGAGAACCGACTCGTAATGAGCCAAGAACCGAGTGAACTCATAGTAAAACATTTCAAGTAGCCTAAAACGTAGCATAGGCTACTGAAAAACCTACATAACGATTTTTAAACATATTTATATTTTGTTTTTAACAATCACCTAATATCAACAAGCACAAGAAACAGAGTTGATTTTCTTATAGCATACTAAATGAATAGGCTAGCATTTTACTAAAACGTAAAGTACGTGTTTCAACCGAGATATGGATTATGGATCCATGAAATGGATTAGGCTTCAGTGTAAATGCAAATTAAATAGGTTCTAAATTAATAATTTGGTTAATCATGACTGCAAAAAAAAAATAATAAAAAATAATGAACATGCACATGCATGCACATACAATAGCTAGCTGCAACTAAACGGCCATACACAAAATGCAATTTTAAAACACGCAGTCTCAACATGAGGCTTAGGAAGTTTCATCATGTCACGCAGAAATGTCAATTAGCTTACGTAATTACGTAAAATAATAGTTGAACAGTTTCTTTGAAATGAACTGTTCGAAAGAACCGATTCGCGGAAATTAGATGTGACTCCAAGACTTCCCATCAATGACTACCGCGCAGTCAAATTAAGTTTTGTGTTGTCATCAAATAGCTACACTAACAACCTTTATCGGTAAAGAAACTCGTTGAAAACCAACGTATCGACATTCCTTCTCAAATCCTAAACCAGATCAGTGGATTCAGTAGGCTATAGGATTCTCCCATTCAAACCGAAGCAGCGATCCCGCGCTTGAATTCCTCTCAATCTGTGCTTGTCTGTTTATAAAGTCTGATAAAATGTTCTATATTTCAATTAAAAACAAATGAATCACTTTAGTGACTTGACATCAATCGCCTAAGGTGAAACGTAAATAGACCTACCTCAGAAGGCTTATATCAGCAAATGTGAACCGTCGACCAAACTGTGGGACAATACTGCCCTCTGCAGGACTTAAAATTGTAGTTCACGGTTGTCTTCACTGTGTATAGGCCTACTACAATTGTAACCCCATAAGCAAACAGTTTAATGACTTATGACTTTATTGTTGCATCAGACTTTGAAGCTAATTAAATAGCTGTTTTGCGAAAACAGAGGCTCGTCGTCCATTTTATTTATTTAGTAGAACTGATTCATGTAGGCTACTGTTTTGTCCAACACACCTGCAGTGTTTTGGCGCCCTCTTCTGGTCAATGACGAGTCAGCGTTTTCTGTAGAATTAAGACACTCGAGTATAATTTCACTTCTCAACGTTCAATTTAATAGCAAGGTATATTACCATATAAATCTTCCAAATACAAGTTCAACTGAGAAAAAAATGTATTTATGAAAAATTGCAATACAGATTTAGTACAAACATGAAATAATGGAAAAAATAAACACTTTTTCAGTATTCAAAAGTTATGTCCACTCAAATATAAACAAAGCAGCTTATATTGTGAATTCTATGTAGTATATTAACACTTTATCATTTTGAAAACGATAAATTACATATATAGCTAATATATAGGCTATAGGCTATGCAACTCGTGAGTTAGTGAACTGAAAATTACATTTGAAAATACTGTCATCATTAATTATTCACCCCATGTAAGAATAATTCCAAACCTGTAATAGACTTTCGTTCATCTTTGGAACACACATGAAGATCTGTTTGATGTAATTTCAGAGATTTGTGTCCCTCTATAGACAGCTATGCAACTACCACTTTGATGCTTCAAAAAGTCCATAAAGAGATTGTAAAACTAATCCATATTAATTAAGCGGTTTAGTCCAATTTTTTTTTGGAAGAGACTCGATTGCTTTATATGATTAATTCATTGAATTTAGGCTTTTATTCACATAAACATTGATCAGCAAACATAAACAGAAGCTCAACCAAACCTGCTTGACGTGAGAACAAACCTTTCTGAAACTCAAACGTGCTAATGAGAATGAACCTTATTGGTTCTTGCATGTCAAGCGAACATGCTTGAGCTTCAATTGATCATAACTGATATGGGAGTTGATGAATGTTTATGTGAATAAAAGTCTAAATTCAATCTGTTCATATAATGTGATCGTCTCTTCAGAAAACTTTGGACTAAACCGCTCAATTATGGATTTGTTTTACGATCTCTTTATGAGCTTTTTGAAAGAGGTAGTTGCGTAGCTGTCAATGGAGGGACATAAATCTCTCAGATTTAAAAAAAAAAAAAAAAAAATCTTCATATGTGTTCCGAAGGTGAACGGATTTTTATTTTTGGGTGAACTAACCCTTAAGTTGTTGCCATTGTGAGAACTGCTAACATAGGAAACTGAGAATGTAAAGATACTTGGAACACAGAAAAGAGAGTTGCACCATGAAATGAGGCTCTTGAAATGAGCCACCATGAAATGAGGCAATTGTTCAGAATATATAGATATGTTCAGTCAAATTAGTGTTGTTTACCAACAATTTGAAAGAGAGAACCTTTGTAGCCTACCAGTAGAGATTTTATCAATCAGACAAATGTTAAATGTTTCAAATCGTTTTAGCAATCATGAAGGATCAGATATTTGTAAAAAGACTCAATTGTGCCTTTTAGCCAGGCAATTGAACAGTTTTTTTTATTGTTTTCTTAAGCAAATTAACCATCTTAAAAAGACTACGGTTTCATATCTGCCATCAAGTGAATATTATTCTTTGTACAGTTTCAGCCAGATTATGTGCACAAATACCTTCCCCTTCAATATAACTTGACAAAACCAGATTGTCTAGAAGGGTAAAGACAGACAGAGGTGTCAAACTGTTGTTCTGAATGAGAAAGAGTGCAGTATTGTACAGGGCTGAGATAGAGAGCTGTAGTCGCTGAGAAGTCCTATAGTGTGCTTGTTCTCCAGTCTCCAGTCTCGGAAAGGAGGACTCGCTGTCCTCCTCATATTTCGTTTAGGTAGAGGGTCACACTTGCAGCCTCTCTCTCAGCAGGAAGAGGCACTGATCTTCTCTGATACTTCAAGATCTGATTTGGCGACAAGAAACCGGAGCCGTCCTCCCCCCAGACGAATCAAATCCACAGCACTGTGAGAGACAGACATAGCGGAATTCAAATGTCAGGGTTAACAGAAACATAATCATTGCAAAGGATCATGCCTGGTGAAAATGTCATGGTATATTTGATCGCTATAGGTGTAGCCTATATGGAGCCCTATAACCTTTGATAGTCTGCTCCAATGAGACTGGTCCCATTCACTGCCAGGATTCTGTCACCAATGCAAAGTCGCCCATCTGCAGCAGCCGGTCCATCTGGAATCAGTGTCCTGATGTAGATTCCAGGAGAGTTCAGAGGGGTGTGCTGTATATACAGAGAGTGAGAACACAGAGAACTGTTTTTTTTTTTTTTTTTGCGTATTTGTTTAACAGAAAGTATGGAGTTAAAGTGAAATGATCAGTCCCATCAGGCCAGTTTTAATTAAAGCTTATGATATGAATCAGAATTTTGTGTTTTTTAGTCTTTTCACCACTTTTAGCTTGCAGGCTAACATATGATCCAACATAATCAAACATCTGTTCAAAAATAGTACAATGGCTAGAATGTTTGTCTTTTAGTTGGTCTGTTTTATAATAATACTGAGGGATTCAAATACAAATTCTATTCCAAAACCTGACCGCAATATATTCTGGGACTACAATGAAGGATGTATGCAATACTGCCTTATAATTAAATCAGGATTCCTGACACTTTCACAGTGTGTGGAGCTAAAGCATATTCAGGTTTATCCAAAACAGATGAACATGAACCAGCAATGTTTTATTACATTGGTTGTTGTCCAACAGTAGTACCTACATTAAACCCGACACTGAACCTAAACAGTACATTTAAATTGCTAGTTCACCCAAAACTGAAAATTCTGACATCAGTTACTCACCCACTAGTTGTTCAAAACCTGTATGAGTCTCTTTGTTCTGTTTTGAAGAATGTTGGTAACCAAACGGTTTCTGGTCCCCATTGAATTCAGTAGTATTATTTATTTTTTTCATACTATGGAAGTCAATAGTATGTGGAAGCTTGTTTTTCCGACAGAATAAAACATTTTAAAGATAATTGTGACTTTTTATCTCACAATTCTAAATGTATTTCTCTGAATTGCAAGATATAAACTCAATTGGGTGTTATAAAGTCAGAATTGCGAGATATAAACTCGCAATTCTGAGATAGAAACTCAAAGGTGAAGAGAAATAAACTTGCAATTCTGACTTTTATCGCAATTGCGCGTTTATATCTCGCAATTCTTACATCTTTTCTCAGAATTGTGATATAAACTAGCAATTGCGAGTTATAAAGTCTCACAATTCTGACTTTATAACACACATTTGCGACTTTACATTACGCAATTCTGACTTTATAACTTGCATAATTGTTAGATAAAAAGTCGCAATTACCTTTTTTATTTTTTATTCTGTGGCGGAAACAAGCTTCCATATAATGGGGACCAGCAACTGTTTGGTTACCAATGTTCTTTGAGATATCTTGCACTCAACTGAACAAGGAAACTCACAGGTTTACAACAACATGAGGGTGAGTAAATGATGACAGAATCGTAAACTATCCCTTTAACAAAAGCAAACGCAAGATAAAAATGCATTTGTTGCTGCAACAACGGTATTTTAGAGCTTTTTATCATGACTTGTCATTTAGAGGACTCATACCTGAGCGCTGTGCAACACAAGTACAATGCTATAACAGGTGAGCTAACAGGTGACACAAACATCAAAATGTATTAATTTACAAATCAGGAACAATTGTAAAAGTGTTTTAAGATATTACATAGAAATGTAAAAGGAACCGGGAGAAACCAAGTCTTTATTAATCTAAAATCTGCTCCTGTGATGATAATTTGTGTGAAAAGGAATATTAAAGTTGTGGCTGTTTTACATTTCGGCTGGAAACTGCAGTAAATTGCATGTATAGGTACATTTAACTTCTTTTTTTTTTTTTTGGAGCTTTGCAAAAATGTAGGTAGAGAGACTTTTCCAATGAGCCTATGTTGCAACACGCTGTCTAGGTTTTGGAACAAATGTATAGTGTTATACATGGTTATGGTTATGGGCATAGAACATTAACCACCAGAGTTAAAAGTCTGCACAGACTCACAAGTCCATCGATAAGTCCCATTCCTAGGCCGTACGGTCCTTTATCCAGGTCCACTACAAAGACGGAACAGATATCATCAGAGTTTGGGTCCAGATGAGAGACAGGGACAGGGAAAGGAAAACCACAACCACTCAAAGGGCCTGGAGTGGGGCAGGGACAAACAAACACACACACACACACAAACACAAACACACACACACACACACACACACACAAGACTCAGTGCTCATTTGACACACACATCTACACACACAGACTCCGAAGTCGGGCCAATAAACAAAATCAATGTTCACAACGGGCAAATGCATCTGCTGCACATGCAAACAAAGTTATTAAATGATGCAATGAGTAAACACACGCAATACTGACAGAACTATACACACAGAACTCGGTGCATATGTTTATAAGAAATAAACACATGTATTCACACATAAACTCATTCAAGTGAAATTAAAAAGTGATGTACACAAATCAGACATGATTACATCATGCCTGTTGTCGAACAACCAAAACTAATGTGCAGTCACTAACAGGCTCATTCTTACTACACAGTACATTGTGTCCTCATTGTTTTCCAACTGTATAAATTATTAAAAAAATTATATATATAATTTGTTCACTCTGATCACAATATCACAATAAGGTAAATATAGGTTTGATATGCAGATATATATATATATATATATATATATAATGATTCAAACTAAACAAAACCTTTTTTCTTATAAATATTTTTGGCAAAAAAAAATACCCTGGTTATAACAAATAATAAAGAAAGAATGAATGAATAAATGAATGGATGAAGTTAGTATTAATAATATATTTAATGAATTCTGGTATTAGTTGGTTTGTCTCTAAAACATTGACATTCAGTTGAATAGAAATAGAAAGTACTGCATAACAGGAATGACCCAAAAGACAAAATCTAGCAGAAAGAACACACACATCCACGACCCGAAAGGCGTTTTTGACTTGCCTTCAATGCCATTGCTGATGAAGCCATTGATTTTCTTGTGCTCTGGAGTAGAACGCATGCAACCATTGGACTTTGTGTGAGAGTGTGTATGTGTGTGCTCTTGTGAAGCATGCTCAGGGTAGTGGACTGAATTGGACTGTGTGTTGGAGTGTATATACGTGTGTTCCGGATAGAGGGGCGTATTAGGTGGAGTCAGTATACAGGAAGAGTCTGTCACTTGGGTTTGGTTGGCGTAACGGATGCTGGTCCCGTTTCTGTGGTGAATGCTGTGCGGTGGCTTGTCTCGGGGTCGTTCCTCGGCTCCCGCTCCCTCTCCTCTTCCTCCGAGCCCCGCAGAGGAGCCCCGCACCTCCCCCTCTCCCTCACCACGCATAGGGGGTGCTGCATGTGAATTGGAATGAGGCTGAGGAGGCTCACGCTGGAGAACAGAATTTTCATCATTTATTAATATCAATATTTCAAGTTGACGACCCTTAGAAAACAGCAATCTCAAGGTCAAATGTGTCAGTCATTTCTTTAAAGCCACCATGAAATCAAAATTGACAAGTCTTATTTTTGATGGAATATTGCAGTGTTTATGATAAATTATTTATCTGTGAACATCTTTTTTTTTTTATTCTGTGCCCTTTTAATCTTTAATCAAAAAACTCTTCTCTTCTCTGATGACCTGTCACTCTGACACTTGAGATCGACCAATAGAAAACCACAACCATCCAATCAATTAGCCATGGAGTAAATCAAGTCCCACCCTTTCCCAGTCCCAATTTTCCTTGATAGGTATAAAATGTACAGTCACTACCATATAAATTAATAGGATTGCTGCCCTCTGCTGGAAACAACAAAATACATTGGAGGAATTTTATGAACTTTTTATACTGGAAATGTACATTTTGGGTGATTTAAACTTGAATAAAGTCATAAAGCAATTAAAATGAAGGCAAAACAAACACACAATAAAATAAGCCTTGGATAATCCTTAAACAGTGTCGCAACACCAGTTTTTTTTGTAGACTGACCCACACATGGTCCGTAATTTAGCCAGCAGCTCGTAATTACACAGCTAATCTTGTAATCAGATTAAGAACGAATCTCATGTCTAGAATTTAAATCTTAGTGTTGTAAGCTACAGTCATTAATCTAGTTCACAAGTTCACATTTTAAGAATGACTTTGATCGAATGAAGCTGATAAAAAGCTGATATATATATATATATATATATATTGTATTTTTAAATATATTTTACCTGGGCTTCCTGCCGGTCTGCACAGCCATTAGAAGGATGGGTCTTGGTGCGAAGACCCCAAACGAAGTGACGGACGTAAAGTAGCTGGCGGTATATACTGTCCTCCACACAATCACTCTCCAGGTCCACCTTAAATCCAGCACTCGGCAGCTCAATAGGAGGGTGGTTCTCAAAACTCTCCAGTAGATCAACTATTGAAAAGACACACATTTACAATGTACACTAGCATACACAAAGTCTCTGGAAATCAGATCGAGGGTAATCCCATTCATATACCCACCTGTTCTGTAGATATAGGCCTCATCTTCACTGCTGGGTTGCCAGATTGGCAGAGGACCAAGCTCAGCCATGAGCTGGTACTGTGTGAGGATTCTGTGAAGCTGGACAGGCTTCAGGGAGGGGTGCTCGGCACATAAAGCTTTCCAACTCATCTACAGACAAACACACACACAAGAGCAGTTAATGTCCTGTGCATGGGGATTGGTGTTGGTAATGCTACTTTGAAACTGTAGCTTGTCAAGCTACAACAACATTTTAAATTATTTTAATTTATATCTCTTGTATAACCAGATAAAAAAATAATAATATAATCAAAACATGATACTCTAAATATGACAAAAAATTTTAATTCAAATAAATAAATAAATAAGCAGGAACTTCCAGAAACACTGCCAGGTGATTTTTTTTAACATGAACACTGAAATTGACAAATTGAAAATGTCTATTTTTGTTTATCTTTGAAGGGCAGCATAATCATTAATATGTGCAATAACACAGATCACTAAAGTCACAGTTTTTTATGGATTTTGCAGTATTTATTATAAATGATTTATCTGTGAACTTTTTAAAAAATAAATTCATGTGCTTCTGTAATCACTAATCAGATTAACTGACACTCAACAAACCTAGTCAGTTCAGATACAGTGAAGAAAATAAGTATTTGAACACCCTGCTATTTTGCAAGTTCTCCCACTTAGAAATCATGGAGGGGTCTGAAATTGTCATCGTAGGTGCATGTCCACTGTGAGACATAATCTAAAAAAAAAAAATCCAGAAATCACAATGTATGATTTTTTAACTATTTATTTGTAAGATACAGCTGCAAATAAGTATTTGAACACCTGAGAAAATCAATGTAAATATTTGGTTCAGTAGCCTTTGTTTGCAATTACAGAGGTCAAACGTTTCCTGTAGTTTTTCACCAGGTTTGCACACACTGCAGGAGGGATTTTGGCCCACTCCTCCACACAGATCTTCTCCAGATCAGTCAGGTTTCTGGGCTGTCGCTGAGAAACACGGAGTTTGAGCTCCCTCCAAAGATTCTCTATTGGGTTTAGGTCTGGAGACTGGCTAGGCCACGCCAGAACCTTGATATGCTTCTTACAGAGCCACTCCTTGGTTATCCTGGCTGTGTGCTTTGGGTCATTGTCATGTTGGAAGACCCAGCCTCGACCCATCTTCAATGCTCTAACTGAGGGAAGGAGGTTGTTCCCCAAAATCTCGCAATACATGGCCCCGGTCATCCTCTCCTTAATACAGTGCAGTCGCCCTGTCCCATGTGCAGAAAAACACCCCCAAAGCATGATGCTACCACCCCCCTGCTTCACAGTAGGGATGGTGTTCTTGGGATGGTACTCATCATTCTTCTTCCTCCAAACACGGTTAGTGGAATTATGACCAAAAAGTTCTATTTTGGTCTCATCTGACCACATGACTTTCTCCCATGACTCCTCTGGATCATCCAAATGATCATTGGCAAACTTAAGACGGGCCTTGACATCTGCTGGTTTAAGCAGGGGAACCTTCCATGCCATGCATGATTTCAAACCATGACGTCTTAGTGTATTACCAACAGTAACCTTGGAAACGGTGGTCCCAGCTCTTTTCAGGTCATTGACCAGCTCCTCCCGTGTAGTTCTGGGCTGATTTCTCACCTTTCTTAGGATCATTGAGACCCCACGAGGTGAGATCTTGCATGGAGCCCCAGTCCGAGGGAGATTGACTGTCATGTTTAGCTTCTTCCATTTTCTAATGATTGCTCCAACAGTGGACCTTTTTTCACCAAGCTGCTTGGCAATTTCCCCGTAGCCCTTTCCAGCCTTGTGGAGGTGTACAATTTTGTCTCTAGTGTCTTTGGACAGCTCTTTGGTCTTGGCCATGTTAGTAGTTGGGTTCTTACTGATTGTATGGGGTGGACAGGGGTCTTTATGCAGCTAACGACCTCAAACAGGTGCATCTAATTTAGGATAATAAATGGAGTGGAGGTGGACATTTTAAAGGCAGACTAACAGGTCTTTGAGGGTCAGAATTCTAGCTGATAGACAGGTGTTCAAATACTTATTTGCAGCTATATCTTACAAATAAATAGTTAAAAAATCCTACATTGTGATTTCTGGATTTTTTATTTAGATTATGTCTCTCACAGTGGACATGCACCTACGATGACAATTTCAGACCCCTCCATGATTTCTAAGTGGGATAACTTGCAAAATAGCAGGGTGTTCAAATACTTATTTTCTTCACTGTATGTCATGTGTTCTAGCTCAAGCACACCTGGTGCAACTAACAAAGCCCTTGATTAGTTGAATCAGGTGTGCTTGAGACAACACCTGTTTTGCAGATGTGTGCTGTTGTGAGGGATTCTATTCAGGGGGTTGAATCATTTTGAGACTGTGGAAGTCATTAAAAGTTGAATTTTCAGTTAAATTTGGGGAAACCACTTGAAACATTTGTTGTGTTGAGCTATTTCAATTACTTTTGTTTGATTCGTTCATTGCAAACAGCTGAAAGTCTGTAAATATTGCCAATAAACCTGATTTGCAATGGGTGTTGAATCATTTCGAATACAACTGTACATTACAATAGAGAAAAAAAAGACTACCGCATTCCCCCCTCCCCCCCTTTTTTTTTTTTTTTTTTTTTTTTTGCAGACTTGTGCGTTTCATGCCGACTTTAATAGGTACACACAACCTGTGTAAACAACATCCCAACACACCTAGCCATCCTGCATTACCTGTGAGAGCTGTTGTGGTGTTGTGGCCAGGATGCTCACAGCACTACAGCACTTGGCAAAGAATTTCTGTGCAAGATGATTATGTCCCACCCCTTTAGCCCAGTCCAGTAGCATCTTCACGCTAGCCTGGATCTGCAGGACCCGAGAACACTGAAACCAGCCACGTGCAGGGCCTAAGAACATACAATCACAACAAACCCTTTTTCGGAATCATAATATAGCATATTGTAATACTTGCAATAAGACTATGATTAATTATTGTACCTAATTAAAATGAAGAGTTTACTGCAGTACTTCAAGTCAAAACCACTCTTCACACTTTGTGTGAGTGTATGTGCATGTTTATGTGTAAGACCAGCTCTTATCCTCAGTCTGTTATGACATAAAGAGGATTATGGGTGTCTGAAGAAATAATCTTCACCTGACCATGAGTAATGTACACGCAGAAATTACATGTGTCTTGCGCTGTCCTTTAAAAAAGAAAACTGATGGTAGTTTTGCAACATATTGCATATATTTTAAAAAGCAACTATGGTCATGATATATATTTATATACATTTAGTACATAAATATGAACTCCCGTCCAAAAGTTTGGGGTCAGAAAGATTTTTTTTGTAAGAAAGTAATACACTTAAACAGCAAGGATGCATCAAAAGTGACAGAAAATACATTTATACGGTTTATACTGTTTTCCATTGCAAATAAATGCTTTTTTCTAATTTTCTATTCATCAAAGAATCCTGAAAAAAATGCATCATTTTCCACAAAAATATGAAGCAGCACAATGTAAAAACAATGTTTTTAACATTGATAATAATAAGAAATGTTTCTTGAGCATCAAATCATCGTATTATAATGATTTCTGAAGGATCATGTGAGACTGAAGACTGGAGTAATGATGATGATAATTCAGCTTTTACCATCACAGAAATAAATTACATTTTACAATATATTACAATAGAAACAAGATCTTTTACATTGTTATATTTCACTATATTTCTTTTTTACTGTTTGCCATGAAGGGCATAACATACTTATTTAAAAAATATACTTATTTCATACTTATTTCAAAATATAACCAACCGCAGTAGTATACTTACTAATAATTTCTGAATGAATATGCTGCTTTTTTAAGCTATTTTGAAAATCTTCCCTATAAATCAGTAATTGAATTACATTGAATAAACTTCAAGTTAGGCAAGTTTTTCACTGAACAATGACTTAAAAGCTATCTTACAGCTTTAGTGGACTTGGAAAATATAGCACACAAGATGTCGATCTACTCTCATTAGAAGAGCAGCCAAATATTTATTGTCATGTACCTTGAAGTAAATATTTATTCCCTAAAAAAAAAAAAAATGATGGAGTCCATTGGCTCAGAGTATCTCCAACACCAGAGGGCAGCACATTTTTTTTTGCTCCAATTCATCAGTGTCTCCATTCTGATATCTTGTATCATTCTTTGTATATATCTCACCCCTTTTTTCTTCTGCCTGCAATTGCTGACACACTACCTGTGTCCTGTTGTTGCCATAGCAGCAGTGGCTGCTTAATGAAAATATATCAAAGGGCGTGTGTGTGTGTCACCTTTATCGATGAGTTGATTGAAGAGTGAGACATTGGTGAAGAAGAAGAGGTAGGCGAACATTTGACTCTGAATCTCTGCATGAACCTGGTACTGCTGCAGCAGGTCTGATGTAGTCTGAAACACACTCACCACCCTGCGAACCGCCTCTGGCATCACACACACAGCACACACACACACTCCAACAGCCCGCCGGCACTGCTCTGATGAAGACTCTGTCCCAAACGGGTTACAGTCCAACAGGCCAGGCAACACAACGTACAAAGTCTGAAATGTAAACAACATGCATTTGTTAAGACATGGATAACCAGACACCAACAAATTCACATTAATTATAGGGCTGTCAATTTAATAATTTGTTATTATTTTAAATGTGTCATTAATGAAGGATTTAGGACCGTTTGCTCTTTTATGTTGCCATTAATGTAGTCATTTTCCTGCAGCTCTAGGGTCAGGTCTCATAGTCACATGACAATTATGGCTCAGCTGATTGGCTCAAAAATGCAAAATGAAGCACCTGAGATGTCGCAAAACTACATGACATCTTGTATGTAAAGAATCACTGACAAACTTGTCTCTTGATAGATACGATTTTCTTACGGTTTTGAAAGAAATCTCTTATGCTCATCTTATGCTTACAAAGGCTGCATTTGTTTGATCAAAAACACAATTTTTTTCTTTTTTAAAATGTAATTTATTCTCGTGATGCCAAAGCAGAATTTTCTGCATCATTACTCCAGTCTTCAGTGTCACATGATCCTTCAGAAATCGAATATGCTGATTTGCCGCTTTTTTGTTATTATCTATATTGAAACCTGTTGTGCTGCTTAATATTTTTGTGGCATCTGTGATCTTTTGTTTTGTTTTATTTTTAGGATTCTTTGATGAATAGAAAGTTCAAAAGAATAGCATTTATTTGAAATAGAAGGAGGTAGAGAGGAAGACCTACAACACATACAAGAAGCCACACACACATTAAATAATTCATTCCCAGCAGCCTGTAACATCTTACAAGGGTGGCGCCACACATATAACGTAATACTACCCTTTACCTTAGTGATGTAGTAGACACACTGCTGAAAGGTGTACATGATCACTTCCTCCAGTATGGTCATAGCCTCTTCATTTGCTGATATTGTTGCTGAGAGGAGAGATTCTTTAGACCCTGCTGCAATTAGAAACAGAAAAAAAATATATACAATTAGACCAAATGCATTGCATTTAACATTTGATGTGTCTTTTATAACCTCTAATCCTCCTGTCTAGTTAATCTTGTTTTTCATTTTGTCTATATTGGGCCCTATAGACCCAGTCCATAATGGGCATTACCGTCGTTTTGAATCCCGTTTTTCGGGTGGAGGAACGTTTCACACTTAGCACTGCTTTTTACTCAGGGATATGAAACCCTGCTCCTGAGCTTTTGCAGTTAACCAGCATTGCCAAATGTGTACAGTGTGCAACAATGTGTTAGAATGTTATTACTAGATATTTTGCCACTGACAACGAATCACGTGCCTCATATTCATGTGCTTTGGACAGTCAAGGAGAAGTATAAACAGTCGTTTTAGCATTTGATGAGGAAAAATGTCAAATGCAGATGAAAACCGCGTCAGTTACAGAGAAGAAGTCTGTTTTATTCTTACCTTTATAGTCTGAAAAGTCCATTCAGGAAAAACCTGATAATAGTCAATGTATGAGGACGCACAATGCTAGAGCTTTTAAATAAACAGGTTGCGCACTGCGCTTGTCCAATCAATGACACTGACACCGCATATATGCAAAAAAGAACATTCACCCAGGCTTTAGGAGTGTACAGTGTGAAACCGGCAGTTTATGAATACACAGGATTAAAGGCAGGTTAGACGATTTGTTCCAGAAATTTTTTTTGTTATGCTGGTTGAATGTCTCATCATATCCTGATAGCAATCACTAAGTTAAGTGGTATAAAGATATTTATATGTATATCGTCTGTGGAAGGCGTAGGACCATAAAATCATTGCATTCAGTCCAAATGCAATGATACAATGTCCTTCCTGCCTGTCAACTTATGTATTTCATACATCCGCAGACATCACACGTCATCATTATGCTTATGATCTTATGCTTTCAAAAATAGCTCGCTATTGCTAGCCTCTCCAAAAATTGCCTATACCCTACCTTTAATTGTTAATCCTGGGTAAAGTATGAGCAGTGTGAAACGTAAAGCATAAGAAAAATTTGGTTTGGAAACTATTTTAAGTGGAAAAAGCCTAGAGCGATTCATACCTTTATCGTCCATGAGCTCAATAGTCTGCATGTATGCAGGGGACTTCTGCTGGATAAAATAGAGTATTTCTATGGCATTGGACATCCAGAAGAAAATGAACTGGAGATCAGGTACTAGGTCTGAGATGCTGAGCAGAGACAGGGAGGCAGGATCTTGACTGTATAACCATACAAAAACACACACATTCAATGGTTTGTTTGACTCAGTGGCAATGCTTTCAGAATTGGTGACAGCCTATTCAGCGCCAAGTGACCTTAGAGTGTCACACATTCAAAGTGCACGCATGTGCGTATTATAAGGGGGAACATGATACTCACTGCTGAGCTTGCTTCTGTGCCAACTCCTTTGTCTTCTCCTGTGAGACACAGACACGGACGGCAATTAATGTCATCAAATTTTGAATAGCTGCATGTGGGTGGAGGTATAATACATTGGAGTCACTTTTTTTTCAACCTTTCCTTTCTTGCTCTTTTCTTTGGCTGGTTAATATTGCGGCTGATGGTTGACCTTCTAAAATTGGATTTTAATAATTAATGAGTTCAAAGACCGTCATTAAATGCATGGTTTCATTGAGGCAAGATTAAAGGGACATTCACAATTTCTGTAGTGTTTAAATCAACAAAGGAAAATGCATTTGTCAACAAAGACAAAAGGCCATGTGAGGTGAATACAGTACTGACCCTCACAGCAGAAAATCAATATATGGGTCTTCTGGGACTGATCCTCTTCATGCAAATGCTATTGCTATGCATTTTGTATAAAAGAAACACGCTTGCACTTGGACATTGTGAACATGCAGAAAACTCTTTCAATTCTTATGTGCAAAATTGTAAAACAAGTAATTTTCTCGATAGAGACAAGAATTGCCGTGCTTGACATTCCATCATTTTCTTCTCCCATACTGAAACACAATCAGTCTCAGTGACAGTGGGAGGAGCCAGAGGAATTGTGGGAAGTGTATTTTGATGGGTGACAGACAATTGAGTGGGCTAAGTATGCATGAACCAGGGTATCTGCTGCATGAAATAAAACGTTTTAAACAAGACTTCTCTTAAAGGTAAAGTGTGTAATTCCCTAAAAGCTAAAATCAAATGTTTTAAATTCTACAAGTGAATTTAGAAACCAAAACAATAAAATATACAGTGAAAATGTTACATTTAACATTATTATTCCATTTAATTATTTAATTATTAAAGTTTAAAAAAAAAAGATTAATTTTAAGTGAGCATTCGATGATAGCTAAGGTAATCTAAATGTAAAAATAGGGGAAATATGCATGCACAATTAAATATGCAATATAGGCCGATGGATATCCAATACACCAATATATTGCACATCCCAACTTTGTAGGAAACTAAATATGCAATCTCAAATTGCCACAGAAGCTTTAAACACATCTAAACTGTTGACTTGAGTACTAACCCATGCGATGGTTTGAATCCTCTTGGAAATTTTCAGCAATAGTTTACCAAAGCTGCCAGGTGGAAATGTATTAGCTGAATGCTTGATGCATAGACAAAGCAAATATGCTGGTGTCAGCTTGTGGTCATCCCCGCTCGGCTCAATAAGTGTCAGCACCCGGTTCACCAGCGCATCCTCGTGAGCCCGCTCAAATTCCAACGCGAGCTTTCTCTTCTGTGCACCTCGCGCTGGAGCCTTAGAGCTGCGCCGAGATGCCACTGGTTCATGTAATACGGCCCCACACATACGACATGCCTCTCCTTTCTCAGGCACACCCCCCGACTCGCTATCGCAAAGTCGTGCCAGCGCCCGAAGTCGAGTGAGAGTTTGGGCAGGAAGAGGTTTCGCACTCAGTGGGTCTTTGTACAGGAAGATGTAATGAGCACCAAAGGACAGCAAATCCCCATGACGTAGTGGAGTGGGCCGCTCAATACGCATGAAGTTAACCAGAACATTGCCATGGGCGACAGGTTCTAGAAGTAACCGCTGGTCTGAGGAAGAACGCCGTTGCACAGCACGACGTATTCGGCAGTGAAGTGGAAGCACATCCGGAGACGACAGGCAGATATTTGGCCGCGCTGATGCTGTTTCCTGACCAACTGTGTGTTGCTCTCGATTCAACAGGTAAACCAGGCAATCCTGACAAACAAAAGCAAATCAAACAATAAACACAACTCCAGACAGGAGTAATAAAAATAAAAAAAAGACTTTAAGAAAGTTCCTATGTGACGCATAAAATTTTTTTTATTTT